>CARXXK010000001.1:159073688-159387976 GCA_949089665.1 Macrosiphum euphorbiae | reverse complement strand
TAAATTCCTGAACTTTAAAATGAGTGAATTGTTTTTATTACTTCTTGAATGGTCCACTTTCTAATTATTTTATTTAACTATATTCGTTAGTTAGTTCTGTTACGATAGCCGAACCACACGTAATGGAAAGACATTTCTTTAGACTATTTTAGTGTGTTACATGTTATTATCGGTGCACCCTCAAAATATCCCATGCATCAAAATATCCCTCGTTCAAAATATCCCCTGCTCAAAATATCCCCGTTACAAATATCCCCGTTACAATTATCCTACGTTGAAAATATCCCCGTTACAAATATCCTATATTCAAAATATCTCCAGTAATATTGTCCCTTATTAATTTATAACAATATACATAAAAAAGATTTTTAAACTTTAAACTTTTCTAACTTCTCATCAATTAGGTTATAGTTATACTAACATACATATTATTTGTAAATCATAGTATAATATATTATAATATATATAAGTAGAATTCAATATAATAGTCATTTATGATTATCTCATTTTCGATATCTTTATATTAAGCCGCGTAATCAAATACTATTAGAACTTGCAATAGGAATACCTGTATTTTGTTGAAATAATAAAAATGATAAAATAAGTTGACAAATACAAATCATCGAAATTTTCGATAATGTATCGGCATTACACTTGTGAGCGTGGTTACCATTTCATATCCGTGAAAACAAAAACGAAAAATGTCAAATTTAATTTTTGTAAATAGCCAAAAAGGCAAAAAGCTACTTTCATACGACGGATATTTGCATAGCTTACACCGATCGACTGAAAATAAATGTATTTGGCGCTGTGTTGAATTTATAAAATACAAATGTAAAGGACGCTGTCATACAACTAATGACGAAGAATCAGGTACGTCAAAACAGATTAATACTTTTGGTATCAAAAATGCATTTGGTTTTTTCAGTCAATTAAATTTTTTTTTTACTTGTTTTTAGGAGAAATTATAAAAATACCCACACATAGTCACCCTCCAAATGCTGATAAAGTTAATGTTAAAGAAGCAATTGATAAGTTAAAAAAGGAAGGTAAAACGTCATGCGAACCTACAAGAAATGTTGTCAGTAAAATAGTTTCAGATGTATCTAAAATAACTACAAGTAAATTACCACCAATTGATATGTTATCTCAGACTGTACGTAGAACAAGAAATAAATATAATGATTACCCTACAAATCCAATCAACATAACTGATTTAATATTACCAGACCAATATAAGGTAACCAAAACGGGGGTTCCATTTTTGTTACACGATATTAACAAAGAAGGAAAACGTAGTTTAATATTTACTACAGAAAACAATTTAGATTTTTTAAGTGAATCAGATGTTTGGATGGCTGATGGAACTTTTAAATCTGTTCCACCCTTGTTTTCTCAACTTTATACAATTCACGCTTGTAAAAAAAATGCTACATATCCTTTAGTTTATATTTTAATGACTGACCGAACAAAAGAAACGTATTCAGAAATTTTTAAATTTTTAAAAACTAAGAAACCAAATCTGAAGCCATCTATGTTAATGGTTGACTTTGAAAATGCTTTTATATCAACTTTTAGAGAAGAATTTCCAACGGTGGTTATTAGAGGTTGCTTTTTTCATTTTACTCAGTGTGTTTGGAGGAAAATACAAAATAGTGACCTACAGATAAAATATGGTCAAGATTCTGAATTTGCATTACAAGTTCGACTTCTTTGTTCATTGTCATTTATACCACCAAATAAAGTAATCGAAGCCTTTGATGAGCTTATTGAATCAGAATATTATATACAAAATGAAGAACTATTAGAATCTATAATAATGTATTTTGAAGACACGTGGATTGGACGTTTAGGGCGAAGAGAACGAAGAGGAGCACATTTTAATATTGATTTGTGGAATTGTTATCAATCAGTTATTGACAATAAGCTTCGCACAAACAATGCCGTTGAGGGGTGGCACCATGCCTTTAATGGATCTCTAGGAGCTCATCATGCATCGATATGGAAAATTATCAAGTGTCTCCAATTAGAGCAAGGTAAATAAAATATACAATTATTATTATTTTTTTTTTTTACTTAAGTAATATTATTACAATTATGTTACAATTATATTACAATTATGTAAGCCTTCAAGAAGCAAAAATTGAAAAATACATGTCTGGTGATCTACTGGTAAAAAAAAGAAAATTTACGAGAAATTGGATAAACAATTAAAAGAAGTGGTTCTTAATTATGAACATGTTACTGTACTTAACTATTTAAAAGGCATTGCGTGTAATTTTTCATTTTAAAAAATCTTTTATATGTATATTTTATTTCAAAAATAACCATACCTACGGACTTAAATTGTATGTTGACCTTTGTAAAATAATGACGTTATAATAATATTATATCAATTATTACCGAAGTACGAGTTATTAGTAATTTAATACGAACCCCTCTTTGGCCCATGTAATAAAATAATATATTATGAGATATTTTGAATATAGGATATTTGTAACGGGGATATTTTCAACGTAGGATATTTTTAACGGGGATATTTTTAACGTAGGATATTTTTAACGGGGATATTTTGAACGAGGGATATTTTGAACGAGGGATATTTTGATGCATGGGATATTTTGAGGGGGAACCACACTGCAGTGTGTATGTTACTGTGTAAATGAACCGATTGGGATCATTGTCAATCAATTTTTCGATAAAAACCTAAACATAAAATAAATACAATCCTAAATAGAGTAATAATATATTACCTATATTATAATAATTATTATAAAAAGTAAATACCTATTATATTATAGGGTACTAATAGTATAGAGTATAGAACGGCCTGTTCAGATCTAATAGCAATGGTATAGCACTATGGCGTCTACCCGTTAAGAGGACGGAACACCCGAACGTGTTGTCTCCGTCTTACAAGTGCATAACATACCAAATTGTACGCTCAGCAGAACACGTGTAGCTCCGTTAAGTTTAAAAATTCGAGTGAATTGACCTATTATCAAATTTAGAAGTAAGAATATTATCTAGCGAACCTCGTTGGGTATTTTATTTTATTTTAATTTTAAAACAAGTTATGAGTATATTAAAATTGTAAATTGTTTGTGCATTTTAACATACACATATCTTGTTTTAAAATTAAAACAAAATAAAATACCCAACGAGGTTTGCTAGATAATATTCTTACTTCTAAATTTGATTATAGATCAATTCACTCTAATTTTTAAACCAACGGAGCTACACGTGTTCTGCTGGGAATACAATTTGCTATGTTACGCACTTGTAAGACGGAGACAACACATGCCGGTGTGGAGTCCACTTACGTACAAATTGTCTATTAAATTCATTTTTAATGGTATGAAAGTTATATATACCTATAATCTATGTATCATATATATATATATTATAGTCGTCGATTATAAATCGCTTAGATTTCTGTTAACGCGTACCGATTTGTCTTATAAATACATATTAATAGAATATTATAGTAAATACATGTAGTTCAACCACTAACCGAAGCTATAACAATATTATGGTACCTACCTGACACCTATAATGCACCTATATTATACGTCGTATAACATTTTATGATGTTGGACTATAATAGGCATTAGGCGTTGCTTAGGTGCAGCGGGTCGGCAATCCTCAGATTTATATAGGTACGTCGCACATAGTATTGAAATAATAAATTATTCAAAAAATTGACGAATTTTACGGCTTGGAATCCGTACCGAAAGATATACTCTTTAGACAATGTTGTTATTTGTCGTAACCGAATACTTACCTCACGGCAAGTGTTAATTATATTAATTGATATTTGATCTGCAACGCCGATAGTCGTTACAAGTTTATGATAACCGCACACCGCTCCGCACGAGGCGTAATAATATGATCAATGTATACGACCTCAATACAATAAAATCTCGTGAACTATTTGCATTAAATAAGAATATGGTATATAAGTTAAAATATAATATTGGTTATTATAATACATAGGTATAGTCGCATAATAATTTGCTTATTTAATTTAAAATACCATCATCTGCAGTGGTACGAATTTTAATTCCTTGTTTAACGCTGTTCAATAGTTTGTACCTGCACCCACCACCGCCGATCTTGTTTTGAATTTCATAATTTATGTAGCTTTTGTGTCGATAATTGTAGATGATACATTATTGTTATAATATTCATTCGAACGATTATATTAAGTATTCTATATCAAGCCAATTTTAATTTTTCACAGATTGTAGGTACTGCAATAATTATTCGAATGCTATTCTCTGAGGTAATTGATAGTAGTTGAGTAATTTAATTTCAACAAACAAATAGTTACAATTGTCATGTATAACTATATAAGCGTGTTTAGCGAATTACTCACGAATTGGATGTCGTTAAAAAAAATTGAGCGTTTAAACCGGTTGCGACTGCACCTGCAGTTTCGGTGTGTTCTGAAGTTGTCGACGAGTCGAGTGCGTCATGCAAATTGTGTAATGAAGTTTATGATGTTGTACAGCAATCGTTAATTATTAATTAAAAATGTTACGCTAGATAAATAGTGTTATAATAATAATAATAATAATAATAATAACGAAAACAATATATAATAATATACCTATTGTACTTAAACGCGAAGTATACATATATAAACTGCAAAACATTTTAAGGTTCGAGAGGATGAGCTATAGTTAGATACGCTTCTTTTTTTATTTTATCTTCAATAGAAAATAAATTATAACGCACAATGGACGTTTTAATTGCTACGGGCATGGACCCAAAAAAGTTTAAACTATATATTTATATATTATATATATCAAACAAATTCTTATTTTTAACTCATATCTGCGCAAAAATTCTCCCCCCGAGTGCAAAATCTAATAAATTTAAGTCATAATACAATTAATTATTAAATAATCATGTTATATTTATTATAAATCCCTATACTATGCATTTTGGCATATTCTTAGAGATTAGGTACCCCAAAATTATTGTATATTATACCTCACCTATAGGCTATAATCTATACAAAGCGCATGTATCCGAAAATTATATTGGCATTTTGACACGAAACATTGTATCGATAATGTTATAATATTATTAAAAAAATGTCACGACAATAATAATATATAAAACTCACATTGCATATGAAAGAAACTGCATACAGAACATATTTATCGTCTATTGTCATTTGTCATTACAGTAAATAATATCATTATAACACGTATCAGTATTCTCTTGACTTAAAATTAACAAACACATTTTCTATTAATGCTTAAATAAAGCTGAAATTTATCGAATCGGATGATAGACACAAAAAATAAAAATTGAACAATTTAAAATAACCATTTTAAACGGTAAAAAATGTATGGTAAAGACTAAAGGTATGTGCAATAATGTTTATGTAGGACTGTAAAGATATTGCACAGTTGTACACTATTGTTTATTCGTTTTGAAATCTGATTTTACAATTTCTGTTGGTTTCAAATTCAGAATAAATGAATCACGTGAAAGTCTGAGGGGGTTTGAGCACTTTAGACTTTTAGAGAGTGTATACTGTATATAGACATATAGTTAGTCACCAAGTCTCGTATCACTCGAAGTATCTCTATATGAAACTGTGATACACTGATACATCAATAGAATACCTATTTAAATGCTGTTTTTTCAACAGTCAAGTATAAGAAAATTTCAAATGCATACATTTCTTATAGATAAATGTTAAGGAAATCGCATTTAGATATATTGATTTGACATGGAGATAATTAGGGTGATACTTTTGGCCTTTGGGACGCGCTGTATAAGAAATTATAATTATTAGGTATTTAATAATTAATAATTATTATTATACTATACATTAAAAACACAATAAATAATGAACACAAAATAAAGAGACGTGAAAAATTACGTTTAACGAGTTTCACGTTTAGTATAATATTTATTACTTGCAGGTATAGGTATACATATTACATATATATAATTAGTAATGCAAATTTATAGTAATTATGGATCTAAGAAATATCATTAATTTATTAATCAACACGTATATATAAATCGAAGTATATTGTATAGAAAAATAAGAAAGACGGAGAAAAGAATTGGAGAAATTTTAGATTACTGCAGTTTAACCAATGGGTATTTGCTATGTATATATTCAGGTATTATATATAATAGTATTCACGTTCTTTCCAGCGTACGTCGAAATGACTAAACATAAAATTATAAATAATATGATTA
Source organism: Macrosiphum euphorbiae (assembly GCA_949089665.1). Taxonomy (NCBI): domain Eukaryota; kingdom Metazoa; phylum Arthropoda; class Insecta; order Hemiptera; family Aphididae; genus Macrosiphum; species Macrosiphum euphorbiae. Next base: position 159,381,745 of record CARXXK010000001.1, on the reverse strand, counting down.
TGATACACGGTGGAAACACAATTAAAGTGAGTGCCGTAATGTAGAAAACATTATTATTGACCCCTTTGCTCCTTGATAGACTTAGTTTCTTTTGATGAATGCGATTCAATCGAGTTTAATCAATATAGTCAGTATACTTTTATATCCTTGGACCACGTGTCAGCGCCATAGGTACCTACACAACAGTTCCAGCAGTAGCATCAGCGATACCAATGAAAACATACTTGAGAAACCCTAGGGGTCGATGTAGAAAAAATTTAGAAATGACTAAAAAAAAAGTACAAAAAAATTCTCATGACAATTAAAAAATAAATTAATATTACATGCATACACTACAACTACGAAATATGTATAGTAAAAATAAAGAGTAAGGTTAGGTACTATTAAGTTGTATCTGAAAAATAATTGTTTTACTTGAATGTTAGTTTGTTTAACATGTGCATATAATTTAACTAAAAAAACGCAATACTTAACTATTTATGGAGTTGCTGAATTTGTATTATACTGCAACAGCATTCGGCAGTTAAACATTGTATACAAGTATTTCACGAATTCACGATATCTACCTATTATAATTTATAGATACTATACGCGTGCAAACATTGAAACATGTAGTTATCAAAAATGCTATATAAAAATATCAGATACGATATTTGCAATTATCTGCATTACATCGATCAGGGGCTAACACAGAAACATATTTTGATGGGAAAGAGGGTTGTAACCCTAACTCCTAGGACCTGTAAAGTGTATAATACATATGTTTGGCTACGATTATATATACATACAGTTCAGTAATAATATCTCCTTCATCATTATTTGACATTTTAATTTTTAATCAAACTTTTTTTTTGTTTTTGCAATTTTACGCCAGACGGTATGGTCTTAAGAGGGTAGGTATATGTATATAAATCCCCCTCTTCTACTAAAAAACGAATTATTTTCCCAGTATCACCTTCCGATATACTATCGATAGTTTTAATATAATAAATTGATAATAACAAATAAGACATATATTTGTGTGCGCAATAAAATGTGTGTGTTGTATTTATATAACAAGAAGGGTCCAATTAGTGTAACATTTATTTAGTTTTTTTTTTATGGATCACATAGAAATTTACAATTTTACTGATTTCCTTATTGTCTCGTCACCCAAATTGTTGTTGTTGTTACCTATCGTACTGTGTACATAAAAATATATATTATATTTTTGCTATATACAGCCACGATTAATTAGCTCACCATTTTTTCTACGTCCATGGCGAATAAACAAAGGCTTTGATTTTCGAACAACTTACGACCCTGTAACGATTTCGTGCAGATAATGATTGTGTACACTGGACTCCGGGGAACGGATATTTATTATTTAGTATTTACGTTATTTATTTATTTGCAGGATGGATAAGATAATAAAGTGTGTATTTGTAGTGTATTTTTTGAACCGACTAATTCGTATGAGCATGTTTAATATTTCGATATAAATATATAAACAGCATGACCTACCTATTACAGGGAAATGTATTAACAGTACAGGGTTGTATATTTACGAAGTGGAGGTAAAAACCTGGTTCGACTTCTCTCGAAAACCTCAATAGGTTAGGTTATGTAAAATTTCAAACTTTTTAACAATAATTATATGTCAGTATTTTATAAACGTTTTTGGAAACTTCTATAATATATAAAATCGGGTGTTTTGTATTGAATATTTAAAAAGTATGTTTTGTTGTAGTTATATTTATATACATGGATCTAAAACAGGGTCCGTGCTGTTGCAGGAAAACCATCGCAAGCCCTCTTCACATTATATATTTCGAAATACGCCTATGTTGATCCACTTTAAGTGCAATACACCTGGGGTTATAAATAAACTAGACGGAGTAGGTACACGAGTACCGACTACTGCAGTGTAAATCGTTGTTTTTATATTATAATATAATGTCATCGATCTTGTGCATTATGCAACTCATACGGATATTTTTGTCATTCTTATCGAATACTTATACATGATTTTACATTCGAAGACAAATTCTCGCATATTAATACAATATTAGAATTCAATTTAGATATCATAGCAGTTCTTCGAATATGTTTTAAATCATGTAGATATAGACTATAATAGACACTGTAAAGTAGCGTATTTATGATGGGGCTGAGGTTTTAGCCCCCCCTCTCCGGCATTGAAATTCCATAACGCTTGGGGTGGTATATCAACATATTTTTTTTCATATTTCATGGGAGGGTTTAATATTATAGAATTAATTATTAAAGGTTACAAAATACGCTTTTTGCACTTCCGAGTTCTATCTTTAATAATAGTAAAAACATAAAAAAATATGCAATTTTTTACTATAACCTCTGAAAATGTGTGACGACGCAAACACACACGCTTCGGTGGTGACGATACGCACGACGAGCCACTTGGTGGCGGCGGTGTTGTAGGTGTTTGAGATATGAAAAAAAAACTGCGTCTTAAATAAAATAAAAATATTATTTGGTTGGTTGCTCACTGAAGACGCGACGGGTACACACCGAACGTCGCCGCCACCGCCACCGCCGCCCTCATCACCTCCGGTGGGCCGGCCCAAGGTCAACGTGATCGCATCGTTGCCTGGCTGGAGAGAAAAACAGGAACCCAAAACAGTTTTAATAATGATGAAAATACCCCTAATGCGCATGCGTGTCGTCATTCAAGATTCGTACAATAATAATATTATTATTGTTGTTGTTGTTGTTTTGTTGATGTCGTTGTGATCATCACCGATTCCCCACGTGTTGATGTCGGCTGTTCGGCGTGGATTTCGTTTCACCACCGCCCTTTTTCTCGATTACTGTTTCGCCGAAATTTTAGTCAAAAACTCATCGTCGCGAGATCGAAACGATGATTGTTCCACGAGCCCGAAATAGTGTAATAACTTCGGCGGTCCCAATTATTAAATATATGCAACCATCACGTTTAAAATATTTCCCCGAACACAAATGTTATAAAACTTTTTATTATGGTTTTTCCGCTTGTTCGTGAAATATTTAATACACTGGAGATCGGCAATACCCTTGTAATATTAAAAACAAAATGTTTGACAATGTAGCATATGCCCTGCTTGCAAATAAGGCAGTATAATATTGATTATTATGTCATAATAGTAGGCCATAGTAGCCATAAATTGGTAGTAACTATACCAATCTAAATAAAAACATTTAAGTACATATTTCAGTTTTGTGATTATTGTGATGACATATAATTTTAATGGACGAGCTGGAATAATAATATAACAAAAAATTCAATTATTAATATATACATTATACATATTAATTAAACATGTCAATAGTTTATAATATTATCTAGAATTAATAAAGATGCACGCACAAATGCGGTAAATTCTGACCATGTAATATTATAAGATAATATTATATTATACTACTTTTATACTTGAACATGACACAAGCAGTGTTTTTAAAAACTGTGATTAAAATAAAAATCTGTGTTTATTTTATAAAACTAGTTGCAGACATAAAAAATGCGCCTCTGAATTTTTCAAAATATGTCTCCTCTGTACAGAAATATAATTGTTTGCTTAACAGATTTCTTTGGTAGTATATATGGAATTGTGCATAGGTCTGTACCTGGTACCTCGTACTTATAAGTTTTTCCGACACATCTGAATAGGTACAATCTAGTAGAGATTAGTAGACTACTGTCTGCTATGTAGTACCTTGTACCTAAAACCTACTGTAACTCTTTGGTATCGTTTGGTACCACGTTAAATTAATTTCGCTTTCGGTCTGAGTGTTGACGATGTTAGTAACGAATCGATGTCATAAAAAGATGACGATGTTGTTTATCACAACGTCAGATTATATAGTAGTTATAATAACAGACCAATAATCTATACACTTGAAAACTTCAGTTTATTCGGATGGATATAATCATATAATAAATAGATATACTATAGTAAACGTGAGTAAATTTGACGATTTCTATTTGGCATTTTGGCGTCGTATTTTGAATGAACCGCCTCTAAACTATCAACTACACACCGCACACGTGAGTGAAGATTAAATATAAAATTACGTAGGTACCTACAAAATTATCAGGGCGGTATTTTTCAATAAAAACGATCTGAGCGTCGGACGGTACCTAGATAATTTTGCACATAGAAAATGATTGTTATTTATTGTGAGTTGGCCTGATGATGATAACAACAATAATATTATCGTCCGTAAATTATAGAAAAAACTTGTTGCATTGAGCACACGTTATATTATATAATATTAATTTGGAATAATAATATCATCACCAGGTTCGGTTTGAACACAGTTTTCAGCGTTTTAAAATTTCATATTACACTTACTATAATGGCGTATACAACGTTTACTCCATAGATAATATATTATAATAATACCTATAGGTATATAATCTGCTATGGTTTACGCATATTATTGTACAGTAAACAGTATAGGTACTATAATATTATTATTTTATTAAAATAATAAATTATAATATTGTAGTTGGTACACACGGCTAGTTTTTCTGTGAACAAGCACAGCAAAATTTCGTAATCCGTGTTCAATCAAAAGTCTGAACACGACGAACATAATAATATAATAATATTTATAATCATTACATTGTGTCCATGTGTAATATTGTTCTGTTAGATTTATAGAATTTCACCGAACAAACGTGCACTCGTACGCACACTGTACACGGGTAGGCGAGTGGGTGGGTAGGTATTTCGGGTAGTGGTTAGGAATGTAGCATGTATTTATATGATATAATCATAATAATATTTTGTAGTAGGTACTACTGGATCCGGGGAAGCGTAAAGAATAAAATAATAATTAATCCTGCACAACTAACTTGCTGATTCGAGTTTTAACCTTTCGATAACCGTTTCAGGAAATCGTCTCGTATACGTAAACATAACGCGTGCAATAATAATAAATAATAATATACGAGTTTAAAAATAAAACCTACACATGGTACAGTATAATTTGTTTACCGACGAAAGTCGTTTGGAACACGACAAGAGCAACTTTTTCCATACTACTGCAGTACAGCGTGCTATACACGTTGTAGAGGCGTAGAGCCTAAAGGGTTAGAGTGGTTTGACTATAACAGCACCCCAGAGGACCAGACTGTCTGTTAGTAGTTTAATAACGACTGTAATACTATACACTATAATGGTCACTAGTAAGTTAAAATAGAATGGGCTATGCGAAGGCGAACGGTCTTAGTAATAATTTGTACAATATTAATGTTATAATGCAGCTAAAAATTACAATAATGAATAATACATTAATAAATATATAATAAACTATACTCGGCGATAACCGAGGCGCAAAAAATAACGAGCCATTTGCTGCCAGGTAGATGTAGGGTAGAGGTTTGTTTCTATATTCCGTTTTGTGAGTCGTGACCAGTTTTTGAGCCTATAAACACGATGTGTAGTATATCAATGACGCATACATAACTTTTGTGTGTACAGAAATTAGGTGTTTTATGAACTTTAAGTATTTAAAATGCCCTTACAAATAGTCACGTGTATAAAAATAATTTTTGTGGATACTAAAATATAGCCTCAAATGCAAAAGCCTAGTAATGCCTAAATAGTAAATATGTTTTTTTTATTTATTTAACATTTTATTTACAATAAATACAATACAATCAGTAAACAATGGGTAAATTCTATACAAGGTTATTCAGGAGGTAGCTTCCATGGGCAGGCACTCGGCAGTGCCACCCGACAAAGGTACTTTTTTGGTATTACCTATTGTTTTATTTTTGTTTTTTTATTTGAGTAGGCCTAGGTCACTGTCTATTGAGTCTTCAACGTACATTACAGGGAAGTGAGATTGAGGCTAATTGTTTGATTAATGGATTACTTTGAGAGTATGAAATTTAAAGTAATATAATTTTGCTAATTGATTAAGGATAGGATTTTTTAGGTCTTTGTGAAGATTATTGTTTGTGAAATACCAATTAGAAGACATTATTAGTCGTAAGCAAATGGATTGAGACGTTTGAAATGTTTTGGTATTGGATGGCTTTTCAGAAGTGACAAGGGAAGGGGTGATTTCAGACAGATATCCACTATTTGTGAAACACTAGGCTGTACCTATATCATGTGGAGTAAAACATTTAGATAAATGCTCAGCTAGTATTTTAGCTTTTTCGAGGTCAGTTATAGAGCAAGAGTGGTCTACTTTACGATGAGGGGGAGAAGATTGGTAACCGAAGCAGGGATTTAGTTGCCTTCCATAGAGGGAGCAGTTGGTTGAAGTGAGAGCTTCAAAATATGAGTTATAAGAGTCATTTTTATGTTTACGAATTACTTTTTTAATAGTTTGTTACTTGATTGGTTAACTTTAATCGTATTGTAGACGTATTTAAATTGTTGCCACTTTGCTTTAGCCTTACGTTTCTCTGCTAGTACATTTTTGACGTGTTGGGGTATTTTATCATGCGTGGTTTGGTTAATTCTTGAAATGGAAGCACACAAAGCGGCATTCTGTAATTATGAGGTCAGACATTCCAATGCTACATTTATTTCGTCCTTTATTTTTAATGAAATGTTTAGTTTGTTATCGTAATTTAAGTTTCTTTTAAATATTGACTAATTAAATATGTTTAAACATTTAATTTATCATCTATATATATATATTATATATTCATCATGTAATTCATGATTGCATTTTACTATCATGATATTGTGAACCCAGCACATACAAGTAATGAATAATTAAAATCTAATGTTCACACAATTACACAAAACAAACGAAAAGGTTTTTTTTAGTCAAACATTTATTTTTATGCAAATTATAAAGAACATTATTTCGGAGACAACTTTATTAATGTTTTGTATTGTTCTAAATACCTATATGGCTCGTTATAATACGCACACAAGACACAATATTTTTACATTTAAAATAACTGTAACTTTTTAATAAATAAATTAATAAATATTTTAAAATTGCTAATGTGTGTTGTTTAATAAATACATTTTAACATAGATATGTTTTTGGACTGGGTACAATATTTTTTCTAGGTAACCGATTTTTGAGAGGCCAATTTTCGTAACGGTTTGATTATTGCCATAGAAACAGAAATCAACAACATAAAAAAAAATGAATTTAAATTAAATTCCTAGCAAAATGTAGCGTGCTACTAGATATTTTTCCACTGCACTAAATCCAAAAATATATTTATGACTCCTTAACTTTCCTCACAGAGGAAAAATATTTAGCATACTACGTCTTATAATAATATATACAAATTACATTTTTTATTTAAATTTCATAATAAGCGTTTTACTCTAACTACCTAACAATGATGCTGTTTTATTTGTTTGGCTTAAACCTGTTTTTACCGCTGAAAATGATCGAATTTACATCCTCTCAGACCTAAGACATAGCCATAAATGCCATATATTGTAATTAGTATGAAAGCTGCTGCAAAAGTCTTAAATATTATATACCTACATCTGCAGTACATCATCAGCATACCAAGCTTACATTATTTCATAAAATCTTTATTAAAAAAATGTCATGCGTGGATCTGTCCTTTAAATTCCTCTTTTTATACGCCATTGTATAATATAGTAGTGTATAGTAATAATATAGTATTTCAAAGTACGTTTCGCCAGCACCACCCATTAATAAGTATATTAGATAATTATTCATTACTGGGCATTTTACTATTTAGAGTACCTACTGAAATATGTACACCTAATAACATTTTTATTCCTATTTAGTATTTATTGCATTCAACGAGTCAGGAACGACCTTATGAATTTTCGAAATTGTTTTTCTATGATTCAAATTCGTATTAAAATATTTAAATTCAAACAGATAAAAGTGATAATTTAAACGCACGGGAGAATTACGTAGGGAAGTCCACTTATTGTAAATAACTAGGTACATCGTACATAAGTTATTATTTATTAAGTTATTCGTGCGCAAGGTATCCCACAATTACATAATTTATGTACATTAATATGTCTACAATTCTACATACGAAATGCTCTTCAACTATAATAGATCCACGATGACGTCTGATTCGTGTTTATGAAGAGATAAAGGGTTCAAAATATCGTCAAATCTATAAATTAATACTATTGCATATTATTAACAGTTTTATAAATAAAACATGATGGACAAAAATAATACATAAGTACTACCTATATATATATAAAAAAAAAATTTCTTATGAAAAGAATATTTTTACCATTTCAGAAACTATATGGTACGATTAACTCAACTTGGGATTTACAATTATAGTTACTGGGTTGTTAACGAGTGTACATCTGAGTATATATCTGACCGAGAGGTACGTTTTCACTTGTCTCCCCTCACACAAATATGAGGAATTTAATAATAGATGGTTGCCAGACGACGAACCGTGGCACCCGAAAAATATCAGGAAGAAAACAAGGATGTAATAAAAATTATGTATTTGTAATACAAACTCACTGCAGTGTACGATGTAAACTCCAAAATGTTTACCACGAGTAAGATACCCAATATTTTTATATTATTGCCAACAATATATTGCTGCACAGTGCACACAGACTCAAAATCAATAAAGTATATTATACACTTCCACGCGGATGAGTTACGAAAAGATATCTCTTATAATCTTTTTTCTATGCTCTCGACTCTCGTAATGTGATCGTTGGCGAAAATCAGTAGACCAGAAACTCGGTATAATAGGGGTGGTATTATTATTATTATTTTGTTTGGAATAACGGCCTACTAAGTAGGTATATATTATAATATTATGATGTAGTGCGCAATTGACCTACAACCACTATGAACAGCCACTCCCACTCTGAACTGCTGCGTAAAAGGAGGAGGATTTGTTATTGTTTGGTTTTTTTTCGTTTTTAAACCTCTTTCCTCGCTCACAACACAACATAATATTTTAATATACGTATAGAATATTGTATTATTATTATGTAATTACACCGACAACGTCCCGTGAGGTAACTAGTTTCCTTTTTACGTCGTAGGTATTTCAACCGAATCTCGTTCGGCTTATTATAATATTTTAAATTTTAATACACTTATTCTGTATGGCAGGTAAAGGCGGGTTCACACTACACCGTGACGTGTAACATAATCACAGTTACCAAACGATACCGCATGGTTTATTAACTTTTGACCGTGTGGTTACATTTATGAGCGGAAAAGTGATAACTAAAATAAAATTATGTTATGTTATCATCAGGTGCAATATTCATATCATTGACATTGCATTTTCGTATAAAGTATACTATAAACATAAAAATACGAAATCACACGACACGGTGTAGTGTGAACCCAGCTTCAGTGTTTGATTGCGCCAGTACCTCAGGTTGTCGGAAGATTTTCTGGAGCGCAGTACACAATAATAATTTAATGGCTACGTTAACAATAATAACATTGCAAATCGGAGGTTGTAAAAGAAAAAAAAACAAAATATTCGCGGTCGTCACGGTTCCGGTGCGATAAAAAATACAATATATTATTATTATACAATACCTGTACGTCTGTACGTGTGCAAGAAATAACTAAATAAGAATACTATGGAAGAAATCGTAACGGCAGGGAGTTAGGGAATTTGTGGTGCGATTAAAGCTACCCCTTATACCCTGTATAGTTGTACAGGAAATGTTGAAATCGGTATCCGGAAATCCCACTACAAAACGTCGGGTCGTATAATATATTATCATGCATTCATGCCATTAGCACGTCGGGTTCGAGTTTTAAAATTTATCGCAGCTCGAATACTACGCGACCTATTCGAAAGACCTCGTGGTCCATAAAAAATATTACGACCTGCGCGCTATTTTCATCATTTATTACAAGGTGTCCGGTAAAGATAAAACTCGAAAAGAGTTTATCATTTAATATATTTTAGGGTGAAGTTTTCTACTTTCGTTTTTTATAGGTTTTTTTTTCGTCATTTCGATTGTTTGTATAATATCATACATACTGATTATTGATATGACATGTTTTTATTTTATTTTATAGGGCTCGAGAAAAGTATAAATAATATTTGAACAAACCATAACTGTATTAAAATATTATAAAATAGATTACGTACGCGCAAAGTGGAATTAAATAATTAATGTTCAAAATGTTTTGTTGAGTATCGAACAAACACTTGCGGAGAGACGTACTAGACTTGATCGAGACCGTCGTAAAATCGTCCTTACATTAAATTTATTTCACTACAGAATAAAGCATCACCGTTGCACAATCATTCGACTATTCGAGACTTTTTTAAGTGTATCATGTACGCACGCTATATCATATTTTACGGTGACACTGTGAATTATACATTATACTAGGATCGTGTAAAGTATCTCATGATACCTAAATATCGTATGTACCTAAGCATTGTCTGAGCACAGACTTGTAAAATAACACTATAAAAGCTCATTAATCCACCGAATGATATACGAATAAAGAGTAAGGTTACCTACAATTTTAGGAGACAAATTTGATTTAATTTAAACAATTACGTGTCGTCGTTAACGTACATCGCGACATCAGACAATAATAATTATAGTAATATAGTGTATGTTATTGTCTTTGGCACGTTCAGAATCTTATTATTTTAATAATACTGCTATCGCGAGAGCTGATTATTATTAAACCGTCCTATTATCGAATAGCCAATAATTAATATGAACCTAATTATCTAGGGCTAATGATTAGAGACCATAACCCAATGGAGTTCCCAGTTTTTTGTTTTGTTTGAACTCACGTTTTGTTATGTGTATTTTACCTTACATATTTATTATACATTTATATCTTCATAATTTTTTTGCGTGAGAATAATGCGTTATTATATAGTCAAAATGTAACAGTAACTGCAAGGTTTTTATAGTTTTTAAAGTAGAATTTGTTATCAAATCACGTATTAAGGTGTCGTAGGTGATAGCGAGTTGATTTTCCAAAGCCATCCCAAAGTCATATAGTCATTAAAGTTGTGCTTAAACATTTTGTTCAAACCACAAATCACGCCTACATCCAATATCCATAATATATTATGTAATAACTCGGACGCATATATTGTGATAATATCATAATAGAAAATAGTGACAAAAATCTGTTACTGGAGTACTCGCAGTACTCGAGCAGGTGGTCTCCGTCGCGTATAATTAATTCAAAATATATCACCATTATTATATTTATTGTCCGTAATATCGTTGATGTCTTTGGGAATGCTGAGGTGATATTAAATAACATATATAATATATATGATTTATGACTGCAGCCGAATAATAATCGCATCGCTGTACCGAAATTAAAGTTGTATTTACCGTCACCCTTTCGCAACACACACAAATCTCGTCACCGGTATCATAGACGAAAGTCCCACTTGTTAATTTAATACATTATTATATGTACATGTGTAGTAGGTACTGTAGTCCATACGCAATATGAGTTTGCGGACATACGGTCTACGAATTTATCAATCGTGTAATGTTGAACAGTGCATTGTACGAGGTCCGACCTTGGATCCTCACAAATTGTTTTTAATTTGAATAATCGGTACACATAATGTATACTTATGTGCGTACAACAAATACTATGATATATTGTATATTATATATTATAATGTACAGTCGCCATACAATGGATACGTCGATTATATACAAGCGCATATATTAAATATAAATATATATATATATATGTATACGGGTTCAAGTAGGCATATGATTAGGTACATCGACACGGACTTGCCTTTGAACTGTGGCACCTTACACACCAACTAAAATACACCAATAGCACCGTATTTTATATTTGATAATATTTTCCTCGGACAAAGTCGAGTACCTATATAATAATATGTATACAGGATGATTCCTATATATGTATAGGAAACATACATAATCAATCCTATTTTTTTACTTTTTAAAAATGCATTTATTCAAATTTTGACTTTTGTAATTATTATAAGTATACTTACTTAAAGTCCATATTTTCAAATACTTAATTTTTTTACACCATTTAAGAAGTATCGTGTGACGATAATTATTTTTTTTTCAAGTGAGAACCACAACTTTTTTTTATTGTAAATTATGAAGATGAATTTTCGGGAAATGTTGATGTAATCCATTCGATATTCGAACGAGTAATTTCTGAGTTATTAAAATATAATATCAGTTGGTATATATGTTAAGAATAATAATCCTTAAAAATGGGTTTATACAGTACTATAAAATAGATGTAATATTTAATTTACTACCTACTTATTAAACTTGCACATTTAAAAAAAAAAATTTTAATTTTGATAAATTAATATAAATTACTAGCTGATCCCATGCACTTCGTTGCCCATTAAAAATGCCAACTCCATATGAATAGCAACCATTTTAAACCAATGCCAACCAAAAATTATTATTATAATAGCTTTAAAACCCATGGCAACCTTTTTTAAACAAAAATTTCCATTGGAAATTTCAAAATCCCTGTTGGAGCACCTCCTGGGGTTGGTGCTCTCCCTTTTTAAATTGGCCTATATTCTTACCAGAGGTCTAATCTACCTCTGTACCAAATTTCATCAACATCGGTCCAGCCGTTTAGGAATGCATAAAGGACAGACAGACAGACAGACAGACAAACATTCATTTTTATATAAATAGACTATAATTTTCAAATCATCATAGCCCCCCCCCCATATCTTCCAAACCTAATATCCTTAGTACATAAAGTTAAATAACTCAAAAACTACTCATTTTAATGTTGATTTGAATACAACATTTTCAAGAAAATCATCTGCTTTGTACTTTACAGTAAACAAGTTGGTTCTCAATTGAAAAAAAGTTCGTAAAACCATGGAACATTTTTTGGAGTAAAATCAGGGGTTGTTTCTGGGAGAGCGGCACGGTCCACTTCTATAAATACGGACTACATCTTGTTTTAAGGTAGATTGTAGATTAAAAAAATTGATTGTACTAGTTTCGTAAAATATTCTATTTATTCTGTTTAGTTGTGTCGATTTTACTAAAGTAACAAAAAGTTCTAGTTTCTGCCTATTAAAAAAGCAAAATATTGTAATGGTAAGATATATGGGGGGGGATGTTCTGTTTGAAACCAAATACTATTAAGATCCCTTCCCCAAATATATTACAGAATCACTATATTATAATATAGTTCCAAAACAACTATTACATTATAATATTTTATATTTTATGGTCCTATTACGTATGTAGACTGCTACAGAAAAAAGTTTACTTTGCGTAAATAGTTGAAATTACAATAACTTTACTATGTTGTTCACTGTTCACGGATTATCGGAAGGCAATTCGCACAGGAGTAGTGAACGCAATAAGCGTACCCATATACACAATCAATGTTTATACTATATTGTATATTATATATATTTTACGTCGTATGATAACATATATGTATTTACCTTCCATTTAATTTAAATAACTAAATCGACTTCATCTCTTGTATACATTTTAAATTGTAACTTAATTTATACATATCTGTTTGTAAAAAAAAATTATAACAATGAAATGGTACACATTTCTTTACAGGGCGTGTACGACTTTTTGGAATATATTAATTTGAGGGGCCCTCAAAAACATAGTTTAATATACACAACACATATGCATAATATATGTATTTATGTGTTCTGTGGGCGATGGGGATTTAAGTGGCTATATAGGCACATAATATATTGATCGTTGTGATTTAAAAATTCTTAACAATGTTAAATAGGTATTGTACATTAGCTAATTTAAAAATAGAAATAAATAATTCGAATTCATTATTAAGACATGCGTGGCGTACGTATACTTAGGGCCATAGGAATACCTGAAAAGTGAGCTTAGCCACTTGAGGGGACTTGAGACCCTCAAAAATGATGTTTGAAAAATCAACATGTGTGGAAAATATATTCTAGAAACCGGGAATAAAAAAGAATATAGAAACTATAGACTTTAGTCCGTCATAATAAAGCACGGAATAATATTATAACTATGAGGACGATGGAGACAAATCAAGTTTCAAGTAAATAGAAGATCAATTAAAAAATAATAACCACAAAGCACCGGAAATAGTATATAGGTGAGAAAAGGGTGGGAAGTGAGCTATTATGCAGTAGCCTGCAACATTTATGACACGAGGGCTGCATTTTGCCCAAAACTAAAATTGTCTTCTCTCATGAGCCACACATACTTACTATATTCTTTTTCACACCTATGCTGCCTCCAAAACCACCCATCGATATTACGGTAGTCTTAACGAACTATTATTGGTATCTAGATTGGCCAAACTATTCAATAGAACAACCTGCCAATAACCTAATAAATATACCTACCATCTAAAAATATATATTATTATAGTACCTATTTGATAAATTAGACAAAACGTATCAATATATGTTAGTGTATGTTAATCTGATTTGGACAGTAACTTTTAATGATGTACCTTAAAACGGTGAAAATAGGTTTAAGGTATAAATATACATATTAAAATTAATATAAATATGTTGAAACGGTCCAAAATATTACGAAAATCTATAATATAAATTATTGTATACTTTTAATATGCTATACTCATAAGTTATAAGTCATAATAAAGTCCATCAGGAAAAAATAAACACATTTATAACAATATTTGTTTATATTTTCAAAATTAATTATAGATTAAATAAAATGTTATGTTTGAATTTATTATTCATTGTAAACAGGAAATTATCGTATCTGGCCGATGCGTAGGTATATTGTACATAAACAATACCTATATATATTTTTATTTACATGACAAAATTGTAAAATGTAATTAATGATTTATGTGGGCGGTACCCATATAGTTCATTTTTTAACGTTATATATTTAATAATTATTATTTATTATTAATAGATACATTCATTATGGGAAACCATTAGTCATTACATGTTATTTATTTGTTGGGGCGATAGCACTTAATAGAAATTTTGAAGCCAAATATAAAATATTGATTAGAGGGGGGGGGGGACTTTCACTAATCCTTAGGCAGGTATTCACATTGGGATTGACGAGGGGAAAAAATCCTCCCCTAACTTTTAAATACAATATAGAAAACGATATTATTTCATAGTACTATGAAAACCCATCTAGTTTTACCTCACAAGAACAAACTTTGCCTGTATCTTAGATGCATGATTGTTGCCCAAATTTAGGTAGCCCTATATTGCAGCCTAATATTGATTCCTAACAAATATTGATTCATAAAATAACGTATCAAAGTAAAAACTATAAATTGAATTGGTAAAATGGAAAATAATTTCATAAAAACATAATGTTATTTCAATTGTTTACAGATATTTACAGAAATATCAACTTTTAAATATTAGTCAGTCATAGACAATTATTATTAACACAGTTAACTCATAATAGTATCTATAATTTTCAAAAGTTAAAAAGTGCATTTTTTATGGAAAAATTAAATAATAATATATTAATATATATACATATATCTTAATGATTCACATGTTTGTTTGGTATTGTTTTAAAATTTAAAAATATAGGTACTTGGACATGAAGTATAAAATAATGAATTGAATTTCATATAAAACCTTAATATAATTTTTAGTATATTTACACCGAATATTGTAAGCTCATGTGAATACGCTGTATAATATTATTTATATTAACATAGGTACCTATAACGCAATTGGGATATTTATTTTGTTAAAACAATAAACAGTATTTCCTATCTATTTTGTACGGTCGGCAATTTGAAATTGAAAAATAAAAAAGGCTACTTTGAGCCGCATCGGGAGACACCTGCCTATATGCTGTATCGAATATCAATCAATGGTTTTTTCTTAAGAAATCTGAGAAAGTAATTCCGTAGGTACAGGGTTATAGTTTATCATTTAGTATATTAATGAGTTATAGCAAACGTACCAATAATATTTTGGCAATTTTAAACATAAAGACCAATAACCTACTTATTAGGTACAAATACAATATTATATATTGATTATTGGTGTTTATAGACATTTAAATTCTACATTAATCTGTATGTGAGCAATATTTTAAGAAATAATGATTATAATTATTACAAAAACTTGAACTTTATGCAATATTAATTATGTTCCTGATTTTACAGTATATATATATCAACATAGTTATTTTGCTGTGCAGACTGCAGGTTATATAATTAAAACGTTAAATCGAGCAAAACAACAGTCAACACAAGTGCACATCACGTCACTGTGACTCGAAAACTAAAGCAGTAAAGCCAAGGATTTTTTCAATTAAAAACAAGGTGATTTGTTGTGTGTATACTTTTTTTTTTAGTTGCAGTCAAAACAAACAACAACTCAATGTAGATATGGTTTATTATTGTAATATTTAGTTTATAATAATAATGAAATCTTATCGATTCCCTATAGGCCATAGGGAATCGATAAAGTTAAGTGATTTTGTGATATATTTCTGAATAACAATAAATCGTCATTAGAAACCACAGTGAATAAACAGTTGAAGAATATGTCGTAATAATATTGTAATCTGACAAAAAAATAAAACTAGCCTAATCATATTTTTTTACTTAAATATACAGTATTCAATAGTAAATACAGGAAATTAATTTAGTTGAAATAATAATAGTAATACAAATAAATATTATAAAGTAATATAATTTTGAGCCACGTACAGCCTATTTTTATATGTTAATATTGTTATAGACCATATATAGACGTTATGGTAAACTAATACCTCTGCACATCAATATTTAACTTGAAATAAGCATTGGACAATAGTTAAACTATATTAAATCAATCATATTTAAATTGTATGTAAGTACATAACACACTATAATGTGCAGTTAAATATTTTATGTGACAAAACAATGAAAGTAAACAATAAAATTTTTTTATATCTTAAATTACAGTAGTAACTAGTAACTAGTAATCAATTTATCAATAACACGGGATATTGCGATAATACGATCGACTTGTTTCTAGTAATAACATATATTTTGTTTGATTATTATAACGTATGCTGCAGGACACACCATGAAATGTTGGGTATTTTTTAAATTAATTAAAAATATACTGTCAAGGACTCACGAGTATACCCCACATCTCGCCATTAGGTTTCCGGAATACCATCTTACATTTTATTTCCTATACAAAATGTATGTAAAATTTAACCCATCTAAAATGCACCGATAAATTTTGAGTATGGTTATCTTATTGATTGTATACAGAAAACCATATTATAAAATCGATTGGATATAATATATTATAATATTATATTTTATAACATATTATTATTATGTAATACGCTGATCGCTTTATAATGTCAATCGACCATATAGATTAAATTAAATGCTTAAGAGGACGCACTCATGCACTAATTGTTTTCCTACATATATATTTCCTAACACCAAATTTTCCTAATTTATAATTCCCTCCAATATTAAAGTTAACAACTCAAAACTGATTCTGATTTAAACACATTTTATATGTCAAGTGTGGGCGTGGGTCAGAGAGAAAGTTAAAAAAAGTTAACAAAACTTAAATATCGATGATATTCATTGATATTAGGAAAATAGAGACGACAATATATTATTTAGTCGTGACATTTTTTAAATACGTTGATGGACATTGAACCAATTTCCGAAATATCCAAAATTGAGTTTTAACGCTAGTCATCTGATATAAATTGAATCAGCGTCAACAGTTTCATGTCGATGTAACAATTGTATAAGATAAAAAAAAACTCAAAGACTCAAAAAGTTAGAATAGAGATGTATTTTTCCGGACTAAAACATGTACATACATATAAGTATGCAGTATCTAAAGAACGTTAGAACTATAAAATAATTGTTGCATGTAACATGTTATAGGTAAAGTAACATACGAGTAAGTTTTACTTTTAAGTTTTAAATACTATAATAATTATAATAGTATTACTATTAATGGCCATAACGTTGAATGATTGAATATTTCTCCATAATATGGTTGGTTATGTTATTTTAATTTTTAATGAATCAATTTCAATAACGACAAATATAGTTTTCCTTCAAATAAACTACTTGCTGTTGTATTTACGGGCTATGAACTGTGATGTTTACCGAACGTAATATGTGTTTATGCCAAAAACCAACAAATGAAATTTAGTGAATAAACAAAGGAATGTTTTTAAGTTTCCCCGTACGCATAAGTTGTAGGCCAGAACGTATTTGATTCACAAAAATAAAATTATTTAGTTATTTTTCATATCCTATTCAAATGTGACTTTGAAAAAAATCCAATTTCTTTCATCACTAACATTAACTGTTTTAAAACTATTACAAACTTATGTATGTACATATTTATATACATACATAGTTTTAATGATACATTATTTATAAATACTTACAAATTACTGAAAAATTAAATTTATATTGTAAATTGAAATATTTAATGCATTTATTAAAGTTATTAAATATTTATGATTGAAACTCATGACAAAACGAATCGATTAAACGTCTAAGAAATATTATTTTCTTAGGTTCCGAAGAAATTAAAACAATTCTTCTAAAAAGTAATTATTTAAGAAAATTTCTCGCTCTAATCTAATCTATAACCTAAGCTTTTAAAATTGATAAAAATTAAAAGTAGTTTTATACAGAATCAACAGTATGATAATAATAAGGTATGTACTTTTTAAGTTTTTCATTTCACTCATTAAAAAATAAGAATGACAAATTTAATTGTTACTTTAAAATCGTTTTTTTTTTTTTTAGAATAAAAGACATCAATTTACAGTATTCAATTATCAGTGTAATCCGTGTAACCTAACCTGTAATAATATTACACCAAATTATTAAATAACTATCAAATAATTATTACAATATTACATACATATATTCAACATTGATTTCCCTTATTTATCACAAAATATTCAATTTAACATTCCAGCCCATAATAATCAAACCACTCCCATGTTTTACTTGCCACCACACGCCACAAATTATTTTTAAAAAAACTCTCCTATGAGCCATGGCCTTGTGTAATAAACTTGCTCCCGATGTTGATTTCTTCTTTACTCCATTATAGTCTTGATTCATAAAATATACTTATTTAACAATAATATGTAATATTGTCTTTTATATTCCATTTGGTTTATATTCTAGGTCATTAATATTAAGGAGTTTATTATTATACATATATACAAAGGTGGGCATTGACTTGTTAAAAAGTTAATTGTTTTTAAATTTTTAACTTAACTAGTTAATTATTTTTGTTTTTAACTTATTAACTTATTCAGTTAAAATGTTTATTGTTGGAACTTAACTTTTTACAGTTAATTATCATTGTCGTGCATTTAAGTTAATTTTTTTTTTCGTGTTATGAGTAATCAACCAGACATACTGATTCGTTGACACTTTTTCGATTTTGGTAATTAATTTTCGAATTATATTTTATAATAATCTAATTTTTACACTATGTTAAAAGTCTTGGTAAATTTCTGTTTTATTAATTTAAATAAGCAATTTTTATTATTATTATTATATTACATACCTACAACATAAAATAAAATATATTAATATGTTCTAATATTTTTAAAACTAATTGTGTAAATAATGAAATCAGTGGCTTATCCAGGAAGGGGGTGGTAAGGGGTTGCACCTCCCAAAATAAATTGTTGAATAATAACAACATTTTCATTAGTAAATTATTTTCAGATAAAATTTGTAAAAAATTAATTTTAACTTGCCCCTCAAAAAAATTCTGGATACGTCATGTGAATGAAACTTATTAATAAGATCATAACTGGTGTGGTTTGGCTGTTGGAAATCTTTTATAACTTACACAACAGTTTCTTTATGCAAGAGAAAATATTACCAAAAACCGTCAAAAAATTTCAAAGAAATAAACTCGTAGCTTAAAACAGCAAGCATAACGTTAAGATTGGGTGCCTACCTTTTAAGTTTTAACTGTAAACTCCGATGAACACTTTTTTGAAACTCTCCATCTACAATATTCATATTAATTTCTCTGGCTGTTTATAATCATAAATATATTTAATGTTTTGAAATATATATTTCACTGTGCAAATAATCAATTTATAGTTGTAATCATCCTAGCTTTTATTATGTTATTTCTCAAACGATCTTGCATTTTTATTAATAATTTAATAATATCAATTTGGACATTTAATTTTAAAAAATGTTACGTAATGAAGTATTTTTATAATTTGATAATCAAATAATTATAATTCCTAAAAGAGTAGGCACATAATCTGTCCTAATTTGTCTTGATATTAATTTGAAAACAAAATGATATGATTGCTGAATTTCGCAATCAAAAATCAATTTTGTTTTGTCTTATTTTAGATTCCGAATTTATTGATTTAACCATGATGTCAGTTTTCTTTTATGTGTCATCACCTTTTAGGACAGTAAAAAAGCAAGTCAAAATATTTTGAAAATTTTATGCTGTATAGAAAATTCTAATACAAACATTCAATGAAAATTTCATGTCACGATCTATAGTCATTTGTTTTAGAGTTACACCAAAAACCAAAATCGATTTTGTGGGAAAACGATTTTGAGTAAAAATTCTCGTTTTTCTTAATTTTTTTGTTTTTGTTTTTCCCGGCTCTTTTGAAAACTACTGGAGTTTTTGACCTCCTCAGCGCACTAACTAGATTCACTTTCCCATCGGACAAGATACTGAAGTTGAAAATCGAAGCATTATTTCGACTACTTATCGTGTACATATAGACACAAAAAAAATTAAAATTAAAAAAAAAAACACATCATTGTAAAATCAATACATTTACCGCTCCACTCAGAATCTAAAATAATGTATTAAATACATCAAAATATGATTTTTAGAATTTTTAAATATACTTAATGACCATATTATTTTAATTAATATATATTATAATGTATTCTATCAATATTTATAATTCGTAAAAATTCCTTCAAGTATAATAAATACTATACGAATACAATATTTTAATATTTTTGTGAAACAATTTTTAAGTATAAATATTTAGTACAAACATCAATAACTGCTCGTTCAAATTTTCAATAGATCCACTATTCCACTGACATTTAAAAAAATATATATTAAAACATACTTGGTGAATCATTCTGTATAAATTATGAAGAATTCAATTTATTTTATCAAATTGCACTCACAGATTAAGACGTATGATACACTCACTCCCGCTCGATTTAACTTGTTTAAGAAGAATATGCAAATAATTAGCATGCAATTAACACGATAATTTGCATGATCGTTTTTAGTATTTGTAAGATTTATCACGAGATATTTTGTGGACAGTAACGTTAACCCTTAAAATATATGACTATACCTGCAGGGTCATGTTAAATACTTCTATTTTTAACTTAAATTAACACCCAAATACACAATAAGCATGCATTTGCACGACTTTTGACGAAGTTGATACAATAATATGTCAATGTTTTCCAAAGATCCTGCCACAACACACCCACCCATTTCCAAAAGTATTAGAACAAGTAATTCCTTTGAATTGTACTATATTAGTTTTATACTGTTGTTTTGCCTTTTAACTCTCATTACCATCATCGTCGTCGTATCCAGAAAATCTCAAGGGATGTGAGTTCTATTAGAAATTAATAATATTATAAAAAAAATAATATTATACTGACACAATTATGATTTGTAATTTGTATTATGATTATTATAATATTATAAGGTTACATAATATATAATTATTATACAAACTCGGTTTAATGGCAGGAGTTCCATAACCTCTTCTTTAAAATATGCCTCACCATAATGCGCATATATTATATAGTTGGCCGATTTCAACACAATAATGGACGGAAATGTGTTAATACAAGACGTTATAAAATCCGCATGATTTTCACTGCACGATGTTACGAAAATAATTTCAACCCGTCCAAATATATTATAATTTATTATTAATAACGTTTTAATATAAATATGTGTACATGGATGTGGCGTATTTTTATGAGATGATGACGTATGACTTGTAGGCATATATTATGTATTTATGTGTATCTATGTGTTTAAATTATAGGATTTTTTGGTACCCAATCCCACATTTTTGCAAATAAATATTATAACGTAATGAAATGTATTGCTTGTCTTATTAATTCCTACTTCCCTACTAATATTATAAATGTGAAAGTAACTCCGTCTGTCTGTACCTATGTAACGCTTTCACGCCTAAGCCAACGAACCAAATTTGGAATACAGGGATAGATAGACCAGCTAGGAGAAAGACAAAGGCTGTCTTTTTCGACACTGTCGTAAGATGTAGGTGTATACTAAACAAAAAAAAAATAATAATAATGATAATCCGTTGCTAAGGAAACCACAAGTTGCAGCTAATTTGTTAGCTTCAATACTCCCGCGTTGGACGAGCAAGTAGTTACTTATTTTACATTATTTCAATATGCCTCTCAAAATAAAATCTAATTTAGGACGTAGTTTGACTTAAAATTTCGAACGTAAGGCAGCTCAAAGGGTCGATGAGACATTAGAGCAAACTCGGTCACGTCGGCTCTTAGATGCTGAGCGTCACGCGTCACATGCAGGTCGAAGAGTCACAAAGACGACGTGTTTTAAATGCTGAACAGCAGTCACACAGGAGACGTGCATTTACACATAATACATGGGAGGCGTTTCAAGATGCTCCTTTTCATTATGACCCTTTGATCGACTATAATAACCACGTCATTTCAGGGGTCCATGAAGTCCAGACCCCCCCCCCCCCCCGAAATTTATAATTTCATTGTAATTATTATTCATATTGCAGATTTTAATACCATAATAGTTATTAATAAGGTTTTAAAATTAAGAGTTAAATTGTGTGAGGAGGGTGGAAGAAGAAGCCCAAGCACTTGACTTTTTTTAGTGGTTATGTGTTTTTTTTTCCAAAGTCAATACTGCACCAAATACCAGTACTGTCTCAGTACTAAAAATCCAATACTGGAAATTGGAATAGCTTTATCATCCCAGATATACGCCAGTACATAGCCAATACTGGCTGCCTGTAGCTCAACAGTATCAGTCGGTACTGACTCAGTAGTCAGTACTGCGCCTGTTGTGAATTCCTGATTAATGTCATCGACGACATTTTTTTAGAAACTGATTGGAACGAAAAAGCTAGTGTTTTTGCATTGATGTTTTTTTTGTACTCTTACTAATTAATTATATGTTTTGGAAAAAATTTAAACGATACGGTTAGTACTAACATAAATATATTGATATATACATATATATATATATACACACAGAATACGTATTATATATATAAGTACTCGTATATCATAAAGCTGGGTATAAGGTAGGTATATATTATATACAATGTTATGCATTTAATACATACATCTGACCCTTGAATTGCCTCCAGTGAATTTTTTTTTTAACTTGACTCTCCCCGAAATAACGTACGTCCCTGGTCATAGGGCAAATCGATAAAAAGTGCAGAAATTGTGAAGCACTAAATTGGAAAGAAGAAACACTGGGGAGGTACTGTTCTGGTCATAAAGTTTCATTTCCATCACTTGGTGAGCCAGAGTCCCCCTAAAACCTTTCATTTTGGTCGATAATAATGAATCGTGGAGTTTCTTGAAGAAAATAAGGATATATTTTAATTGTTGTTTCTAAATGACATCGTTTGGTGTGGGTAAATAGGTCGTTTTGCATGGATTTTCAACTACATTTATAATCCAGGGAAAAATTTATCACAGGATTGGATAAAAAATAAAACGTTAAAATTCTATCCATAGATAATTGAGTGATAGCCAGGGCAAAGGTCAGCTAAGTTTTTTTTTTGTGTCTGTGTTTACACCATAAGTAGGTAGTAAAAATAATGCTTTGGTTTTCAACTTCAGTATCTTGTTTGATTGGAAAGTGAATCTAGTTGGTGCACTGAGAAGGGAAAAATTCCCAGCAGTTTTAAAAAAACGGGAAAAACAAAAAATAAATTGAGAAAAGACGGGAATTTTTACGCAAAATTGGTTTTCGACAAAATCGATTTTGGTTTTTTGTGTAACTTTAAAACAAATATGACCATAGACCATGACTAAATTTTCACTGAACGTTTATATTAGAATTTTCTATACACCATAAAACTTTCAAAATATTTTGACTTGCTTTGAGCTGTAACGCTTAACATCTTGACATCTTTAGTTTCCAATTTTTTAGTTTTTTCTTCTATATATGTCATTAACGTTGTATTCGTTGGGTCAAAAAAGCTTTAAAATTGAATTCAAGGTGCCTAATATATTGTTACAATGGCAGTTGAAAAATATTAAAAATCATTTTTTTTATAAACATTTAAATTTCGAATTTTGACAAAATTTAAAAATTATTTTGTAGTTAAATACGTATAAAATGTTCAACTTTTATCGATAAGCATTGAAAATTCAAAACAAGGTTCCACGTAAATAGGTAAATAAATTACTTTATTCACAATAATATCATCAAATATAGTTTGTAATATCATAGGATGACTGACCGTCTTCTATCAGAATCGTTTTTCGTATACAAAGATAGTATGTCATTGAATTCAAATTTAACACCACCCATTACAGTGACCCACTCTTGAAACCCTTGAATTGGGTAACAATTAGAAGGGGGATGTAAAAGTGCAAACAATTTGTGCGTACCTGAATATTGAAATTATCTTATTAACTTGGATATAATTAGAAGGGGAACGCATAAATATTTTCTACAAAGAAACGGGACTCTAACCGCATCTCTCCTCAATTCAAACTCATTGCCCACTTGTAACCTACTGTACAGCAGAGCAACACCCATTTGCCCGCCTTTTTATGATTGGATCATTGAAAAAAAGGGGGAGGGAAAGGTGAATGCTTGGATTGATGAATACTCATGTATAAATATATTTCAGGTATAACCAACACAACATATTTGGTATATTGGCCAAACATATATACTAGGTACTAGTGTGGTAGTGTTTGATGATAATATAAATTTCGAGTATTTTTCGCCCTTCCCGCTTGTTGTTATCTATGTGAAGTGGTGTTTATGTTTACACACTCAAGGTTTTTTTTTTTTTTATTACACTTCGAGGTTATTCGTATTTTTGCATCGATAATCAATTAATGTTACAGTTATTATACTCGTATGCATGTTATGTTTGTTTATTTTTTTAGAATTTTTTATGAATTGTAAGAAAATATAATTGTTGTTTACGAGTTTACCTTCGAAAATAATTATATTTTTATGGAGTGCATTTCATAAAGCCGTTTACACTGGCACAGTTTTCAAAAAAAGAAATAGTTATTCTATCATTATGATAAGTACCAAAATGTTGATTTCAGTTATTAAAATATTTGTATTAAGAATAAAAGTCCTAAAAATAATTTGATAAAAATATAAAATAGATGTGATATTGTATTTATTACATGGACATTTTTCAAAATTATAAATGTTGATACCTAGATTAATATTAATTAATAACATTTTCCAATCACTTTTTAATCTCCATATTTTCTAAACCCATTATCATAAATCTATATTATCCTTAGAAAACAAAGTTAAATATGTAACTCAAAATATTATGCTCAATCGAATTTTGATTTGGATGTATAAACATTTTCAGAAAAATTATT
Organism: Macrosiphum euphorbiae; assembly: GCA_949089665.1. Lineage (NCBI taxonomy): Eukaryota > Metazoa > Arthropoda > Insecta > Hemiptera > Aphididae > Macrosiphum > Macrosiphum euphorbiae. The sequence continues at coordinate 159,356,158 of CARXXK010000001.1, read as the reverse complement.
CGCTAAATAATTTACATTTGCAAAGGAGTTTTCAATTGAAAAACAGACGTTTGTATCTCCACTAGACCCTCCTTCAGTAGCACAAAACATGGTCTTGGAATAAATTGAAAAATCCAAAAATCAGATTTTTAATAACTACATTATTGAAGAAAAATTGTGGTGATGATCGTGCTCAATGAATCGCAATCGCTGTACAATGTACATATTAGGTATATTACATTAGGCTATATTTCAATAAGCATTATTAAAGGGAACGGCCTGAATTGCTATCGAACGGTTTCGCCAATAGAAGAATAACCCCTGGATTCTGGAATAAATTTGAAATGTAAGAAATAGGCATGAGTAAAACTTGTGATTATAAGATAGATACAATAGTTAAGGGGGCAGCAGTAGATGAAAAAGTGACTTTTAGACCAATAAGCTAAACAAAACTTTTTTGGTTTTTTTTGGAATTTGGTTTGACAGATTTTAATTTTGAAAACGGATTATGATTGATCAACAAGTTTGCCAAGAATAAAAATATCGAAAAAATATGATATTTTTGAATTTATATTTTCATTATGACACTAACAATAATTGGAATATTGAAAATCGGCTAGATCATTCCCTAGTAAACTTGTTGATAAATCATAATCCGTTTTAAAAATTAAAATCTGTCAAACCAAATTCTTCCGGTTTTGTCTAGCTTATTGGTCTAAGAGTCGCTTTTTTTCATTGACTGGAGGCCCCTCAAGCCCCCTTAAGGTTTATTTTATTATTTGGAATTTAAATATATTGAAAACCACTATAGCAAACAAAATTAATGTTTAGAGTGGTCAAATCTACATTAGTTTGATTTTTGACAAAACCTGTTGCAGCCCCCTTAAACGGACATTGATGTACTACATAATATTGTTATTGAACATTTAAATTGCCACATTTCAATATAACATATTAAAAATTAAAATATAACAACAAATATGGTTTGTGTAGGCAAGTTGCAATAAGGCACAATACGACTATTACTATATACTATATAGGTGTCCTAAAAATATTTGGATATTATTATATTAATAAATATATAAATATTGTAGTTCAATGGTAAACCTAATCTAACCTATTGTTTTAGATTGTGAGTGGAACGATGAATGTATTGATTTTACAATGATGAGTGTTTTTTTTTTAAATTTTTTTTCGTGTCTGTCATCACCTTTTAGGACAGTAAAAGTGCTTGGATTTTCTTCAACAGTATCTTTTCTGATAGGAAAGTGAATCTAGTTGGTACTTTGAAGGGTCGAAAGTAAAAATTTCTCAGTAGTTTTCAAAAGCGCCGTGAAAAACAACATAAAAATTAAGGAAAAACGGGATTTTTTACGCAAAATCTGTTTTCGAGAAAATCGATTTTGGTTTTTGGTTGCAACTCTTAAACAAATGACCGTAGGTACATGAAATTTTGACTGAATGTTTATATTAGCATTTTCTATACACATAACATTTTCCAAATATTTCTATAAATATCAATAACATTTTATTTGTTGATTAAAAAAGTTTGATAATTTAATAGATAGCTCCTAATATATCGTTTCAAATAGATAGATGAAAAATATTAAAAATCCATGGTCACAATTTTTTTTATAAGCATTTAAAGTTCAAATATTGACAAAATACGTATAAATAAAGAAAATGTCCAAATTATTTTGAATTAGAAATTCATATTTTTACAACATTTGATATTCACTCGATTTCTCATGTAGGTATATGTTCTTATTTTGTTGTAATTAATAACGAATAACTGTAGATAGGTACTTGAAAATTTCACTGAATGTTTATATTAACATTTTCTATACACGATCAAATTTTGAAAATAATTTGCTCTTTTTAAGTTGCTTACGGGCATTGTCAGGTCTTAATTTTTTAGTTTTTTTTTTTGTATAAATATCAATAAAATTTTGTTTGTTGGGTAAAATAGCGTGAAAATTTAATGCAAGCATTATATTGTTACAATAGCAGTTGAAAAATATTAAAATACATAGGCACAATTTTTTTTTTATAAGCATTTAAAGTTCGAATTTTGACAAAATTTATCAAATTTTAAATGTTATAATTATTTTGTAGTTAAAAATGTATAAAATGTTCAACTTTTTTAGCTAAGGATTAAAAATTTAAAACAAGTTTCCACGTAAATAGGTTATATATAAATTACTTTATTCACAATAATTTCATCAAATATACTTTATAATATCATAGGCTGACTAACCGTTTTCGCTCTGTAAATACTAAAAAGTAAAAATATTAATGTCAATCATTTCTATACTAGAGATTTATACTTGTGGTATAAAATTAATTTGTTTAAAATATTTTCATTTTTTTCCATTAAATACACTTGTACTACCTATCTTAGTTCTATATTATCAGTATTCAGTATTATATAGAATAACGTAATTAGTATACATCATACATGTTTATTTAACTAGCATTTGAGATTATTTAATTATGATTAAACAATCTCAAACGTATGTCCTGAATTTCAAAACACTCACTTTTCACATCTAAAGTTAAGATAAAAAATTATATTTTCAGTGTTACGTCTAATCTCGTGGTTAAAATAATAACAAATATATGTGTTTTATATTGTGGTCTCGGGATTCAAGACTAAATCTATAGACAATATAATATGGTTTTTTGTCAGTACCTATACAAAGTTATTAGGTAGTTATAGAGTAGTGTACTATCTAGAGTCTAGATTTGATATCGTATTATTGTTATTGTTGATATGTTATTATAGTTTTTAAAAGATTGAATATTCTATATTATTATTATTGAAGTGTTGCTTCAATGTTTTTATTTCAGACTCTTTGATTATTAATTATTATCAATTATTAGAATTTATGTGGCAAACTAGGTATTATTATCGTTTTAATTTACAAATTCTGGATAAGTTTATTGTTTTTTTAATGTTGTTGCAACGAATTATCAATTATTTCAACAAAATATGAGATAATTTAAATAGGAGTAATGTTCCTCGTAGATTTTAATTGTTTTATTTAAAATAACTTTGACATTTTAGTAAAAATAAAATATGTGCTTTAAGTCAATAAAAACAAAGTCGCTCTGCTGGACAGTAGTGTTTCACTGTAATGGATGGTGTTAAATTTGAATTCAATGATACAATACCTACCATTGTATAAGAATTATATACATATATATTTATCTATACATATAATAGAAATTCGCTGGACTAAACCTGATTAAAATTATCCCACATTATCCTGCACCGGGACAGTAGCGTATCCAGAATTTTTTTTCGGGAGGGGTTATAATTTTTTTTTTGTGGAATCTTATCTTAAAATGATTTATTAATGAAAACGTTGTTATAATTTAACAATTTTCGGGGGGGTTACAACCCCCTAACCCCCCCCCCCTGGATACGCCACTGCACCGGGATAATGAACCATGTAAATGATAATGGTCCAAACATCCCGGTGCATTATTTTTCACACCGGTTTAGTCTAGTGAATTTCTATATTTACTATGATAATATTATTTTGTAAACATTGCCTGTTTTGTAAATGGCGGCCGACTTCGACGACAAGAAGGAGACGGCTATCTAGTTGTTGTATATATCTATGGTCGAGGGATCTCCAGGTTGGCCAGTCTAATTCGTGTCCTGCTGGCAGGGATTCAATTGGTTCAAAGTCCAGTTTACTGTTGTCTTTGGATAGAGAGTTTCCACCTTTCTCTTCGTATTTCTTCGGGAAGTTTTCCTAAAGATTTTATCATTTTAAAGAAACGTCTACTGGACTTAAGTCTGAAATTTGGTATATTATGTCCATGTAATGGGTATCATTTGTCAGTTTCTGCTTCGGTCCTTTCCCCGTTTACTATGACTTCCCAGCGGATTTTCGGAGTTTACATCGATAATCTATAACGAATTTAAATATTAAACCAAAAATATTTGTTACTAGCAATTTTTATTTTTTTTTTTGAAAATCAATGTTATGTTAGGTATATTAATGTTAAAGAATACTATACGGCAGTGATGCCCAACTTTTTTCTTCGGCGGTCCACATTTGTTAAATATTGCCACCAATAATATTAATTCAATATTTCATTGCTATATTGTATATACTTGTCGTATGCCAATATATGTATCTATTGCATATACACCTTTTACAATGAAGTATCTTGTTTTTAACACAAAAGCAGGCCGCTTAACACTACTAAGGCTTTAGCGGACCACGGGTTGGGCATCGCTGCTATACAGAAAGTTCTACTTAGAAGTTTTCGAAGGAGTAATATGTTTTTAAACTTAATTCATTGAATATTTTATAAAAAATCAATAAGATGCTCACAAAAAGTTAAAAATATTTTATATTTACATATATTATTTATGTCAATGATTATAAATTATAATAAAAATATTTAAAATATTGTATTACATCTACATTGTATACGAACTACAAACTATAAATTGTGAACCCGTTTTTATTATATATATACAGAAGGAATCACTAAGCATGCTACTCATATTTTTAACAGTAATTTAGGCCGAATACAAAAAGGTCTATAATATTATATAAGCAATAACAATAACAATTTTATTTTTATGTAATCAATGTCAACCTTATATAAATAATTAAATATTCGTTTTTTTTGTGAGCTAACAAATCTTTTAGTGAGCATCTCTTTAATTTTTTTTTTTTTTTTTTTTTATTGAACAAAATTGTATGTATAATCTGTAATTACAATATATTATATACCAATGAGTAAATTTGATGAGGATGATTTACGAGAGGGGGGAATTGGCTTCGAGGTGCAAATTGTCGGGTATAGAATTATCTATATATCAAGTTTGAGAACCAAGAGTGTAGTAGATTTGGCTGTAGATTGCTTAAACACACACACAACGATTTTTTCATAATATTTTTTAATACTGCATATTGCAAATAGTATAATATATTGTAAAATTATTAGAATTATTAATGCTTGTATAGTATACAAATACCTCGACACACAAATTGATCTGTACATATACACGGCTAGTTAATGTATTCATCGATTTACAATGTCCAAATGTTTCGATAATGTAAACTTCCGTCTAATTTAAATAACTCAGCTGCAAGGTTAAAAGCATTACATTTTCTTACCCAAAGTTCAAATACGTTTTGAATCAAAATGATTTCGACAAAGCGATGGGAATGTATATTTCATTATTCATTCACATTTGATAATCATATAATAGGGTACTGACCAACGCTTTAAGAAATATGTGTGACTGCACGGTTATTACGATTACTATACTATGGATTTTATTCTATTTTTTTTGCTCAAGTCCATTACATTTCTTCCGATATAGTACAAAGTTTAGTGTGGTCACATGGGCAAGAATTCCAGGGGGGCTAAGGGGCATATCCCCCTCCAAAATTATTCCAATAGCCCCCCTCCTAAAATATACAATTTTTTAGCGGTGTTGGATCGAAGCCGTCCCCCCCACTCACATTGACGTTAAAAATGTCGCAGCACCCCTCAGAAAAGGGGTTAAGGGATTTGTACGGATAAATGATATAATATAATACGTTTTTGACCGTCACAAGATTCTTTTTTAACAGTGTGTCATTTCGCTATCGTTTGTTCGATCCGACGGTCCGACACACAATAACGGTGAAGGAAGGACGCGCGCACCACAACTTTCACTCGCATCGGCAAGGCCGGCGACAGCGCGGACAGACCGTTGTCGTGAATTCGCTCTGCAAAACATCGAAATGTGCCTATGTACCCCTCCACCTACCTCCTATCTAAGGTCGTTCACCTGTTAAATCAAATACGATTACACCGTGTACGCGAGTGCAAGTGATTTTTAATAGTATCGATTCGCGATATGAAATCGGTCGGTATATTATTACGTATACCAATAACAATATCATATACGCGTCATAATATTATGATAAATAATAAAATAACAACAAGAAATGTGTTGTTAAAAAACGATAAATCAGCCGACAGTTTGGCGTGTTTCTATGACAATAGTGTTCACAAAAATCCACGATAAATATAAAGAAGTCTCGTACTCTCGTGAACACATTGGACATAGGTCGTACCGTCCTCGTTGTTTATGAATATTCGAGATTTTATACTTTCTATTAATAATGCAACAGACACTATAACGAAGACAAATAACCACAATAGGTTATATTTCTTAAGTATCGGTAAGCCATTTACATGCATTTTACAGTTTAGTATTGTCAAAATAAAACTGCAAGTTCACAAACATATCAACAGATACAGGTTACAACAGAGCAAACTGTTTGCATTTTTTAGTATAATAATATTATTATATAAAAATGAATGTTTTTTTTTCTGTTTGTACATATTAAAGACTCAACAACTACTTCATTTTCTACAATTATTTTTTGAATTTTAGTTTATTCTCACAATCTCGCCCACAAGTGTTGATGTCTCTAAAATACTGGTTGATTATTTCAAATTAGTAACTGGAAATCTAGATATTATATTATTATCTAACATGTTTTTATGCCGTTTATATAAATAAATTATGTAGTTCAACAATTCACGATAATATACGATTAGATAGCGATATCGAAAGTAGATGTAGTTTTATTTTGAACTCGCAAATCTCACCGTAGATCTCAGGTTATAATATTCTCGAAAAGTTTCTATTTTGTTTTAGTATTAACAAATAAACATAAGAATCATATGATTTCATATGAAATAATTATTATTATTGTAATATTTTATACAATTGTAATAAAAAAAGATCTCAAAAAAAAAGTATTTACTTAGAAGATTAAAATCATGGTTTTATCGTACTTTTGTTAAAACCTTATAGGTACCTATTCCACTCTTTATTTTGTTATCATTTCTGGTCGCTACTAATTAAATTATTATCCTAATATAATATATATGTATATATACAACCCTGGTCACAAATTAAGATTAACAAGTTAAAGTTAAGTTAATTTTAAACTTTTTATTTTTAATTTTCACATTCACTAATTTTAAATTATGATTTTTACTGCAAAATTGGACTTACTAATAACGAGTTACTTTTTAATTCAAATCCACGTTACTTTAATTTATGAATTATTTATTATTCATATAATAAGTTACTATTAATAATTCATACTCTTGATTATATTGCTTAAAAAATTTACTTTTTATTATTTTAAAAGACCATATGTAATACTGAATTTTATATATAAATAAACTTAACTAAACTGAGTTAACAAAACAGATAACTATTACTTAAAACTTTTTAAATGTTTTCTATCAATTTAAGTTCTACTTTAACCAATTGAAAATTATCATTAACTTTTCCAGGCTTGTATACAGGATGATTTTTTAAGCATGTTTGCCCTATTATTCCAAATTCTGATTTTTGGAATTTTTAAAAACATTTGAAGGCCATATATTTTAATAGGTATTTGAGATATTTTTTACCACTTAATGATGATCCTGTGACAATACAAATTTCTTTTGGAATTGGTGCATTATTCAGAATGTTTAGGGCTTTAAAATCACAGCACTAGTTATTAGTGTTATAAGTTTATTATTTTTTTACATATCCCTAGTATAGTAGTATCCCTACGCATGATCAAAATCGAATGCAGCTTAACTCCACAGAAAATGCGACGTTACTACCACTTTCGACTTTAGACGCCTGCTTCTGCCGTTTCACTGAGTTTTAATTGCTATTTATAACTGTTGTATTGGTGTGAATGTGTGATAATAATGAACTATCGTATACGTAAACATGTATATTGTATGCGGTGTGTATAATGTGTATACTATATTATATGCACAGCCGGTACAACCTTGGCGGAATAAAAATAAGAGTGTTCACTGCGTACATTTTATAATATTATTATCCTATAGTCAGTCCTCCACAGTGTCCGAGGTATAACACGTAACTACGCCCGCAGTCAGCGCTCAGCGATTACCATTTCCTAGTAGTCTATTAAACATATTTTATGTATTTTTCTTTGAATATACTGCAGACTGCAGTATACCTATTTATTTCTACATTTTTAATATCGTGTAAAAATATTTGTACCCACATAACATGATATTCGTCGATATTCAACACTGCAATAATTACAATATTAGTTTTCATAAAAAAAGCAAAATAGTTATAAACGAATGTGTGTTGACGTAAAAAAAAATGAATAGTCCTTACCTACAAATGTTTTTTTTTACAAAATATTACAGACAAGTATTATAGTGATAAGCTGCAATTACCCACGGTAAATAAAATGATGAGTAAATATCGGGTATTTAGTATTTAGGTACCCTGTAAATTGGGTAAATTCATTTTGAATGCAATAAACAGAAATATTGAAAACATTTTTTAGAGAATTCAATCATTTGCCATATTTATTAAGTTGAATTGATGATACTTGGTAAATGAATAAATAACAATCAATCATTACTTTTTGATTAAATATCAAGTATCATTTAAAATGGTTATTACAAGACTAAAAGTAAGTAGGTAGGTATTACATATTTACTTGACATTATAACATTATTACTGTCAAAATTTCAAACATTGTAATGCAACTATATATTTCTATTATTATTATTTTAACTTATTTCATTTATTATAGCTAAATAGTAATTATACTAACATAACAATCAGACATCACTCTTTAAATAAAATAAAATGTTGTAGGTATATTCAGTTATCAATCACAATAAGTATATGGTTTGAAGTCCAGTCTTGTTAAGTATTCGAATAATTTTCAAATACTTTTTGACATTTGTATTTTTAATACTTTCAAACTAATTTTTTTTTTTATTGATTTTTATTCCAGAAGACTAAATCCTTTTTGGTCTTAATTGGACTTAAAATAACATTGCTTCTGTAATTTTTTAAGATTTAACTAAATACGCAGATGACATATAATACCTAAAATTCATATCTACTTTGCTGAAGTTTAATTTGAAAATATAAAAGGCAGCTATTTGACATCTGAAATTCTTCAATAATTCTTAGGTATTAATTATTTAATTTAAATATTTATTATTAATTTTAAGTACCTATAATTTGTGATAAACGTAAAAGATTTGAAAAAGTTCTTGTAAAGTATTTTGAATACTTTTAAAATGTATTTGTATAAACATTGAAATCCTTTTGAAAGACATACTCGAATATGAATTTCGAAAAATTATACCAAGTATTTAAATACATATTCATAATACATTTAAAAAATATTCTTTATAAGAATGGTTTGAATCATAGATAGGTAATAATATTAATATTATCTAGGTATAGTTCAAACGAAAAATAAATACTTACAACATATTTGGTAATTAAAAAAAACTGTTAGGTAAATAGTAGTCAATCGAGTGGGTCTCAAAATGACCCTTATTTTATGTCCCAAGTGCGTCGGAAATAGATAAATACCCAAAATACATAAGAGAAATACCTGCAATGGTATTTTTGTTATTCTATATTATCTATATTATTTTTCTCAAGAATGATAACTGAATTTCTTGTGCCTATTTAAGTCGACTGTCGAGAATAACCTTTCATAGCTGTTGACGTATTGTTATTATTGCTAAAAATTACAAAACTATTAAAATATGAAAACCATACAATTTTTTAAAAAGACGTCATACAATAATATATTTTTACTTTATTTTTCTCTCACACGCATGTAACGTAGCAAAAACAAGTTCACGTAGTTCATTCATAAGTTATTATAAGTTATAGAGATATGACTTTAAAATTAAGACTCTTATATTTAGAATAAGAAAAACATTTTTTTTTAAAGAATCTTATGTAGAATTTTTCATTTTATTGAAATGTGAGAAGTTTAATTTTTATTAAATTAACTTTTCAATAACGTACAAACGTCAAACGAAATTTTAGATTCTGAGTGGTACGATGAATTTATTGATTTTACAATGATGTGTGTTTTTTTTTATTGTTTTTTTTGTGTCTGTGCACACGAATAGTAGTCGAAATAATGCTTCAATTTTCAACTTCAGTATCTTGTTCGATGGGAAAGTGAATCTAGTTGGTACTTTTGGGAAGGCAAAATTTAAAATTCCCAATAGTTTTCACAAGCGCTGGGAAAAACAACATAAAAATTAAGGAAAAACGGGATTTTTTACGCAAAATCTGTTTTCGAGAAAATCGATTTTGGTTTTTGGTTGCAACTCTTAAAAAAATAACCGTAGGTACATGAAATTTTGACTGAATGTTTATATTAGCATTTCTATACACCATAACATTTTCCAAATATTTTGACTTATTTTGAGCTCTTTACGGACATTTTCAGTTTCCATTTTATTTTAGTTTTTTTTCTAAAAATATCAATAAAATTGTATTTGTTGATAAAAAAAGCTTGAAAATTTAATAGAAGTCTCCTAATATATTGTTTCAAAGGCAGATGAAAAATATTAAAATCCTGAGTCACAATTTTTTTTATAAGCATTTAAAGTTCAAAAATTGACAAAATATGGAAAAATCACGAAAATTAGCAAATTATTTTGAGTTAAGAATTCTTAAAAATTATTCTTTTTAAATCTAAGGTTTTAAAATGTAATACAAAATTCCCTATAAGATTATCTACCTTTTTCAAAAAAAAAAAATGTCTATAAGAAAGTCAAATTAAATTTTTATGAGCGTTTGAAATTCAAATTTTTACAACATTTTATATTCACTCGATTTCTCCTGTAGCGATTTCCTTATTTTGTTGTAATTCAAAACGAATAACTGTAGATACATGAAAATGTCACTAGATGTTTATATTGGCATTTCCTATACACCATACATTTTTTTTAAATATTTTGACTCTTTGAGCTTTTCAGTTTTCAATTTTTTTAGTTTTTTTCTATAAATATCAATAAAGTTTTATCTATTGGGCCAAAAAGTGTAAAAATTCTATACAAGTCTCCTGATATATTGTTACAATATCAGTTGAAAAATATTAAAAATACATAACCACAATTTTTTTTTATAAGCATTTAAAGATCGAATTTACTACCTAGACTGACATACCGTCTCCGCTCAGAATCGTTTTCTTATACAATGATATTATATCAATGAATTCAAATTTAATACCATCCATTATACAGTGACCCACTTGTAACCTACTGTACAGCAGAGCACCTTTTATGGAATGCACTAAAAAAGTGTATTTTCTTGAATTTTTATATAAATTGTTTAATTATAAAATCACTTTCCTATAACTTAGGAATTATGAGATTATGACAGTTATCCGTGAAACTTGTACTTGGCGACGTGTGTAAATTTATAACTATACAAATACCAACGATCCTCGTAATTATTTATTATTATTTTTATAATTAATAAACCCATAACGAGGTAAATAATGCATTTGACTTGCTACATTTTGAACATCGTCATTTTTTATTTTTAGATATAATTATATCTTAATACCTTCTATATTCTCTTCAAATTGGCACTAGAGAGTGAAATAAGAAATATACTACGAACTGAAATATTTAACTTTAACTAAGGAAATATCCTGCTAGCGCATATGCAGACGACATTAGACATTGCATAATATTATATAGTTGACAGCGAAAAACGAAATACTTTATGGTGGAACAAGGAGGTGATCATAATAACCTACGTTTAGGAGATAAGGTCTTTGAAGTTTGAGTAAGTATCTACAAGAATTAAAATACAGGGTACAGGGTACTATACCCTAAATAGTCAAAACATCATGCACGGAGAAATTAATATGAGACTGGGTTTTGTTAACCGATGCCTTTATGCGCTAAACAACCTCTTTAAATCTAAGCTTAGTGTCAAGGAAAACAAAAGAACAATAATATATATTTAAGCTATGTCCGACCTTTAATTACATACACGCATGGGTAACAGCGAGAGGAGATCAAAAAAAGCTACGTTCTCTGGAACAAAAATGGGAAATAACTAATAAGAACTAATGCTCAACTATATACCAGAGATGTGGTTCTATTCATCAAATAATGGGCAAGCCGTATATAATATTGGAACATGTTGAAAAGAGTATTGACTGCGGATATGATGAGGGGAAAGAGACCAAGGGGAAGACCACGAAAGAGGTGGAAGAATAGCTTCAGGGAAATGTAGAAGAAATTGAAACAACTGGGAACATGCTTATGATGGAGAGTGGTGGAAGAAAATAGTTTTGTCGGCCAAGAGTGTAAGTTGCTCGTGAAGCCTAAAAAAAAAATACCTTCTCTATTAATATATTACTATTTGGCTAAATTTGTATAGACCAGACAATTTTTAATAGGATGTGGGTTGTTTAAGTAATCCCTGTACAACACGTTTACACGTTTAGTGTTTACATGCCCCTTTCAACTTTATGTATCTATAAGCTAAGGTAATTAAAATAATGAATAACAAATATAGATATTTATATAGGTATTTTAAATATAATAATAATATAATATGTAAGTATATTTTAAGCAAATTATAAAAGTGCATATGAAGTATGAAGTAAAATAACAAAATATCAGCTGTTGGCTGTTGCTGCTGTATATTCGCTCTGCTGTATATTAGGACGTGTTGCAGAGTGTACTTCGTAAGTTGTTATTATGTATAGGGTCCTAGGTAACTGTAATGAATGTGTTCAATTTTAATTCAATGATTAAACGATTCTGTGTAGAGACGATAATATGTAAGCCGTATTTTGTTATAATATATATTGTTATAACTTATAAGTAATTTATTTTTCTATTGGTTATACGAAAAGTTAAACTAATTTTTGCAAAAAAAAATAGCATAATATGCTATAAAGTGCGATGTTATGCTTGACTAGCTGCATTAACATAAAGTCATTCCCAAAGTACAGTAGAACGGTGTGAACTGTGACAGTGTGTTAAAAACTCTTAAAATAGCTTAAAATCAATATAAATATTTTGAAAAATGTATTGTATTTAGTAAACAATATAATATACGTAATAAAGAATAAATTCAAGTTCCTACGAATAATATTTTTTTAATTAAAACAAAATAACAAAAAATATTATTTTAAGTTTAAATTGTCACATATTTTTGAGAGTTTAAGGTTTTTGTAAGAACAACTTATAAGGAATCTATTATTTAATTCTCAAGCTCTTTTGGACTGAGATAAAAATGTTCAAACATTTATAAATAGAACAAATAAGATCCAAAATATTTTGAAAATTACATCTTCTCTTGTAATTTCTTATATGAATATTTTTTGAAAATTTCAAATCTCTACAGTTATTCAATTTTGAGCAACCCAAAGTTACAAAATCAATTTGGACTAAAACTTAATTTGCCTGAAAATTCCCTTTTTCCGTAATTTTTTTTAGTTTTCCAAGTAATTTATAAAATAACTAAAATTTGCTACCAGAAACCACCCTAGTTAAAAATCGAAGCATTGTAATGCACTAAAAGATTATGTCTAAGAAAAAAAACACATAATTGTAAAACCAATAAATATATCAGATCCAGAGCTTAAAATAATTATAGAAGATATTAAAACACATAAACATATCAATTATTAACTGATGCAATTTAATATGTAATTTAAATAACATTTAGGCTGATACTGTCAATAATTTCGTATACATTTTTGCCCAATACAGTTGTACAAAAGTATAAAACCGTAATCTGTTATTCTGTTGTAGGAACTTGTAGTGTATTACAATCATAGTACTATGGCAATAGCAGGTCATCTGAGTAAACATGTGATTTATAACATTATTATTGCACCAGTATTTATAATAAATTTCAAGGATAATACCTACGTGTCTACGATTTCGTCGCTAAATTATATGATCAACAAAAATAATAATTTTTAAAAGGTTGCATGTTTTAGATCATAAATATAATATTAACTTGGTATTTTAACACCTATTTTACTACACTATAATATAATATGTTTAATATTATAGTAATTGCATTCGCATTAAAAATGAATCATTAAAATATAATACCTTCAACTAATTTTGTAGGTACCTACTATAGGACATCTATAGGATATCTATTTTTTAGCTTTGATTTTATTTAAATAAAACATCAATAGATTTTATGTTGATATTGTAAATTAAAACTATCTTTATTGTTTTTTTTTTTTGTACAACTTTTGTAATGTTTTTACAAATAATAATTGTTATATATATTGACTATTTCACATGATATGTTTGACAATTGGCTATTGAATCAACTACATTTTAAAATTTTCCCAAAAGACAAAACTACGTGACTACAATTAATAATTGAAAATAATTATACGTGCTATATATTATATTAGTCAATTTACTTCAGTTTCACTCTTCAATATAATTAAAATTGTAAAGTATTGCTATACTATTGACGTCATTAAGTAACTTCAATCATTATGTTACTTTATCAGTGTTTAATATAAATTAATAAGCGACAAAGGTTACGACTTGATTTGAATTGGTATATGCTTATACATACTTTATATATGCTATATTAAATTTATTTTTATTTTTAATCTTGAAGCGTGTTGTCTCAAAACCTGAACTTTTGAAAAGGTCATTACAAACAATTATACAAGTACCTACTTATATGAACCTCATATGAGGTGCATATAACAATCACTGATGATATATGTTATATGTATACATAATATATTTTATTATAATCATTTAAAAATATTAAAGATACATAAGCACAATTTTTTTAATAAATATTTGAAAGTAGAATTTTTAACAAAATTAGTCAAAATCTATGATCAATGACTAGTTACACTCAACTCCTTCTGTACAGCAGATCGGTTACCTACTTTCCCCCTTTTTAACATTTATGACGTATAGAAAATAATACATTAACTTTGAGAAATTATATTAATTTTTTATATTAAATGAAATATGAACACTAAGACAAGTTATATAAGTAATTTTCTTAGCAATTTACCAAAACGACAAAACGTATCATAACAATCTGAATTGTTTATACGCAAAAAAGTTAATCTTGGATTCTATAGGGAGATATTACCATGGACGTCATCACTCAACAATTAACAATGATAATAAACAGTATACCTGTACAATATACATTGTTTATGATACATTTTGACATGGACACATACTTGGCCGCGTGTCTCTAATCTCTGGGAATAGGTACCATGCAAGTTTTAACTATAATAATTAACAAAGTAAAAATAATGAGTTAATTTATAATACTTAAATACCTAGTTGAATGTAAAATGTTGATATTGTATGAAATGAATAATGATATATTTTTTGTATTAATAATTTTTTATTCAGAAAATATTAAAGGTCTTGTTTAACTGTTACAAATAATACTGGTGTAATTGGGACCTTCATATAATATAGTCATCTACGGAGACTAATATATTACATAAAAATGTTTACATACTGTTATATTAATATATTCTATCTGTACTTACTTAAACATAGTTCAAGATCATTGCGGAGAACATTATTTATTCATTAATTTTAACATGATTACCATTATTTTCCATTCAAATTATCTTAAGCCATGCGCTGTTTATTTTCTAAATCACAGTCACAAAAGACATGTATTATTTAGTATTTGTATTAAATTTGATGTAGTTAGTACTAGGATTCAAAGATAATAAATACAGTAAGTCATTATAAAAATATTAGTTAAATAATTTAATACTAAACATTTTTCAAATAATATATTATGTGTATTTTTTGATAAAAATTGTTTCGAGATTTCGAGAGTATTTAACAAGATTTTAAATACTACTTGAATACTTCAACAAACTATCTCAAAATTTTTAAAATTTATTTACTCATCGATTTGGAGAAATTATGTCTTTATTGAAATAAGTGCTAACTACATACCTACATTATTATTTATTAGGTGCCTATATATATTATGTATAATACTATAATATAATATGTGTGTACGTTAAAGCAATAATGCCAAACTAGAAAATAATATTTATTTGTTTATAAAGTATAAAAAAATGTCTTGTTTATTTTGTTTGTAAAAAGTTATAATTGTATTTTATAAAAACTCATCTGCATCATTCATCGTATACCTTTAAGTGTATAATGAAAGAAATATAATTTTGAAGTAAATAAGCTAAGGAAAATTGTAGTCATTACACATAAGTTTATTAAAATATAAAAATGAATATTTTTCAATTACAACTTGTCGGTTATTTTAACAGTATAGGAACTCAATAATTTTCAAATATAATTTGTTTGGTGTTTGAAAAATTTACTTAAATGGTATACCTATGTATTTTAAAATACTTAAATTTACTATGTAGTCCAGTATAACTAGTACAAGTACACCTATAAAACAAGATAACCGTCTACCGTAGAGACTATAGTATAATCTTCTAAATGTTTCAACTATACCTACTCAATTGTTTATTAGTAAGTTGAAATGAGGAAAGTAAGCACAATTTTATTTATAACAAAAAAAAAAGATAAAAACATTCCGTGTGATTTTCAGAGGATTTACATAAATTTCAATAGCTGACCCCAATAGCCGTGCAATTTGTTGGCTGTTAAAAAATATCACCTCATATATGATTCAAATTTTGTTAAATTCTTTATTTATTATTTAAGGTATGAATGTATGATATTCAAAACTTGAAATAAAATAGAAAAAATAAAAAAGGAAATATTGAAGTAAAACTATGATTTTTATTTTATATTTAACACATTATATCTATGTAACTTGTAATTACATATTGCACATTTCATCATACTTATTGCGTTTAACATACATTAACATTTTTATTAATTAATCTTATCATTTTCCTATGAAAAAAAATAAAATGACTGCAATATCACTTATATAAAATAAATATCAGTTAAAATATTTTAACTTTATGTTTTAAGTAATTTAGTCATTCGATCAAATTTTTTAAAAATTATCACAAGTATAAACTTTTAACACTATACCTAATAGATAAAGTACGATGAACCTATTAAAAAATAGTTGTCAATAAACGCACTTCAAATTGATTAGGTTAGGGTACTTATATATTTTATAATAACTAATTTCACAATGATATGTTATTAGTTTATTACTATTTGAGTAGGTAATCAATTATTTCTGAACTCAAATTCAAATATACAATTATATAGAAGTTCAAAGTTACTTACGTGATTTACTTCTCACTTTATATTTGAATGCTATAAGTAATTTGAATTGATTAAATTATAATACATTAAACATTGTGTCTAATTACGTATATGGTATAAGTACTAAGTACTATATGTTTAGAATTGGCCACCGATTTAATCATTTTTAAACAAATAGATAAGAAAAATTCAAAATAGAAAGTAATAATTTATTTGATACCTACCAATGCCATGCGGAATAAAACCTGGTTGTACTAGATACATGTGTCATAATATTATGAGTGGATTTCATTTCTAAGGGTAAAACACCTTTTGCTGTATAAGAACTGGAAAGGTGGTCTTGTCACACAGTATATGATGTGCATACACACATAATAAGTTATATATGTTATCATGAGAACCAATTTACAATCATAGAATATTATATAAATATTATACTAGCTGGTCTCACACACTTCGTCGTTCGTAATAAATTACAACTTTCAAAAAAATTATGATTGTTCAACTACTTTTGGGTGCAACTCAGCCTCCCCGGTAGGCAATCTGACTACATCGGATCGCGGACAATGTTCAACAGCATATTAAGTATAGGCAATGTGCAAAAATTTGAATTGATGCATGTTTGTACCTGATCTGCCCAAACCAGTGGCAACCAACTAATAAATACTAATTTCTAGTTTCTACTAATTATTTATCCTATAACCAATACCAACCATTTATTAACAAAAAATATCCACCGTAAATCTCAAAATCCCCGTTTGAGCACCTTCAAGGGTTGGACCTAGGAGGGTGAAAAAACTTAATCCTCATACCTACCAAATAAACAAAAAAAAAATCATTAAAATTTGTAAAGCCATTTCGAAGGAGTGCGACCAAAAACACCGTGACACAAGATTTTTATATTATATATAGACGTAATTATACTAATTTACTGTGGCAACCATACAAGAAATATAATTATTGTGTTTACTCTTTTATAAACCAAGTACTGTATTTAAATAGTATTAAATTTACTATGGACAATCATAGTTATAAAAAATACAATTGTATGTCAAAAATGCAAAAAAAAGCTAATTCTAAGTCATGTGTCAACAATTTAGTTAAAATTATTTATTATTATGACTGTTATAGGCACTTATTAAAGGTTAACAGATATTTTCATTTATGTAATAATTATAATAATTAATACGTACCTATAGCTTTTAACTGCTGTGAATCTCTACAAATAATATTTATATATAAATATTACAAATATTTTATATATATAAAAGAATCCAATAATTTAGTCAAGTCTATTAATCAATCATACTATATTCAATATTCATATAATATGTATTCAATTATGGATAATTCAAAGCTTAATTTAATTCATGAAGACTTTGCACGTGTTCAGTTTGCTAACTAATCATTTTCTAATACTTTTATAAGTAAATACAGGCCAACCTTCAAAACATTAGGAATTATTGTTTTATGTACATGTCTATTGGGAATCGTGTATTTGTAGAAACTTTTTTTATGTTTGAATATCCATTTTCAAAGATATTTGTAAAAAACATTTGACTTCTGATTCTTTTGTTATTTCTTATATTTTTTAGCTTTTGTTCATATTCATTTAATTTTTTTGTTGTTAAAACTGTACCAATTTGGATATTTAAAAATCTAATAATTGCTTGTGCATTTGATTCAAGTAGTCATGTATTAACTATACATAAATTATTTATTATATTTATGAAAATATTAAATAATAATATTATATTACTAAATAGTAAACTTTAAAAATAATGAGAGGAAAATGTCCGCATCAAAAATATATCGGTGGGTGGAATGTCCTACTACATTACTACACAGAAAACAGTAGGGTCAAAAATGTCCTCGATTCATCTAAAATGTATCTATACAACATATTTTATTTTATTTTTATAAATTAAAATGTATATAGTTAAAATTAATTATTATCATCTTTATAAACCACGATAATTCAATTTTCTAGTTTGTAATTTAAAAATAAATTATCTTTTTAATTTCCAAAACAATTTACAATTAGAATTAACTCAATAATTAATCATTATTAATTAATAATTAATAATTATACAGTTCATCCTATGAGTTGTCGAACCACGTGATTTTCAATAGTTCAAAAACGGTTGTGCCCATTAATAAAAATTAAAAATTAATATGCAAGTTAATTTTGTTGTCAAAAGTCATTACATTAAATGACTTAACATATTGTGTTCTTGATTTTTTAGTTGGTTCTAAACAAATGTTTACCTTTAACAATTTTTGTAACAATAGATTTTTTAGACCCAAAACCCAAAACCTGAATCCATCTATAATAATATTATAATAATTTGTCCACTACTCATTATGACATTGGTCGAACACTTTTTGTTCCTAAAAGTAAATCAGAAA
This sequence comes from Macrosiphum euphorbiae, assembly GCA_949089665.1. NCBI lineage: Eukaryota > Metazoa > Arthropoda > Insecta > Hemiptera > Aphididae > Macrosiphum > Macrosiphum euphorbiae. Next base: position 159,336,697 of record CARXXK010000001.1, on the reverse strand, counting down.
ATAACAATTAAGATGCAAACTAATGTTTGTAAATTGTACTGTTGTCATTTATTAAATTTGTATACACAATATTCATATTCGAGTTATTTAGTCGTATTTATTTTTAAAAAGTTTAGGTTAATTATATAAATGTTTTATTTTAACAATAAGTGCTTCTTACTTAGGTAAGTATTATTATAATATTATTATTTATTATATAAGCTATTATACAAGCTGAATATTAATTTATACCTATAGGTATAAAAAATTGGAAAATTATTTTACAGTTGAAAATTTAAATCATTACTATTTACTAATAGGTACTAAAATAAATATAACATAACTTATCCTTAGAAATAGGGACTGAAGCAGTGATACTCTGCTGAGATTTGTTGTTCGTATAAAATGATTTATCATTTAATTCAAATTTAACACATCTGCTGCAGTGACCTACTATATGACGATGTATAAAACCTACTGTACTGCAGAGCTATATACTGTCGAGTTACTTGACTTTTTTTTATAAATCTGTCAATATTTATCTACAAAAACAAAATAATAATTGTTCCGAAACGAATACATTTTGAATTTAGAGAGTCTAAGCTTCAGTCTCAAAAAAAACTATCGACATAAAATTAAGATTCATCCAATCGATACACACGTCACACAATGTAAATATTATCGACACCATATCGTTTTATACGATATTTTGTTGCCAAGCCCGGAAAATATTCTTGGAATAATAGCTTGATTGTCCAATCGTCATCATAATATGGCGAAGATGGACTAATCAAGCTATTATTCCGTATTTTCGCTGATCGAGCGCGATAATTGACGTTATTCGTTCAACGACGATGCAATATTATTCATGAATAATATAAAAATATACATAATATTTTATCAAATTATTAATTAATTGAAAAAATATTCGTAAAAATATTTTTCGCGCCGTTGACAGCAGTTCAATATCAACAGACTACAGAGTAGTACAGACGGTAATAAATAATTATTCAATTATACAACCTGAGTCATCTGACACGGGAACAACCTACTCATCAGACCTACGATGAAAACAAAGGCGTATCAAAATAACACATGTGCCCGATGTCGATGTGCGGGTATATTCTATTGTACACTAACCTCCTACCGTGTGTTGTCTGCACTTGTCTGTCTCCGTTTTACAAACACAAATTTTCAAAAATTAAAATGTTCATAACTTTTTTCAATTTATAATATCAAACTAACTTTCCATGGAGCGCTAGATAATAATATTATATTTACCTTTAATAACACTGATAAATTATAATACGACCTATACATCTATTTCTTCTAATACAAAAATTATTCTGTACGTGCAATTTGCCATTTCGATACAACACTGGACACATTCGGGTAATATTCGTTCTCCTATGGGTTTGTGGCGAAGTTGGTATAAATCTACCCCTAAACAATTTTATTTATTTATTTGTTCCCAACTTACTTATTACAATGATATAGGCATTGAGCAATATTATAGTCAAGTTAAGTACCACATCGTGTCTAGTGTAAGAATTTCATAAATATAATATAGGTATGCGAGTAGTGTATGTCAATATAGGATATGTCCATACTGTATGACATCATCGATACTGTTCTGCAGGTATCGTGCTTCAGTGTGCACACGACGCACTACGACACGTCTAAGTAAAAAAGATTTTTTCGCAACGAGAATTTTATTTATAAATGCCTATGCAATACTACACTCAATTAAATTGTGGTGAGGACGAAAAATGTTGACAACCACTGGCCGATGATGAACGAATGTTCTAGAAGGCTTACGAAAACGTTCCGTACTGCTCGCGCCATTCATCGTGCGCCGATGCCGAATTCACCGCGCGGCGGCGGCACCGCTGCGATCCATCTAAACAAAGTGACCCCTCGGCAGTACTACCCCAAAACACGAGGGTTGTAAGCACTCATCCCTCACGCACGCCAACAACAAACCCCCCATGACCTGCTCAACTTGTTTTTTTCAGATTCCATTAATTTAATTCGTTATTTCGATTTTGGGGCCGCGATATAGGTACTGATATGGAAATGCCCAACGAAATATTGGTAATCCACCGACGCGATCTGTTATGCGTTTGTATACTGGATGAACGATCTAAACGATTTCTAAAAAATTATTATAAGTAATTATAATTTATAATAAATAATAATAATATTGTCACTGTGTCTAACCAGTAACCCTAACCCTAACAATATTTTGTAAGAACAATAATATACACTTTAACTATAGAGTGTAGGTAAATAATTCAAGATTGTTTCCAACACTGTGAAATAACACAAAAAATAAAAATATTTTTTAAGGAGTGACTGTGCCTAGCATGCCTCCGGTCTACAAAAAAATTGTTGAGAAAGTCTAAAATCTTTTATATCCACGACATCGACATATATAACACTTATGAGGGATCCGAATCAAGCCTCCTCCATATTATAACAAGATATCGGCCCCTCTCATCGCAAAATCTTAGTTATGATACGGGTCGTGTATTTAGCTAAAGCTAACATATCGTGGGAATAAAAATAAATAGTAGTATACTAGCAGAGCAGGGCCGAGGGCCTGGTAAGGAGGCGCCTGTCAGGGGTGCAACATATTGAATGAGTGGAGGAGCGCAAAATCAACACATTTTTAGGATAAGGGGAGGTTGAAAATGTCACCTTGTCTAGTTGTCTGGGGAGCGCTGCTATTGCTTGGCCTGGCTCTGTATAGTAGCAATTTCTTCAAATTGTAATTTAAGTTAGATTGATAAAAAAAATCCATACAAAAAAAATGTACAGAAAATAAAAATGCAATAATAAATGTAGGTCCAATATAATGGAGGATGGTATTATATGTACCAACATATAATTTCAAAACTACAAAATATTTTTTTTAATTGTTTCCCACTCAAACGAAAATAATAACAATATTATAATACATATGAAAATATTACGGAAGACGGCGATAACTTTATTGTTAATATTATTATTTTGTTTACGTTTTTCGACGTGGTAAAGAACATTCTCCCCTCCGCCCGTCCATCGAAACCACAAGGCAAGAGCCCTAAAATACTGATCAGTATCAGACTGTATACTGCGTACGTAATACACCATAATAATATTATAGATTGTACGATTGTATGCTCACCATATACGCTCTGTATGTGTTGTTTTTTCGGTGTGTATGTGGGGGTGGGGGCGAGGGCACCAGTGCGTGCGCAATCAGTACTGCGTAGTTTCGGGTTGCCGGCCGGCCGGTCCGTCTGCCCGCCGGCGCTTACGCACCATGTAGACGCCGGCTCGGCGATGGCGTTGGGAGCGCGGGAATCGACGACAGCGGACTCGAAATAATCACGACGAGCAACGCGCCAACTCCAAAACTAAAATAATCATAATAATGTTATTATCACAGAATAATTTATTTATTTATTCCGTGTTATTATTACTTATTAGTGGTAGCACAGATATAATATTACATTATTACATGAACCTGTGGTAGTAGTATATAATATATAATAATATTGTACTCGATTTCAACAACAATAATATTATTTCGATATTTTATCGTAATTTAATTTTTTTTTCCACGACTTTATATTATTCGAACGCGGCAACACCGTCGACGCCGCACTGTGGTAACACGTGGTACGCGCAGTGATTACGTGTTGGTCAGGTGTGCTGCTGCTGCGTGCGCGACGTGGAGAAACGATCGCGTTGGCCCGGGCGACTACAACTTACCGACTAGAAACAATATTATATAATATTGGTGAATGGCCTCGGTGTAATTTGTACAAGTGTACAACTATACGTATTGATATTTACTATTTAGTAGATATTAATATTATTATCATTCCATGTTATTACAGTAGTAGGTATATTCTACAATAAAGGGATTCCGGATTAATAGGAAAAAAAACAGTAACACACGTTACACACCACATGATTGAATTATTTATACATCACAATTTCCTTTTTTCACGTTTCAAATATGATGCGCAAGTGTAATCTTAAAGAAAGCACTTACAATGTCTACATTATTTTTTCCTGAGCCACTAATAACAATATTTATTAGTTATTACTTATTAGGTACATACATATCCTCTCACTTATCATTATGATTGTATGATTATGCTTATGTATCAATAGTGCTTCATTAAAATGGTAAACATACTTAATAATAATTTACTACGACGTGTCGACATCGACATGCTAGTATGTATAATATATCAACCAGGTAAGTCATTAAGATAAACTCAATAATACTGTATAGTTATTACTTATTAGCTTACACTTAACAATGTTGTATATTATTATCAATAAATTATAAAAATACCATAGGTAATATATACTATTATAATTGTAACATTTGGAATTCGCAAAAGCTAAAAAGTTATAAACAATTTGAAACTTAATGGACATATGGACAGGTGATCAAAATATAGGATCTTTAAACAGTGCAACTAATGTACGACTCCATAGTATAATTAGGTACCTATAACTTTACTATATACTTGCCAAGTTAAAATTTAACAATTTATTCGCCCGTCGCCGACTGGTGAACCGTTACAGGTCATTGTGTATTCGTATTCATTTTTCGTTTACAAGTACGACATAAGCGCCATACCGCAATAGCTTAGACAGTTAGACGTGGTTGATTAAGTTATTATTATTATTAGTTATTACTATATTAGGTATTTAATATAATATTTTATTGTCGTGATTCGTGGCTAGTACATTAATTATTTTAATAAAATCAGTTTTGCGTTTTATAGGTACATAATGTACCTTATATAATTTGATGGGGGGGGGGGGGCAAATCAGTATACGCTCTATTTTGGCACATCATACTATTGCTTAAGTTCGATAGTCTAGGCTCTCGGATCGCGTCATTTACTATTTATTACCATATTAGTATATTAAGTACTATTATTACCACGATAATGGCTGATAATATAATGTTATAATTAATAAAACATCTAATTATAGGTCCCCTGTTCGTATAATATTACATACCTACAAATAAATAACATATAGCCTGCCTTTATAACTCTGAACCCCCTTCCTTCCCATATAAAAGTTATGTATACGTCACTAATCGTAAATCGTAGTGTGAGTAATTTATCACGATATTCTGGTAACGGGTAGTTGGTACGATATTTTGAACTTTCGCTGTTCGAATGCAAACCGTGTACAAAAAAAATTCCATCACAGCCTATTTATAAGTTCTAAGAATACGTTCAATTTGAGATGCTTGTATTGCAGCTTTATAGTGTGTGAAAAACAGTCGATAATTTTTTTATTGATGACTGGCGTTAACTCCGAATCCTCAAAAATCATGGCATTTTTGTCTAATCTAGTAGGAATAATAATAATAATAATGATATAATACATTATAATTTATAATAATATTAAGATTCATATCATACACAATTCAAAGATATATCGAATTACACTCGAAATTAATTTTAAAACTAATTTATTTATTTTGATATATTTTTAATGGATTTGAGCGAGTCTTTAATAGTTTAATTATTTTAATATAATGAAATGATTTTTATTAGTTTAAGGTATTCCACAAAATAATATAAATTAGAAATAGATATTATATTTGTTTTAATAAGTTGATATTCCAATACAGAGGCTGCCCATATAGTCATTATATCCTATTAATTGTTAAATCACTATTAATCCAATATTCCTATTATAATGATATTTGTCAATGGGAACAATAAACGTTTTTATATATTATAGTTTTTACTCTTAAACGTTGTACAAAGTTAATAAGTTATACACTATACAGTGAACCGTTAAACATCAAAGGTTATCTATATTTTTCTGGACACGACTTGGATCCGTAATTATTTTATTAAAGTGCTATACGAGGTCATCAAGAAACATCAAACAATTTGTCCAATGAACCAATATTTGTGAATGCAACAGCTATAAATGATTGTATATTTGTATCCAAGGACTATATAGAATAACTTACTGTTTGCGTTTTTGCTCTCGGCATAAAGCAGTTCATCTCTAGTTTTTGTTACCTCTAAATATAAGAAATATTACCTGTTTGTAAAATATATACAATTCAAGATAAATGATAATGTACACAGGACGTAATTTGAGTAGGTAGGTATACAAATGAAAATACATACTTTTATACGCTACTATGCGTATACGCAAGCATTTCCAATTTTTTACCATTATAATATTCAGTTATATAAGATATTTTGCTCGAATATAATATTGTTTACTGATATCATTTATTAGATAAAATTATTTTTTATTATGATTTATAACCCACTCAACTCAAGGTATTTCATTAAATTATTTGTTTTTTTTAGACAATCTAAATATTTACCATTTATGTTTTATTCATTTTTTTTCTAGTTATATATTATTCTTTACATTCCAAATTGAATTGTTAAAATAAAATGTGTGTCCTAAAATCACCCATCAATTAATAGATAAATATAAAATGTTTCGATATTAAAATAATAAAAGTTCTAAAATAAATAAACGTAAGTACCTACGTAACCCAACGGCTAACCTATATGAATGTAGTATAACATGATGACTACTATTATAGTACTATAAATTATTATACACACAAATAAATAATAATACACAATTTACACTCATAACTATTATAATTTATAAATCATAGTATATAGTATAATAGTATATTCGTCCAGATGTCCAGATGTCCTATGTAATCACTGATCATATAGAATTACTATCAAAATTCAAAACAGATAATTGTTAAATCTTAAATAGTTAAATGTAAATCATATTATATCATGTTAAAGAATAACAGATATATTTTTAACCATCGTTTTTCTGATTTCTGAGTTTTTAATTGTTATTGTATAATATCTGTACACACGTCTTGTTCAACGTTATATTATACTCAATTATAGGTAAATAATATATTTAACTAATAAAATACATAATTTACCAGTAACAACTAATATATTTGATATCTTGGTTTTTTTTACGTATCATACAAATTTCATCTCGATTTTTTACGAATACGTCATGTATACCTAATGTTTATATTGTATAACGAATACAACTATTGATTTTAAAATATAGGTAGTATTACTAGTAATTAGTATTAGAACCTATAATTATATTCATATTTTCACTGTACTACAGTCTATACAATACAACAAATTACTAAGGATTTCTAGCCAAAAAGCACACCACAACAGAAATATAGAATATACTATATAGTATAATATTTAGTATTATTGTATATACATAGTCGACTTTGCTCTAAGGGGCCTCCGATATTATGTTGTTATTTCATACTTGTTTTCATTGCCCATTGACATTTATTTGCTTGCTTCTTAAAGGGCCCCTGCATAGCCAAATAGTAAATACGACTCTGAGAATATATACTGTAGTCTGAAATTTATTGGCATACTTATTAATTGCATTTATATTTAACATCAATTATCCAATTATATTTAAAACTGTTTTGTATGATTGTATACGTGTACATCACTACAAGTAACGAATTGTGTTATGATTTTAGGTTATAAAAGTATAACACGTGTAATTCAATCATTTATATTTTATATTACTGCTTATTAAATTTTAATTAATAATAATATTATATAATTAATTATTGTACAATATAATATATAAACTGGCTTACTGGCATTTGACGATAACGTTCGTTTGATATGATAATAAAACAATTTTTATAATAATACATGGTGCCAATGCCCAATAGGTAGGTAGGTGCACAATAATTGAATAGTTCAATAAAATAAAAATATCAATGTAATTTTTGTTACTCACTAAAATATGCTATATTTATATTTATAATAGGTACTTAATATTTAACTTGTTTTAAAATATATTTTGTCTCAAAAATTATTTAGTCAAAATAATAAATATGATCAAAATGTAATTGTTTATAATATTCCAAATAAATATTTAATATACTATGATTAAAAATTTGGTAAACAAATATTTCACCTGAGAAATGTATATTGGTAAACTAGTGAACAGTTACCACTGACAGTTTTCAACTAGCCAAAATGTACAATACAGTATTTAATTATTGTAAAATAAGCCCACGTTTAAAACGTATATCAAAAATTTATCCAAAATTTCCGAAAATGTAAAATTAAAATATTGATATTTTTGAAAAAGCAATTTTATTATTATATAATTTCAAATGTTTTGAACGATCATCAAGTCGAGTTGCTTAGAATAATATAAGAAATACGTTCACCACTATAATTATTGTACTACAATGATAATATTATGGTTATTGGTTAGTGTATACCGTAGGTTGGTAGGTGAGTGGGAACACAGTTGTACACTATACGACGTATGTGCAAGGTACAAGTCCCCTAACCAACCTACGTTCCGTTGTGATAAAAGTATTATATGTTATATAGAATAAAATAAATACGAGTATAATACGACGACAATATTATACCGAGTACCTATAAAAAAAAAAAAAAAAATAGTAGGTACCTACTGACTAATATTATGTACTGTCATATTATGTGTCTTCCTCGAGGTAGATACAGTAGTGTCTGGCATACTAAAGCAGTAAAGCCTCTATAAATTAAACGTTCAAAATTCAAATGTTCAACAACAACTAGCGTGCCGGGTTTCGTGTATTATTTTCAATAGATGTGGCATAAGTATAATGCGTAGTACACGGGCCCCAACCTAACTATATAAGCCGTGTGTGCTGCTGTATGGTAACATCAACAAAATAAATTGGAGGGCGATTTTTTTTCCGTGTTTACACGCCGGTCGCCACGCCGAGAACAGCGTGATTAAATTTTTTTACTCGGATTAGCTACAAAATTTTAGAAATCACGAGACGCAGTAGACACACGTGTAGACCGTGTAGTCTACCTATTATACCGCACACCATACACGAAACACGATATCGTACCATATAATATTTCAATCAGACTACGATTTATGGAACCGTTATTATGGTTGTTCCTTTATAGTTTTTACTTATTGCACACAACACGTATCTACCAATATCTAACTCCCCCCCTCTCATCCACCAATGATTGTCGGGACACCGGACGAACAATAAAAAACAAAACAACAAAGTATGTTAGAGTCTAAGTTGGGCGATGGTGAGTTAGGTGGAACATATTATTATAATTTTTTAATTTATTTAAAAAATAATAAAACAAATGCCTAGGAGGGAGCCGGGGAGGGTAAGAGACGCACTACGCAGCTATTACGAGCACATAATACTATTATTATTAATATTTAAGATGATAATCAGTGTAATGGATTCCCTCTCCGAAGATCATAATGTGACGTCAACGCAAATGAAGACGGGTGAAAAGGAGAAAAAAAAATTAAATAGAGTTCACCGTCGGCCGAAAAACAACAACAACGATGGACGACGATGGTCGGGCGGTGAGTGGTGACGACGACGACGTCACGACGAGTGTCGTTACAGAGTTGTGCGTTTCCGTACGGCGCGTCGTACACGCGGACGGAGGAGGTCGGTAGGTCTGTGTGCACGCCGCCTAAATAAAACGTGCCATAGACGTGGGATGACGGGAGGGACGCGCGGTGTCCCGTATATAAGGGGACGCGACGCACGGCCGCGCCGGTAGTGTCGTCGTGCGCCGGTTTCCATCAACACTGCACAACCAGCCGTAGCGTGTTTCGGTGTGTGCGAGAGAGCGAACAACAACAACAACAACAACAACAACAGCAGCAGCAGCAGGCCGGTCCGCCGTCCGCCGTGTTCAGCCAGTCAGTCAGTCGAGAGTAGTGTCCTAGTCCGTTTCGCTGTCGGCTTTTGCGTTCGCGTTTGTAAACTCTTGTGGTGTTTACAACAGTAGAAGAATATTATAATATAATATATTACAGTCGTCTTAGCGTAACGGTTGTTGTTGTTGTTATACCGTCGGAATCGTGTAGTCGAGAACTGTGTCTGTGTGCGACTGTAACAACGCTCCCGGGATCGAATGATTTTTTAGAACATCGTCGGTCGTTCAAAAGTATTACATGTCGTCGTCCCACGCGTCCCGGTTTTTGTAAATTATTCGTTATTTATTAAGTATTTCGATATATTATCTTTTGCCCTGTATAAATACCGAGAAAAAAACCCACTGATAAGACGGGAAAAAAAAAAGGAAACAAGTCGATAAAAGATATTATATTTATAGTCATATACGGGCGAAGAATCGTGATATTTTACTATATAGAAATTTAAAATATTACACTCGCCGACGGATAATTAAGTGCTGTGATATATTGTTTTTTTTTTTAAGTTTAAATTAAATATTTATTCGTTATTAAATTATTTTGTGACCGCGCCGTCTGTTGACGTACACATACGCCGTGTTCCATTATCCACTCCCAAAAGTATTATTCACTGATCTTCGTACGCTTCGCAGTCATTAAAAATGGTCGAGAGTATCATTGAAGAAGAAACCCCCGGACAGACTGAGAGCACCCAAAGTGAGTATTAATTGTTCCTCAGCGTTGTCGTCCATAGATACAAATTGTGTACATAGATTGTAGTTGTGTAATGTGCTTGTCGATTTTGATTGACAGATGTCCCGGTTGAAAAAAAGTCTGAATCACTGTCGTTGAGAAAAGAAGAGGCTCGCAACAAGCGCAAGAAGAAGAAGATCACCAACAGCCTTGTGACATCTTGTTTCCAAGGTATGTGTACCTATGCTCAGTGATACGTATGTTGTTCGTTATTATAATGTGACAAAAATTACAAAACAATTGATATTAATTTATCGGGTAGATTACATTCTGTGGCTTAGGTATAATTTATTTGCTCGAAACGGTGATAATTGTCTACTCGAAAACCATTTGTAGGTCATTTTCTTTTAATAGTTTTTTTTACGGTTAATAAGACTACTACATTTGCCAACATTTTAGCACACAATGACTTGGGCCAAACTATGACTAACAGGAATAAGTTTCTGAGTATGGTATTTCCTGTGATAATATAATGCTTAATTTTCTATTATTTTTTATTTACATCTGGTAAGGTTGAATATTTTGCCATTACTAAACTTTAATATGTACAAATCAATAAATTATTACAACTATAATTTAAAATATTGAAATGTTACTTTCTCATACAGTATCATTTTCTTACTTAAATTTTATAATTACTCCAGGAATACAATAATATTTATCTTAGTATTTTCGGTTTGTAGTTTTTTTTTAGATAAATAATAACAAGAACAAGTTCTTATAAATGTAAACAATTAAATCTAAGAACGTTTGTTTTCTTCTGACTTTAATCTGTAATTAATGTGAGTCTAGTAATAAGTAGTAAGTACTTAATTACTTAATGATGAAATATTGTAATGTGTTCTTATCATAATAGGTACAATTTAAATTAATGATAAGGAAATTAAAATTGTAACTAACAATTGTTTCTAAATTACATTATAATTTAATATGAAAAAGATTTGTAACTCATAATACCAATATCAAATTTGATCTTTTAAAATAAAGAATAATTTATTGTTCAAACCTAAAATTGTTATAAAATATTAGTAGGAATTTGATACATTTTTTTTAGAAAATTTACTTCATTTAGGTACCTAAACGTATTATTGCTATAATAAGAACAGCAGATATAGGTATACATTTTTTTTTATTAAATATGAAATTAGCTTTCATTACCTGTGTTAATAAAAAATATATTTTTTTTAATTTTATTGGGTTGATTAAAATTATTGAGATAATCATGATACTGTTAAATCCAAAAACCACACACTTCAGATCAAATATAGGACACAACCACACACTTTTGTTGTATCCAAAAACTGTACATTTTATAATTACTTAAAAATGTATATATTTTTAAATATAAAATAATAAATATATTGTTTAAAATTTAAATAAAAGACATTTTTGTCAGTCATGTAGGTACTCATCATTATAATTACATGAGAATTCTATATTTTTTTTATGTGTTACAATAGGAATTTCATATTATTGAAAAAATACCTGAGTGTTTAATTTTGGCTGGTAAGAATATCGTAACTTAAAACATGATTTAGTGCTACTACCAAACTTTTTGGTGAACTTAGTAAAAGTTTTAGACGTTCGGAATATGTCTAGTGTCAGTATATTATAAATAATGTGCGGTATTTTGCTATAAAATGAGCCGATAATGTGTGTGGTTTTTGGATTTAACCCATGATTTATTTATAAATGTTATTAGTTGTTGGTTATTTATTATGTATAAACCGTTCATTTATTGATAAATGCTTAAGTTTACTTTATTTTATGATCAGAATTGTAGGTAGGTACATAAAATATTTAATGAAATATGTATTTGAATATATTATAAGCTGCGGGGGACAGAGTGGCCGAGCGGACTAAGGCGTCGGTTTCGACGCTCACCGACACCGGATTGATCCCGGCTATAGGTGGCATTTTTCTTCGGACAGTCACGGTGTCCGGAGAGAGGCGCCATCCCCCACCGCCTTGGCAGATACCTACGGGTGCCCACTTAAAAATTCTGCCTAACACAAACACTCACGTGTAAAAACTCACCGTTCAAAACCCTATCACTACCATAATACAACCCTACAAACAGCTAATGGCCATAAATGCCGGGCTTAAGAATCAATAAAAAAAAAAAATTATAAACTAATGTATGAACTGATAAAGAAAACATTTTAAATTGTTAAATATTTGATTCTTGTAATATCATGGTCATCGTCAATTTGTAGTAAATTCTGTTTTACCAGATAATATAATTTAAGTTTAATTTTGTTTGTTTATTATCAAATTAATAATAATGTATTATATTTTATTTATTTAGATGCATATAAATTGACTGGTGAAGTATTGGGTCAAGGTGCTTATGCATCTGTTCAAACGTGTGTAAGCGTGTTAACTGGCTTAGAATTTGCTGTTAAAGTGATTGACAAAATTGCCGAACATGCTCGAGCACGTGTATTCCGCGAGGTTGAAACATTTTACCATTGCCAAGGCCACCCAAACATCATTCAAATGCTTGAATTCTTTGAGGCTGATGACAAATTTTACATGGTGTTTGAAAAGGTGGTAGGTGGGCAACTGCTTGATAGAATACAGGAACGAAAGAGATTTACAGAATGTGAAGCTAGTCTTATTGTCAAAGATTTGGCAAGTGCATTAAATTTTCTACATCAAAAAGGTACCTTATTAAATAGTTTTTGTTTGATTTTCTGGAATGTATTTAAATTTAAAATTTTATTTTACAGGAATAGCTCATCGTGATTTGAAACCCGAAAATATCCTTTGTGTGGATCCTGTAGCATTAACTCCTGTTAAGTTATGTGATTTTGATCTTGGATCTGGTATTAAGTTGAATCCAATTGATGGCAGTGCAACGCCACAACTATTAACTCCAGTAGGAAGTGCTGATTTCATGGCTCCTGAAGTAGTAGATGCATTTGTTGGAAGTCCAGACTCCAATTACCATTATTATGATAAGCGTTGCGACTTGTGGTCACTTGGGGTAGTAGCATACATACTTCTTTGTGGCTACCCACCATTTTATGGGAATTGCGGCTCCAATTGTGGATGGGAATCAGGAAATGCTTGTCCAGAATGTCAAGTAAGACTATCATGGAATGATAATTAAATGATCAAATTTTTAATGGTGAATATTTGTTTTAGGGTTTGCTTTTTATTAGCATTCACGAGGGTCGTTATGAATTCCCAGACCGTGAGTGGGCAGACATATCAAGTGAAGCCAAAGATTTGATCAGCAAATTGCTGGTTAAAGAAGCTAGTGCTCGACCAAGTGCTGCTGAGGTCTTAAATCATCCATGGGTCTTTAGATTACAGCAAGAAAAACCCAAAGATCGTGAACTAAGTACACCAGGTGTTATAAGACGCAACAATAGTGCTCGCGCCCTATCTACATTTGCAGAGTCTGCCATGTCGGCTAATCGAGTGTTCCTGCAGCATTTCAGTTTGTTTTCATCATCTGATGTACCTCTTGCTGCTGCTAAAAGACTTTCACCGCCATCGCATTCCATGATTGTACAGCGTAGGTCACTTGGTAAACCACAATGTTCCAACGAAACTACTGGTAACCGAGCTCCTGCTCAATTACCAATCATTGCATCTCCTAGCGGCTAGAGTTTAACAGGCCTCCTACATTCATTACCTCTCCACCTTTTTTATACTAATTAAAATCATTAGAAAACAAAAATTTGGAAATAATTTAAATACAAATATGAATTGACAATTTTTTTTTTTTTTTTAACTAATAGTCATGTATCTGTTTTTTTTTATAAAGACTAAATATGCAATAAATATTATAAAATAATAACTTAATAGTTATGTTATTATATAATATATATAAATACAGACTTATTTTTGTACTTGGAAAAGCTCAGTCTTCAAAAAAAAAAGGTAATAATTAAAATTTGTGATAATTCCAATGTTTGGCAACACCTTTTGTATTATGGTGCCATTAATATGTAAACTTTCGGGTATGGTTAACAAAATCAATAAGTTTGTTATTTTTTTTTTCTTATAGAAAACCAACAAGGTACCTATATTAATATATTGTATAATTAGACATAGGTTAGTCCGCAGAATATGCGAACGTTTACACCAAAACTAATGTCTTATCTAGAATATAGCTCATCAGGTGCCATTTGTTTTTTTTTTTTTTTTTGTTAGTAATGGTATAGAGAAAAAAAAGGCTGTCATGCATAGAGTTTAAGTTACAAACTTTTGTGTATTTTTTTATGAGAAGTATGGAATGTTTTTTAAGTAAATTATTTATACAAGCAATGCACGTTAAAAACTATTGTTAATAAAAAGAATGGATTTTTTTTGATATTGTGAAATAAAAAAAAAATTTGAAATTTTTTTACATAAATGCAAATTTGATTTTTTAAATAATTTATATACATTTATAAATGTTCATTGTGATAATATTGAATTTGAATACACGTCAACAGTTTGTGTTAAAAAACAAAACATAAATAGAACCTCTGTAATTCCAAAATTGAAAATAAAACAATTTACAATTCAATTGAATAATGTTTAACTGTTATATGAAAGCCTAATGCCTATTATCACTAAATCAAGTATTGCCTTTTTAGATAATGTTCTACTCAATGATCAAGTATTATTTAAATAGTTTGTTGTGTTAAACAATACCAACAATACATTTATACTTTTATCACCTAATGATTGTAAATTATTTGAAGTGATAAAACCATGAAACTTAATAAGAGCCATTATTCTGTGAATTAATTTTGATCTGTTAAATTTAACATTGGTTAACAAACAAGTTTAAAAACTAAATGGTTTCATTACATTTAGAAATAGTTCAGCTTGCCTAAACTGTATTAAAAATATAAAGGCTTAAATTATACTGAAATAGTGAGAAAAAAATATATTATAAATATAACCTTAACCCTTCAAACAAAAAAAATATATATTTACCATGATGAAGAAAAAGTGGCCTACTTAAATGTTGGCACCTCTATTTAATTTTAATGTGCGATTGGCGCCACTATACGGCGATATAGTCTATACCTACCTTGATATTTAGTGTGTGCGCTGTTAAAATTGTTGTTAACAGTTAACAATTGTATTGGGTGTAAAGAGTAAAGACCGATTGAACAATTAATAATTAACCACCGCATACTGTTCAGAGTTTTGAAGATATTAAAAATGTTGGTGCGCTTAGCTTATTCCCTATAGGTACTATGAAAAAAAGTCAATAATTGTCTTACAGAAACCTAAAAATACAAAAGTACAATTTTTACTTTATAAAAATTATTGTATTATTTTATTGATATTATAAGTACAAATTTCTGTGAATTGAATATTTAAGGGATATCAATAGTATGGAAACATTCTCTGAAAATTAATTTTAGATTCTGAGTGGAACGATGAATGTATTGATTTTACAATGATGTGTGTTTTTTTTTGTTATTTTTTAATTTTCTTAATTTTTAATTTTTTTTACTTTTACACAGAGTACACGAAAAGTAGTCGAAATAATGCTTCGATTTTCAACTTCAGTATCTTGTTTGGTTGAAAAGTGAATATCGTTGGTGAATTGGAGAGGTCAAAATTTAAAATTTTCAGTAATTTTCAAAAGCGTCAGGAAAAATTAAGGAAAAACGGGAATTTTTACGCAAAATAGTATTTGGTTTTTGGTGTAACTTTAAAACAAATGACCTTAGATACATGCAATTTTCACTGGTTGTTTACATTTGCATTTTCTATACACAAGATTTTCAAAATATTTTGACTTGTTTTGAGCTGTTTACAGACAATTTCATATTAAATTTTTTTATTTTTTCTTTCTATGAATATCAATAAAGTGTAAAAATATATTTAAAATTGAATAATTATTTTGTAGTTAAAAATTTATAAAATGTTTAACTTTTATATCTAAGGATTGCAAATTTAAAACAAGATTCCACGTAAGTAGTTAATTCTGTTACCAAAAAATATAAAAAATACATAAGCACAGTTTATTTTTATAGTCATTTTAAGTTCAAATTTGAATGATACGACATAAAAAAAACCCTAGAATAACTATTTCAGTTATTTTGTTGTCATTGTATAAATATATTATTCGTGGGTAGGTACTTGAAACTTCTAAAGTACACTATTATGTATCTATGAAGACTATGATAGTAGGTATCAAAGTTTGTTGTTGATGTATAATGCGTTATAAGTACCTAATGGATATTGTGATATGATTAATTTGGAATTTCTTATAGGTACCTATTATAGGTCAATTTTTTTTAATATCATAGATAAGTATATAATATGTCTTATACCTAGACTGACATGCCGTCTTCGCTCAGATTCGTTTTTCTAATACAATGATATTATATCATTGAATTCAAATTTAATACCATCCATTATACAGTGACCCACTTGCAACCTACTGTACAGCAGAGCACCTTTTTGTATTTTAAATAATTTGGTTTATTGATGGATTTAAGAGTAAAAACACCTATTATCAATATTGTAGAACAGAAATTAATCTGTTCCTGTCTAAAAGTCAATTTTTGATATTTCATTATTTAATTTACTAAACCGAATAATTCAAAAAGTAAAATATCACAAGTTTTAAGTTTTAGAGCTATTTACTGGAAATTGAAAATTAAATATCAAAAATCAATAATCGACTCATATAGGTACAGGGTTACGCAGAACTCCTTCTATTCAATTTGTATACCTAATAATTAATAAGTGTTCATACAATAATGTAACATAGACACATAGTAAGCTATATTACTTAGAGGCTAAAGCTTATTATAGCTTATTATTATATTATATTATTGGCAACACGAAATCAAGTTACAGGGTTTCACTAAAATTCACATTTACAATAAATTAGTGTGTAAAGTTCTGCATTATTACTTATTGGCATGTACGTCAAAAGCGCTCCTCTATATTTTATATAACACACAGTCACAAATCCTATAATGATCAGTGATCGCTTACTACGCACACAAACGCATAGAAAATTGCCTATACTAAACTCCTTAAAAACAGTCGTTTTTTCGTGTTTAAGCCAGAAGAAAAAAACATGCTTCCACTTTCCAGAAGTCCAATTTTAATTTTGATGGTTCGCTTTTAACAGCCTTAAACAAAAAATAACAGTTTTAATTATATTGTTATAGTTTGAAAAACATTATTCGTAATTCGTAGAGACTAACCACATTAGCTGCTTCCCAAGTTTAACATATTATTATATTTAATATCAATTATCATTGTATAAGAAAAACGATTCTGTGCGAAAACGGTCGGTCAGCCTATGACATTACTGAATACTTAATGCCTTCTAACCTACTTCAACTTTACCTATATAATAACAATATATCAGGAGCCTTGCATTAAATTTTCAAGCTTATTTACCCAGCAATAACAATTTTATTGATATTTATAGAAAAAAAAAACTATAAAAATTGAAAACTGACAATGTCCGCTAACAGCCCAAAAACAGTTTCTTAATTTTGAAATTGTTTGATTTAATTTTGATATTTACATTTTTAAAATTATAAACCTAATAATTAGGTAATATTAGATAATATGTATTATTAATTAATTCATAATTTATAAATAGTTATTTGAAAATTATAATATTTCCAAAATAATGCTCTATATAGGTATCGTTGAACTCACTT
The DNA here is from genome assembly GCA_949089665.1 of Macrosiphum euphorbiae. Lineage (NCBI taxonomy): Eukaryota > Metazoa > Arthropoda > Insecta > Hemiptera > Aphididae > Macrosiphum > Macrosiphum euphorbiae. The sequence continues at coordinate 159,318,539 of CARXXK010000001.1, read as the reverse complement.
GGTAAAAAAATTAAGAATAAAAATTCTATGGGTGGAATGAAGGAAGGGGCATAACATTTGATACTCATTCCAAAACCCCCAGTCTGTTCGATTCCAACGGACGTAACATAATAATTAATAATATGTAATATCTACCTGCATACCATCGCTTGCTGTGCGACGTCATCACCATAGGCGCAATTTGGGGGGTGCTTGGGGGTGCTTAGCACCCCCAAAATTCATATTAGCACCCCCAAATTTTCAACAGCATCATTTAATTGTTATTGGTTATACACGTATTATGTCATAGACAACAGGATAAATTAATTTCTAAGATTTGACTTATATAATAATAATAATATTTCACTCGTATTTTTCGAATCGTTAAGTCTGTGCGACTGTGCGACGTACATGTAACGTGTTTTATTGTTTATCCTCATTAACTTCCTATATTTAATTTAATTTAAATTATATTTTATTTTATTTTAATTACCTACTTAAGTTGTTATTGTTTTTAAATTTTATTCTGGAAAATACTAAAAATATTTTTAGTATTTTCAATTTTGAAAAAAATTCAAAAAATGATAATGATAAACACCAAGAAGTAAGTTTTGATATTTATTAAATGAAATAATAAATAATTTTGCTATGTCTCAAAAGCATATATCTTTATTATAATATTCAAATGAAAATAAAAAACGTATTTACTTGTATTATATATTTATTTTTCAATATTAATAATTATTGATTAATCAGGTAGTATTATGAATGCATGAATGGTGTTATGAGGGGGGGGGCGAAGCCCCCACGGGTTACTTTGGTCCACATAAATCTAGCACCCCCATAAATTTAGCCCAAATTGCGCCTATGGTCATCACCTCAAGTTGGTAACCACCGTATAACCATTCTCATCATTTTTCGGACAACTGGCACCCGCCTGTATATAATAGTAGTCTCAAGTGTGTATAGCAGGGATGGCCAACCCGCGGCCCGACTTGGAAAGTTTTGCGGGCCTCGACATTTATCAAACATTTACAAAAAAAAAATAATTTATACACCAAACCTTATTTTATAATAATAATTAATTTTGTTTATAATGTTTACTCCATTTTTTTGTATTGGGGCAAAATACTTTTATAAATTTGAATAATAAAATATGTGATTATATTAATATTTTTTACTGGCTGATGACTTTTTTTTTGGCAAACCTATTTGTGGCCCGCAGGATTTTAATGTATTTACAAAGTGGCCCGCAAGGTCATTTGGGTTGGCCATCCCTGCAGCTGTATAGTATACTACCGACTACCGTAGAGTATAGAACCACACGTCTTGCCACAGCCGTGGTATAACTATGTGGTTATGTTTGTGTACACGACTCACCAGTAATCGAAACGTTTACGAAAAAAATGAATTCATTCACGTTCACGTTCAAATTCAAATTTTTTCAAATGAACACGTTCTTTAAAAATATGATTGCGTTCATTTGGTCGTTAATTTAGTTTATTTTATTTTTATGTATCGCATATAAATACGAATACAAAATCTTGGAAATCATAATATTGTTGTTCTTTTACCTTTTATGTCCAGGCGGAATTTCATGTATTTTATTTTTGTAATCTGTAATATATTATATATCATAATAGTATTATCAATCAATATTTATTAAATAATAAATAGGTACGTTTTAACGTCTTAAAAATCGTTCAAATTCATTAAATATATAAACGTCGTTCACGTTCTATTTGAAAAAAACAAGTGACATTCACATAATATCGTTCATTAATTAATATGAACGTGAACGACAATACGACATTCTTTCCAAACACTGCGACACACAATATCGCAGTATTATCTATAAATTATTGTAATCAGTGGCCCAGTGGCGTAATTGAGGAGTTTAAAGTTTTGTTTGAATATCCCAAGGTCCAAATTAAATACTATATTATAACCATCTATATAATTGATAGAATTTCAGTATAAAAATGAATATATTCATTTATTTATTGGGAAAGGTATGAAAAATCAAATTAGTTTCACGAGTTTCTATTATTATACACGGTTGGATTTTATTTCGTCTATTTATAAAAACACATTCTTGTAAATAAGTTTTTAATGTCTTGATAATAATTTAGACGGCTGTTTATGTGACATTATAATATAATACAGTATTTATAGAATATTTTACAATCGTCATTCTTGTATATTTTCAATGTAGTTGTCAGTTGATCATAGTTAGTGGTGTTGGAGTTTCTAGAAAAGGAATGTGACACTAATATTATAATCTGTACTCTGAAGTCATTATTATTTATCATTATCTATATTATATTTTATTTTTACAAGGTTTATAACCATTTAATACGTGCATTACTGTACTTATGTTATAAATTTATAATTATTAATTTGTTAATATGCACCATATACTTTTATAGTTTATCGTAGAAATATTGTAACAAATGTTGATATTTAAGAAGTTATAAAATTGTATAAAAAAAAATGTCCAACCTCGGGAATATTGTCTCAGTTACACCACTTATCATTCATATTTCATCCAATCATTTAATCAATGATCGTCCATTTCAAACTTCTGTACGACTGTCCAACTATTTTATGTATGTAAAGTTAATTAATATTCGGTTCAACAAAACCCTAAAGTAGGCACAGAAACATTATAATATTATACTTCAATTCAATTTTTATTGCTATATATTATATTAAATAACAACCACAGCATGCTGATAGGATAGCACTATATTATAAAATACAGTGGGTACCGCTTAATGTGATCACATTGGTTCAGGCCATTTTGATTCTATCATTGTTCTATGATTCTATTAACCAGTTGATTCCTTAAAGCATATTTTTATCAATATAATATTTGGTTTGGAATTTTCATTTTTGATTCCAATAAACGGTTGATTCTATAAACAGTATAAACCAATGATCACATTAAGGGGAACTCACTGTATAATGTCTAGTAGGTATCTACAGTCGTACTCTACACCAAGTACCAACACTACCTACCTATTATCGGTGCTGCATTGCCGTAAAATTATATTGTTATGGAAACTTGTAATTTTTTAAATAATTAATCTTTCAAGTAATGGTTCTATTTAGTTTTGAAGAATACTTTTGTCTTTGATACAGTATACCAGGAGTCACAAACTCACAAATTAATATTTTTGAAGGGCTACACTAGGAATCTTGAAATTGTTCGTGACATTTCAGACGTCGCGCATCGGTTAAAAGTTAAAACCAATGAACAGAAATGATAAATTACAACACTAGAACATAATATTATAATATAAATGGTTTTTATTTTTTTTCTTGTCTGCGGGCTTGAGAGATTACAATATTAAGTTGTATACTGAATAATGAATACTGATACAGTGATACACAAAATTACCACACACGAACCACGGGCTCAATGCCCCAATACGTCATGTATGATAGAGGGTCCAAAATCTTAACAATCGGAGGGTGAAACCAATGTAATGCACATAAAGATATAAAAATATCCAATAAGCAATAACAATTGATTGTGTTACAATAGCCAATAGAAGTACCTACCTATGCATTATGCCATTATGCCATTTATGTCTTTATCATTATAATGTAGTACATTTACATCAGATAAGTACCTATACTTTTAATATAATATTAAGCATGCAGCTACTCATTTTCAGCGCTGTATAAACTGTAAGAGGTACAACCGTTAGTGTTGTTCTTTTGTAAAATATATTCATTTTTATAATATTTTTTCACAAACTAAAATTAGACATTTAAAATAAGAATGGAAATCATAACAAAAACCATTTTGGTCGAGATAACAAATAATAGAAAAAGTAGAACCGCACAAGCCGTGTCGGCTACACAGCCACATAATATACATAGGAATAACTGAAAATAATGAATGAAATTCATTTACTGGAGGCTGGATAATAGTATAATACTGAAAAAATATAATGATGATCATTGTGTTCACGTGTAGAAATATATTTTTATTAAAAAAAAATTATACATCTGATATATTGATACATAACTGGAGTACTTATATAATAATATGCTAATATTAGTTACACACTATTACAATGTTTTGGTGTATTTTACCTAAAAGCATTACCGGGCACATCATGCATATAGGTTGCACTAATAGGCAATAGCATATTATACTAATGAGTAATGAGTAATGATTATTGACTAATGTCTAATGAATAATGAACAAATGCATTTATGCATACTGTCATACTGATTGCTACCATGGGACACAGCCACACAGGTATCCCGAGCCACTAGGATAACTTGGGTTTTATTTGTATATTACATTCTTAGTTATACCATTGATTATAATTTATAAATACTAGTATTTATAATCAATAGTTATACTTATAACAGTTATAACTTATAAGTTTATAACCGTCGTACGTCGCATAAGTATAATATTCAGTGAATCGTACAAAAATATACGACCTATAATCTTCATGTATATTTTGGTCCTCTTCTGTACAAATAAACGTCGTCGCTATATTATAGAACGTAACAGGAAGACCTGACAAATAACTTTTGTTCTAATCAATATTTTAAACTATTTTTCTATATAATTTATAGACGCTTGCCCTACACGTATAGTATAAACATTTCTATTTGTAAATCTGGTTCTAGAAAAATGTTGATTGTTAAAACATTTATTTAAGTCACTTAGTTTATTTTTTAAATCTCAATTTTTTTTTTTAATTTAATACAGTGTTGGTCTGGTTTATGATTGGGCCCCCGTACAGTAATTTTCAATGGGCCCCTTGCCCCCTTCCAAAAAACCAAAAAAGGTTTTTTAAATTTATAATTTTTATAACATATTAAGCCATTAAGGTATTTGCGTTTTCCGTGTACATAATATACATTTAATATTGAATTAATAATTTTTATGATTGCATAATCAAATAAAATATATAATATAATTTAAAATAATAGTAAATATAAATTATAATATAATATAACATTATTTAAGGCAATAATCTCTTCAATTCTTGACTAGAATATGCTAATTGATAAATTATTTCATCTTTTCGAATAAATTTGATTAAATCTTCTTCTACAAATAAGGAAATATTAGTGTTTCAAGATGTTCTTGACTGAAAGACGTTTTGTTTTTAAAATGTTCAATTTTGAAAACGCACGTTCACATGAAACTTGTGTACAAGGAAGGCATAGGTAATTCTGGTTTAGCAACCTATCGAATTTTCAAATTTTCTTTTTCCAAAATTGTGTATTTTAGGGTGCTTTATAAGAATGAAAAAAAAAGGCCGGACAAACTTCGTTTTGAAGTTATAGCCATCTAAAGTTTGCGATTCTACGTTTATATGCAACACTACTTTAATGCTCGGAGGAACTCGTGCTGGTGTTTTTTCGATTTTTTTTCCGAGCCTGGGGCATAGCCGATTATGTTCTTTTTAACAACTCTGTTTCATTCCGAGGCCTACCAAAGTGGTTTTACACAGAAAATCGGGGGATATTTTTGATTTTTTTGTCCGAGCGTTATTCAATTCTAAGTATTATTTTTTTTAATAAAATGCACGTAACGTAAAAAATTTAGTTTTCAATAACTTCAAAACGAAGTTTGCCAAGGTTTTTTCTTTACATTCTTATAAATCACCCTTAAATACACATTTTTAGAATAAAAAAATTTAAAAATCTATAGGTTGCTAAATCGTTCCCAAGGAAGAACTAAAATATATTTCATTGTTAAATATAAGGTATTAAACAAATCAGATTTTGATATTATTTCAGAAAGTATTTGATAGCGATTTAATTACAGTGATTAGCGTTTGAGTGTCTGTTGTCTGTTGTGTGCGACGTGCGTGACTGTATGTCTGTGTGACTGTGTGTATCACTCGTATCAGTGTGTGGGTGACGGGTGTACCTTATTATTGGAAAATTATCGTAAATCTATTTTTGACTCGTCAGTGCCGACTGCCGACCACGGGTAATAGATATAATATAATTATATAAGTATATGGCATAAATCTAAAGATATTATATCGACTAAATTTAGCGTTATCGGCGGCCTCAACGATTACAATGTTCAATTATCTACTAGTATACTAGTATTTATAACCAATGGTTCAATGTTTACAAATTGATTCGATTGGAACCCGAGTCTGGAATCTCAAGTAAACAAAATATTTTTTTCCATTTAGCTATGGGCCCCTAGTACATGAAAATATCCGGGGGCCAGATCGACACTGAGTAAAAACTAAAGTTGATCCAATTTTAAAAAACATTTTAAATTCATAAACAATAAACTTTTTTTAAAAATTATTATTTTTGAAATTAATAAGACTTAAAAAAAAATAATATGACATTAAAATTTAAAACACTTAAAAAATAAACCATTTGACTTGGATAAATGATTTTACAATCAAAAAAATAATAATTTAAAATATTGATTTGAACAAAAGTTATTTTATTTGTCAGGTCTTTCTGTTACATCCTGTACACCCGCGTGTATTGTCTCAATATACTAACAAATACATAACAAAGTACATTCATTTTGTGCACAACAGTTTTGTGTAATAAGGTTAAATATAGGTTTAATATAGAATGTATGATATACACATTGTTTATATACCTATTAATTATTATCAATCTTAAAGCTAATACAATAATATTATCTGTGTTTTGTCTCCGCCGACAGTCTGCATGCGTGAAACTGTAATTTTTTCTCATAGGCCGAAATATATTATAGTTATCACATATTAGTAATGAACTCATAAGTTATAATAACTTATAACACAAAATTGTAACTGCTGAACCCTGAAGTGCTGAACACAAAATATTATATAATATATTGTATTATGTTATATTGTATGCGTTTGTAAAACAACACGTCATGTGGGTATAACGTCCTTTTAATGAACTAATGAAGACGTTTATGTTTTGTATAGAACGGGACCAAGATTTTAGAAATATTTATGAGATTATATTATTAATATAAACATAGTGATAGTACCAGTAACATTGGTATATTCTGTGATACTGTGATAGTACCTACAACAACTGTACATACCATAGACATATTATCGTACATGACGTGTAATATAATCTATATCCTAAATTGACTATAAAATATTAGTTTACTATATAAAATATACAATACGACTAAATATTTCATATTATCTAAATAATATTATATCTTTTATACCAGGGTGATCAAACCTTTTGTAGTTGGCGGGCCAATTTATACATTTATAAACAATAGGGGGGGGGGGCGGCGGCAAAAGAAAAAAATTAATTATAATTCGTATTTTATTTTATAAGTTATCAGTGTTATCACATTATAAAATACGTATTATTCATAGACCTTATACTCCGAGCATAAGGTTTATGGTATTACGCTATGTCCTAGCTGGTTTGCACGCATGCGGGGAAAAACAAAATAGCTTGTATTTCGCCGCATGCGGGCAACGCATTGCGTGCAGAACAGCATGGTCAGTATATAAAACGCACGCACTCGCCCGCACTAGCTAGGACATAGGGTTATTATTTTTATTAGTCGGTGATATGACCGACTGGCGACCGAACCCGGACATTTCGCCGCGACCGTTTCGCCGCAGACCATTTCGACTCAATTGAGGGGTTTCAATTCAAAACGTACCTTTTCCATTTTCCTAATTTTTCAGGACAGTTCATTTTTTGTTACTCTGATTTTTAAACGATTTAGATGAAATGTGATATATTGAAAAATAGGTAAAAAAAATGATAAATCAATTTCTGATATCGAAAGTTATCTCATTCATTTTTTTTTAGTATATTTTTATATTTAAAGAAAGTGATTTTGAACAAAACGTACCTTTTCCAGGAATAAGTCCCTTTTGAATAAAACACTGGAATAAGCACTTTTTGGAAAAAAACAAATCTTATGTTAAAAATAATAAATTAGGTAGGTAGGTAGATAGGTAGGTACCTTATATGATAACATATCTGCCTATCTACCTGCCTACCTATCTACCTGCCTACCTACCTAAATTATTATTTTTAACCTAACATTATATGATAACATGATATAAGATTATGCATTATGTATGTTGATGGTAGTTTTTTATAAAATAAATAGTTTATAACAAATGACAAACAACAGTTTTGTATAATTTAGTGATTTACTTAAAAAATATGTCTTTATAATATTATCCACAAAATATAACATACATTACTTGGATGAACAACCTTTGTTATAGTATGCTCTCCTTTATCAGCATGGACATTAGAAGTTACCTTTAATAGATCTGTCATAGAAAAATCTTTTAGGCTGTAGTCCCTAACATATCAAACAAAAACCTTTAAGTACTTTATTAAAAAAAAAAAATTATAATAATATTTTGAGCTAGGTAGATAAAAGCAATTTACTGATTTTGCTGCCCCCAATAATTGTATGGCCCGTGCTCTTTTCATAATAATATTATAGTTAATTTACAATATAATAAATTACTAATACAATACTTTTTATTTAAAGGTAAATTAAAAAAGTTCACACATTTTTTTTAAATTTTAATGATTTTATCGTGAATAACAATAGAGATAAGTAGGCTACCACGATTTTCGCTCCAAAACGTATCTTGTCATCTATGATATCTATGGTTCTATTGAAGTTAGGAACGATATGTAAATATTTTTTTGAATATAAAATAAATATAAATAAATATAATTTAATTTCCCTGAGTACAAATTTATATTTTAATTATTAAAAATATAATAACTTTTTTTTTGTTAATGAGGTTATGACAAAATAAAATAAGTGCGTTTTGAAAAAAATTGATAGTCAAAATATTAAATTTGTATTACAATTACAAAGGAAAAAGTACTTTTTGATAAGAAATGGAAAAAGTACGTTTTGCTCAGAAATTAAGGAAATGGCACATTTTGCTATGAACGATTTGTTTCTCCTATGCTGACATATGAGGAAAAAGTGCATTTTGCAGGAAATTGGAAATAGTTCATTTTGATTAAAACGTACACCTGGAAAAGGAACGTTTTGCAGAAAAAGGCGATTTTTGATCGACTATTTCATAGGGAATAAGTGAGGTTAGCCAAAAATTGACCTCACCATTCGATTTCCCGCCATTATTTCTACTAGAATCAATATCTAACTCGATTTTGTCAAAAATGGAAAAAGTACGTTTTGAATTGAAACCCCTCAATTATTATTCATTTAATTCGTGATGATATAGTATTATAGTGTGAAATATATTATTTTCGATTTAGAGATATTATTAGATTTTAACAGTGCTGTAATTAGGGAGTCAAGTGAGGTAAAATACTCCCCTTAAGAAAAAAAAATATATATATACCTTATTAACTCACCGGGATTGTTTGGATGAAGTTCTTCAACTCGAATTTGTATTTATGATTTTACTATGTTTTTCCCAGAAAACGGGTTATCGTCAACTACGAATGATTATGTTTTCTAATAGCTATTTTATGAGTCTATGAATCTATAATAGGCATAGCCGGTTTCCACCAAAAGCATACCTTTCCCTTGTCCGCCAAATCAAACCAAATGTGTGGGTTTGTTATTTAATTAGGGCGAGTAGACGCACAGCTATAAATATTATTTTTAATTCAAAGCTAGGTAATAGAGTTTGTGGTAGGTGTAATTTTGAAATGTTATGATTCGGTCGATTTTCTTTGAAATACAACTTATTTTTAATTTTATTATTTATAGCCAAATTTACCATAATAAATATTATGAACCTACAGTCGTTTCTACAGATGCAAACTATGCGTATAAATGTATAATTTATTTATCATTATTTCAGGCATTATTATAAAATAGTTTATTGGTTTGGAGGGGGGGGACTTAATCAAAATGCGACTAAGCCACTACAACTTTTTCAAACAAAATTTTTTAGCATATGTTTAAGTAAAAATACTTTAATAGGTTCAACTAAAGAAATCTTTAAGATATTATAGATGTGTTCATATTACCATATAAGTCTGTATATAAGAAAATAATTATTTTATACATGATTTAAAACTTTGAATCTATTCTGGATATGAAAAAGGTAATAGTTAAAAGATAAAATAGGGCGTTTGATATCAGAATGGAGTATTCTAAAAAAGCGTTTGGTCAAAAATGCACAGATCTATAGGTTCAAAAAACTACAACTTCAAATTCAGTTTTGGCTATTTTCAGTAGGTACTTGAATAACTAATAAAAAATTATATTAAACTGTTGAAATTTTATGTATTAGTTACTTTATACTAGCATGTGCTCAAAGGTTGTAGATAATTTTATTTTTATTTTCTTTCATTATAAACTTAAATTATTAAGTAAAAATGTGTGTAATTTACTAATTTCTCTGTAAAATAGAAACAAATTTTAATTTAAAATATATACATATATATTGTTTTTCAATTTAATTAAACATATTAGTAAAAAAGTTAAAAAAAAATGTAATTTTTTATTTTTGTAACAGTTAAAGGTTTTCAGAGTTTAATTTTCTGAAAATTTTGGCATTTCAAACTTTCAATATTTTATTTTCATTAATCACAGGATTTTTCATATTATTTTTAGTTTAAAGGTAAAAAGGCACAAAATCCGCGCACCGAGTCCCTTCTACTGCCATTGGGTATAACCTCGAGGGACCCGGCCTGTATATTTGAATTTTATTCCTTTATCAATATCTCTTTCCGTTGATAGTTATTAGTTATTACTTATTTGTGAAAATCGGCATGGGTTAAGCATAATATTGATTTAAAAAAAATCGTCCAAGTGAATATTTTTCATATAATTTAGAAACCGATTGATCGTAACTTGAAAAATATCACCACACCACAAAATATATAAAACTAAATATAGGGTAGGTAGTAGGTACCTAGCTGCGCGTACCAAAATAATTGCGATAAGACGTATAATATAATATATAGACAAGATATGAGGTGCAGCAGTGATGAAAGAAAAAATATTTGGCCCTTCACCATTCGAGCTCGGCTTCGGACATCTGCTGCTTACTCCACAGGTACACGCCGCCCCGCTCCAAGAACGCCTGTTCGTCGAAACCGGAACCACGGAGCGCGTGCTGCACGCCGACGTCCAGCAGTGACGCGGAGGGTTCCTTCTTGCCATTGCGACAGTTGAGGAACCGCATATACTCGTCCAGGATCAGGTAACTGTCGCGCATCGCATCATTGGTCTCGGGCACCAGCGTCTGAACTTCAGCGTGCCGGCGCAGGAACCCGTCGAACTGTTCGTCGGTGACGTAGAACCGGGCGGCGTTACGCAACGCTCCCTCGCCCGCGTTTTCGCCCTCCAGCAACAGGCACTGGAACACCTTCCACCGGACCGGCCGTAACCGGTCGATGTGCTCGACGAACAGTTCGTCAATATTATACGTGTTGACCACCGTATTGATCTTGAACGCGATCTTGTACTGTCCGCACCACTCACGTACCTGGTATAATTTTGCAACGTGATCTGTTCTTGCGCCCTGTTGCCGGCCGATCGTTCGGTTTGTGTCAGCGTTGAACGAGTCGCATGACACGGCCAGCATGTCCACGTGCTCGCCGTACTGCCTCATCCACTTTTCTTGGATCAAGCTGCCGTTACTAACAATCGAAATGCTGATGCCCGCCCACCTCAGTTCCGTCTTGCAGTATTTGATGAGTTCGCCCATGAAGCGGCCGCCGTCCCGGACGAACGGCTCGCCGCCCGAAAAGTTCAGCTTTTTCATGCCGGCTTCCGCCAGCATGGTCAGCCCACGCTTCGCCTCGTCCAGCGGCAGCACGAACGACGTCTTGGCCGTATGGAAGCAAAAGCCGCACTTATAGTTACACTGCCTCGTGAAATGATAATTCACGCTTAACGGTACGGCGGGCTCGTCCACGCCGGCAGTCCTGTTCCACGTGACGGCCGTAGCGGCCACTACGCCCGTCACGGCCATAAGCGCCGCGACCACGGACGCCAAAGCCCGACACACCACGTTCCACGCAAAGCCCATCATTTTCAAAAGCTGCATGTTAGCCGCAGCAATGGCCGTCGCGTATACGCTCGTGCAGGGGGTCTCACCGGACCGTTACAGTAAATAATACGGAACTAGTTATCCGAGCGGAAACGTTCTAAGCCGACGAACACTGAGCGAATACCATAGAATAGCTCTCAGTCAACGGCGTGGACTTATGTGGGTGTATATGTATCGTAGCGCTTCGAGCTGACGACAATGAGTGGGGAGCGGCTGTGAACGAATCGCGTTACAGCAGAACGATTTATAATTGGCCGTGTTAACTATAGCAAAATTCTAAACCAAAATTTTAAATGCAGGTATAAAGCAAGTCATAAAGTCGATTTTTTATACTGCTAAATAAATGGATTATGGAAAATATGGGTAACTGTCGACTGATAATATTTTGATACCTACTTCAAATTTAAGTGAAAACGTCGTTTTATCTATATCACGTGGTCTGAACGATCAATTACTTACATGGAATAACTTATTTGAATTACATTTAATGGAAAATATTTGAAAAAGCAATTTTTCAAATAAAATTTTATTTTATTTTATTTTTTCATTTAATTTTGTATTTGACGTCACGTTTTATAGTAGAAAAATGCCTCGATTTTCAACATTTAAAGGTGGTTTCTGGTAGAACATCTGAACATAGGATCTAGTGTTACAAAAGCAATAATTTCCCAGAACTTTTCAAAATAATCGGGAAATTTATTACTATAATTGAGTATAACTCGTCATTGGACATTGAGTAAGGCACTGTTATACTTAAATTCGAATTAAATGATAAATAATTATTGCATACAAAAAATGATTGGCGAAAACGGTCGGTCAGCCTATATAATATTATCACTAAGTATTTTCATCATATGTTATTTAATATTGTTGTTAAAATAATTTATTTTACTATACTGGGTGATTCTTTTATCAAACAACACTCATTATTTCAAAAAGTGTAAATTTTTTTGAAGATATTTTTTTTACATAGTTTCAAGTCGCTTATAAAACATTCAATTTTCATGTATCAAAATACTAAGAAAAATATTTTACTTTAGAATATAAAATATAAAATTAAAACCCTATGTTGTCATTCAGAAAAGTAAAAAACTTAAAAAATTATAAGGATAAAAAATAATTCAAAATATAATTTTTTAATAAAAACGTTGTTTTATAAGCGACTTGAAACTATATGTAAAAAAATATCTTCAAAAAAATTTACACTTTTTGAAATAATGAGTGTTGTTTGATAAAAGAATCACCCGGTATGGTACATTTTAATATAGTATGGCGTACCTAAGTTGATTTAATTTTTTTCCAAAAACATAGCATAATGGGTACTAGTTGGGTAGCATATTAGAGGTATGTATTAATAATTTATTATTATAATAGTATATACGTATAATATTTACCATAATATAAACTAAGTTTTATAGTACGCTCCTTAATAATTGGGAAAACTGGGATTTTTTTTGTAAAATTGATTTCGATAAATATTTGAAGGTCAAATTCTTGAAAATTTAACTGTGAGTTTTACTCATAGGTACGTATATAGCTTATATCGAACCAAAAAATCTATAAAATATGAAAAATATTAAGATAAGTAAGATAAGTTAAATTATTTGTATTAATCATCGGCCATCGCACTTCATCAAATATTAACAATTATAAATAATTTCTATACTAATGAATTTAAGAAATGACTTAGCCCTTTTCTAATTTGAGTTTTTTTTTTAGTGAGGATTTTACACGTTGTTGATGGAGTGTTTTTGTTGGGATATCATTAACTTTTTTATAACAATTTTGGATATAGTTAACCTATGTTTTTTTTTTGAATGAACAACTGTGCAGAGGACAAAACGTCAAAACATCTTTGTTGTTTTATGGATTGAGTTATTTGAGTATGGAATGAATATGATATATTATAATTTATATTTCATGTATATAGATTATAGGCAAATTGTGGTAATGTGAAAATATTGCGCCTATACGTCTTATATATATATAAGGATTTAATTACATAGTAAATTAACTCGCCCAGTTACCCTAATTCGACTGTAGACTTGCTATATTATATTCGGTGAACGATAGAGAATAAATATAGGTTTAAGATTAATTAATTAATATTTATTTTTATTAATTAAGAACACAATAGTCAATGGGGTCCAGACCCCCTCATTGGCACCATATATACGTATCTAAACATCTAATATATTCTGTAACAGAGCCCCCCTACTTAAATGTGTTTGGAAAAATAGCTGGACCCTCTATGAAAAATTCTTAAATACGTCACCGGGGCCGACGTCATTGAATTACCGCAGTGGATAATCACTGAGTACAATTTAAATATTTTTTTCTTCAATATTTAATGTCTGGATTGGTGGGTAATGTATTTATATTATTTATATTATTTAGGTCATTGATTTTTGTAGTAGGGTCGGCCATAGTTGTATTTGTAAAATATATATATATATATTTGCATTAATGTGTGTTAATCTATGTGATGTGTACACTGTACGAGGTAAATAAGTCTGAAAATGTTCAAACCTAATCAGTAATCATCGATCATAACTTTTTCTGAAATAGTGTCAAACATATAGAATTTAATGTCACTATTTACTGTGGCAACGACGACTACCACTGACTGTTCAAATAGCGATGGTAACCAATGCGCGGCGAAAATTATTCATAGTCCGAAATTATAGCCTGGTTGCTACCGGCGGTGCGTACAACATAGGTAAGCATTGTTGAAAAAAAAATAGCGTTTCGATTAATATTTATACAAATACTTTTGCATATTACTCAAGCTGTAATACTCCGATCCACTTGAAATTTATAAAAGTATCATCTACATAGCATACCGATTAACCCGTGTAAATCCTAAGGCAATCAGTTCATTAGTTTAGGCTACATAGAAGTTGGACCATTTTTTGGAAAATTACACTAGTTAAATACGAGTTGGCCGTCTCGTATAATATTCTGCCATCGTCGTCGCGAGCTCTTTTTTTGAAGGTACTTAGCTCTGCGCCACGATACATTTAATGTGTTATTTGTATTATTATGTCATTATACTATTATAGGCATCCACTAGAATCCACTAATTATATTTCACTTTTCAATATTAGACACGTTTCCGCAGCAACGAGAGTAGTGGGATGGATAAGCGGCGGATCGGGGGGACAATATTATATTTTACAATATTTTTAGTCGCATACGAAAAGTCGGACTTAAAAGTATACTTGAACATTTTTGATTTTTGGTTGTAATTTTTCCAACCAATATCTGCTTGCGAGTCCCCCCGTTCCCATCTGCACAATACCTTATAATGTGACCTTATATATGTTCAGCCGTTTGCCCTGTGGCGGGCCGATAGATTAGCACAAATTAGCGTGGTTTTCCAATGGTTGGCTTAACTTATTGGCTCCTGTTAAGAGGACGTTTCACCAGCATTTGTTGTCTCCGTCCTACACACGTACGGCATAGCAAAAACTGTTTTGCGCGGGAAAGAACCGAGAAGGCTATACAGTCATAACAAAGAAACGAAATTTTCACCACATAAAAAGGAGAACTTTGGCTGTGCAATATCGATTTTGTTTTTTTGTTATCGGAACATCAAAAAAAGTTATTAAAGCTTAAAAATCACAAATAATAATGGATTTTGAAAGAATAAGAATTTTTTTTCGTTCAAGTGATATCAATCGGGTAGCCACCATTGGGTGACTTCCCCCTCCCACTAATCAACCAACATCCTGTTTACTCATTGTACTACATGTAATTACAGATTGTAAATAACATTTTTGTTCAATAAAAGAAAAAAAGTGATATCAAAAAAATAAGCCTACACGTTTTTACTCTCTGTTTTTTTTTACTTTTATACTTTTAAGTTTCAATTTTTATCAAGTGTTGGTAATTGTTTTTGTACTTATTGTATTATATAATTTGTAAACAGTAAATATTTCTAACATAATTAAAAAAACGTTTAAGACTAAATACAGATACGATCATATACGCTGATAACTTGTACACTCCTATTTATTGAAAATCAAAATCCATTCATTAAATACAATGAACAATAATTGTTATCGAACTTGTTTTTATTTCATTGGGTACCTTTTTTTCATACCACATTCCACATTTTGTTATCCATGTATGTATAATATAAAATTGTATGCGCTATAAACATTAAACACATATTATTATCACATGCGTGCGATGCACGCTCATACAAATAATAACCGACACACCCATTACAACAGTAGAATTTAGTATATTATAGGAACTATAGGTATACCTATACATTATACTTACAGTAGATCACAGGGTGATTTAGCTGTAAGCAGGGTCGGACTGGCAACAAAAGGCCCAGTCTGCGATCTGATGAAAGGGCCCTTACTGCCTTACTAAAGTTGGACTATAAATTGTTAGTCCGCTCTCTACTTCTCCATTTTTGTATTTAAATAAGATAACAATTATATGTAATAAAAAAAAAACACATTATAATGATAAACATTTTAGATAAAAGTGTAATATTTTACACACATACTTTTATTTATAACAATTTGTTTGACTTTAACAAATATGAAACAATACATAGGTGCATAATATGATAATAAACATTTAAATGTAAATAATTTTAAAACTTAAATAAATTACAATTCAATTTAACAAAAGTTTTGAAAGTTCATTAGAACTCTTTCCAATAGAATCAATTACACTTTCTTTATCAATTTCAACATTTCTTTCTATATATTCATCAATAACAATGCTTCCATTGTTTCTTGGGAAATAGTTGATCTTAGTTTTGTTTTGATATTTTTTAATTTGGAAAAGGTTCTTTCACAAGTAACTTGGGTACATGGCAACGTTAATACAAATTTATATGCATAATATATATTGTTAAAACAACCGCTGTTGAACTATATTATGTAACACATTGAAAGCACAACGTAAACAGTTATTGCATGTTTTACAATTATTGGATGGATCAATTACAGATGCTTGATCTTCGTCTTAATCTAGTTCATGTTTATAAATAGGAAATTGGGAGTCTTCAGTTAAATATATGAAAGTAGCTTCAAAAGTTTTAGTAATAGAATTAAACTGTAAAGCAAATTGTTGTAATTCATATGCAAGTGTGTTTCTATCAATAGTTGTTAGAATTGAAAGTTCTAGTAACGCATTTGCAGGTACTTCATTTTTTATCGAATTAAAATGTTTAAGATCCAGGCAAATTCAATCGCTTAGTAATTTTGTATTACTTATAAACCGTTTATCCAAACTGTTTGCACAAATATCATGTATATAATTAAATGTTTCAATTTTAAACCTATCAGTTGGTGAAATATTTGGCTGTTCGTCTGTTGCTTCTTCACCAGACATTTTTTTTTTTTTGATACTCTACCTACAGATTTTCCCTTATTAAAATCATTTTTTATAGTGAAATTACTACTATTTAACTCTAGCTCTTTATTTATTTCTGTAATAAAATGTTTAACTTAAGAATAAAGATTAATGAATATACTATCAGCATTATCTCTTCTAGATCTAATTTTTTTATGCAAGTTGTTAATCATATTAAAAGCAGTTAGATAGTTTAACGACGGAGATTGAAGAAACTTAGAAATAGGTGAGCTAATACTAAATATGTCCAGATAAATTGCTGCAGTCATAATCACATCAAATTTAGACCAATTTTGTAATAGAGTGCGAGCAGTGAATTTTGTTTTTGAATCAAATGTAGTCGATTGTTCGATTTAAATGTGTTTGAAATTATTTCTAGCAAAAAATTTAAAAAAAATTTAAAATCTTGTATTTTTTATATGTCAGTTTCATTAAATTTTATAATTGAGCTTAATGCTTTGTCTTTGCTCCACCAACGTGTAGCACCAAAAAATTCAATTTTACCTATAACAAAATTAGAACTAGACTCCTGAGTAGCGGATTCTCCATCTTCATAACTTGTTCCCGGTTTACACTGTTCAGCTAAAGTACAAATGTTTTGTATGTTGTTTTGACCTAAAGAATCTGTTTCGCAAATTCTATCTGTGCTTTGTTTGTTTGTTCTAATGAAAATTAGAATACAATAGTCAATAATATACTTATTACATTATAGTAATTAATTTTACCTTTGATTCAGAAGAAATGATACCATTAATAACTTTATTTTCATTTGAAAATGAAACGTTTGAATTATCATTCGTGATTACCTTTGAAAAGATAATTTTTTTTTGTTTTGGGTCAGAACCGGCCTTGAGTAACATTTGTTGTTCTTTTAGGCGCCTTTTTTCCGCACCACTTTTCAATTTGGTATTCATTTTAAACCGTAAGGTAAATAAAAATAACAACAATTTAAATACGCTTTATACACTCGTTACAGGCACTTACAACAGTTACTCGTATTTAAGTATTTTATACACCTTTATTAAGCTCCAGTGCGTTGATACGAACAACTCGTGACTCGGAGCAAACTGTGAATAACTAGTTGACACCGGCGTGCGTAGCAGTCCCGTATGGCGTATTTATATTGGTATATATTTAACGAGTAGGTCCGAGTGCATAGACGAAACTTAATTTTCAAAATATTAAGACATGTTTAAATACAGTTACTATAAATGGTAATCTTATATTAATTTAATTTTATATTTATGAACATGAAGTTTACAGCCTGTAAGCATACTTAAAACATTGATTAAAACATAAATTACATTTAGAACAAAATAAATACCTATATAGTTTGTACTTTTCCATTCATATTATCAATTATTATTATATTGTATACATATATATAATATATATACCTAATAACCTATATCATATGTATATTATCTATAACTGCTATATTTGTACAATAATAAAACCTTATATTATATACCTCAATACCTGCCTGTATAATGTTAACATGACGTTATGTTAATATTTATAACTATATTTGTACCTACGTATGTGCTTTTTATATACATTTAGATAAATTAGTTGTAATAGCGGCGGTAATTCAGGTTTTTTTCCTTAAAGAAATATATTTTGTTTGAATTGAGATATTTGATAATTTCCTCGAGAAATTGCCCATTAAATCATTCATGCAATATGATAAAGTACCAGTGATCAAAATGGCTCAAGATAAGTGGAGGGATGCCTTACAATTCAGTTTTCCTGATATCATTATAACATTCTTCGCACCTTGTATAATATTTATTTTGTATTTCTTTTTAATGGTTCACATTTTCTTCATGCATCAAAACACTACAATCTTTTTTAATCATAAATAATGTTTAAAATTAAACAAATAAATAACATAATATTGCTAGTTGCTACGTTCCTACTTAGTATCATCAATATATCGCAAACATTTTGATTATATATTTATATTATTATTTTGGTTTTTTTTCCGTATACCACTTTCTTATATATAAATATAAAAATGATAGTCAGTATTTAATTTTCAAACACAAGTCTTAGGAGGGATGCGTTATTCTAGACAAAATAAGTAAAGGGATAAAAAATGTAAGTACAAAAAATAGAGGTATACCATCCCCCCCGCATCCCGCCACTTCGACCACTGTAAAGTACAAGTATTCAAGTATAGACAATTTTATTTAATTATCGATAATAGGTACCTATTATTTATTTTAATTTTATATTATGGAAAACATAATAGTGAACTCTTCGTATATTTGTTTCATTTATATGATATATTAATATGTTATAATAGAAACAACTTCTAATAAAGTCAGTTATTCAGGTCTTGGTTATGAGTGACGAGTGTTAAAAACATGTTGATTAAGTAGTTACATAGGCGCAACTAGACTTCTAAAACGTGGGGTGCTATAATATTTCATATTTTAAAAATATAAAATTGATGCCTGATGGATTTCACTATAAAAATGATAGACTTAAAAAAACAAGGGATGCTCAATTAGAACTTGGGGGTGCTAAAGACCATTTTGCACCCCCTAGTTTGCCAATGGGAAGGTAGGTACAGGACTTAAATTGGCAACAAATAAATAATATGGAGAGAAATCACCTCAGTAACACAATCTTCCTCATGTTGTATATTTTGAATGCTTAATACAAAATCGGTTAGTATAAAATATTGCCTATAAAATAAATTGCCGTTTATTAAGGTCCCACCATTAATAATATTATCAATTCATAGACTATTAGAGATTAGACTATACGGATGTTGGCTGTATTTTTGAAGTTCAATATCGATTTATTATCAATATTAAATTTGTTTACTATAATATACAACGCATAAGATTATTCAATTATTGTACACCTATCATGTGAATACTTCATGTTTTGTGAACGGAAGTTAGATATTGTAAAATAACAGACTAGAAAATGGCATCTAAATTTTTTATATTACATGGATTTAAACTACAGTTTCGACTTTCGTGGGTATAATACGTGTATGGACTATGGTACTTAAAAGTATTAAATTCTAAAAAAAACTGGGCAAGTCGGTCTGCTGTTGGAGTACTTCTCAACTGTTACAGACTACATTATTAATTTAAGGATATTTAATTATATCTATTTACGATATTTCGTATATTGATATTATATCATATATTATGTATTAGTAATTTATTTTCCTGTTAAAAACTACGGTTGGTTGAACTAATTTTTGCAAAAACATCGCATATATTAAATTATTATAAAATGAAAATAAAAATAATAATATACTATACCTATTATACGTTATTATTTATTGATTAACATACAGGTCACTACCAAGCACCGAAATCGGTGGATATACGATTCGTGGTATACAATTTGTATTGATTTTTTATTAACACTAACTGTCCAGTGTCTACCTAGTACCTAT
Source organism: Macrosiphum euphorbiae (assembly GCA_949089665.1). NCBI lineage: Eukaryota > Metazoa > Arthropoda > Insecta > Hemiptera > Aphididae > Macrosiphum > Macrosiphum euphorbiae. The sequence continues at coordinate 159,297,746 of CARXXK010000001.1, read as the reverse complement.
ACCCGACTACTATTACACTATTTTAAAAATCATTTACAAAAAAAAGGTATAGTATACTTATAGGAAGGTATTGGATGTATGTGTTACGGTCCAAAGCGGAAATCGGGCAAACCTCAGAAATGCCCGGGCAAAACGCGAACTGCCCACAATCCTTGGGCAAAATGTCATATTTCAGGTTTTGACCGGGCAAACCTAGTTATGACCAACCTCATTAGGGCAAAACCGTATACTGACTTTTATCGTAATGGCAAAACCGTAGTGTCAATAGTACAGTTATACAAATATAATTGAATAAACTTCATTAATACATTTAAACCTCACTTGAGCCAAACTGTAGCGTCTATAATAACCACATACAAAAAAATAATAATCATAAAATATTGTACAGATATAATTGAATACACTTAAATAATAATTCGCCCACCTGTATTATTCGCTCGTTGTTTTCTTGGAATTGACCTTCGCTTGTTATTCTACCTCTTTTATGAGTTCATCATATTATCTTGTATCACTTATTAGAGCACTGCGTCCACTTTTTGTAATTTCTTTAAGTTTTAATTCAAATTTAGTTTTAAAATCAGACACATACATTTCGTTAGCCATCGCTAAAGACGTACTAATATAAGCTCACAAAAATACGAACTACAGTAACTACGGTACAATATTGAATCATTTAGATAAGGTGTATTTTGTGTACCTTTAATATTATATAGGCATATAGGTAACGAGTTGATAAAATACGATAACAACGATAAATTAACAAGATACGTGGGGTCATTTATAATCGTAATAAATTCGTACGACAAAAATCACTATTTGTATTTAATATTAGCGAACGTATTTAAGACACTACGGTTTTGCCATTAAGATAAAAGTCAGAATACGGTTTTGCCCAAATGAGGTTGGTCATAACTAGGTTTGCCCGGTAAAAAGCCGAAATATGACATTTTGCCCAAGGATTGTGGGCAGTTCGAGTTTTGCCCGGGCATTTCTGAGGTTTGCCCGATTTCGGCTTTTGACCTTAACATATGCAGAAGTGCACTATACGTCTATAGTTACCTTACCTACGTCTACACTCAAACAATATAGATTGAATTAGAATGTCATGATATATTATATTGTTTTCAAATTTGAAATTTGATAAAACAGTGCATAGGCGTGCGCACGGGGTGTTCCGGGTGTGCCTGGGCACCCCCTGACATTTAATTGGGGCCCTAAAATATTTAATATTTATTTGATGTTTAGCATTGTACAAGTTGTTCATATGAACAGGTAGTTATATTTGAAATTAAATATTGTGAAAAGTAAATTCAGAAGTATCATGACCCAATACTGTTTGGAATCATTAATTTTACTTTTTACGGAACAAGAAATGGCCTCTAATGTTGAAGTAGATTTAGTTATTACTTATTAATGAGTTTAATAATTTAAGTAATAGACGCATATTATTATAAATCTATAACTGTTGTATTAGAATGTTAAATAAACATGTAACTAAGTAAGTAATATTTATTTGTACAATATAATTTACTAAAATATGTATTATGTACAATGTACATGTCTAATTAAGAGAGGGCCCAAAAATATTGTGGGAAACTAGGAACCCCCCGAAATCCAGGTCTGCGCACGCCTATGAAACAGTGTTCATAGTTCATACTGATTTATGACAAGATAGTGAAAATGGTACTTTATCTGGTGATTTCACATTCACATGCTTAACACTCGTGTTTCATAACATATCCACTCCGCAACTCAAAAATATCCATAGACTTGATAAAATGTCATGAATACATGGTTAGTCTTGGAGGACGCCACACCCGGATTTCTAACCTACGCATCTTACAAACGTACTTACCTATATAATATAGAAAATATGAGTTAACTATAGAAACAATTAAGTATTGTTAGATTTAAAAGTACAGTGAATTGTTACTATTATCAAACAAAAAGTTAAAGGTAAAAACTATGTCTTAATTTGATCGTCAGTTTTTTACGATATTTTAATTTTAAAAAGGGTTATGAGTAAATATTTTAATTTAAAATTGCTCGTAACTCGCTTAAATTATAAAAATACCGATGTACAAACATAGATTATGTTCTTATCTCTTAGTTTAATAATACCTGCTTCAATTCACACAAATAGCGAATAACACAAAATTGATTCTGCTGAACGCAAATGTTCTATGTTGCACATTTCTAAGACTGAGATTGATATGACATACTGAGATTTGACAGACGCGACATCTTTAGATTGATTAAAAATATGTATACTAAAATATTTACTAAAAACACGAGGAAAAAATAAATAATATTTATTAATTGCGAATGAAAAAAATGGTGTAATAATCGTGAGAGTCGAGACTATACATAAAGTAAGGACAGTATTATCTATATATATATTATTATTATCAATTTTGATTATGTAATGCAAATAAAGAATGGAAATTCAGCAAATATATTCAGATAAAGCTGAGTATGGTCATATTTTATTAATAAAGCATAGACACGTACTCTTGTTTATTTTTTAAACTACTGAAATATTATAAAATTGTTACCGATTTCCAATTCCAGTACCTAAATGAAAAATTTAAATAATTAAGGGCGTAGGAGCTGGTGCATTATTTTTTAGTACAAAAACATGTCTCACAGGAAAAACTCTCACGCCCTGTAGCAGGGGCGGATTGGGGAGAGATTTTGGCCCGGGAAAATACAAAGTATACCGGCCCACTTACCAATTTACCAAATATTCAATTTTAGCCAACATAATATTATTATGTATTACTATTTTAACATAACTACACGTTTGGCGAGATATGAAATTTATATAACTTTATTTGTAGTGTATATACATCGATATCAAATTTATTTTTATTTTTGAACAGTTTATGTTTACACATTTATAATAGTCCAAACTCCAAGTACTTATATATAACACAGTAAAAGTGAATAATTTGAATTACTAATGTTACGATTTTTGTATTTAATAAGAAAGGTTATTACCTATTCAATAATATTTAATAATGCGTTTTTAGACTTAAATAAAAGCTTATAATTTACTTCCACTTAATATACCTGATAGGTATAAATTAACAGAAATACAGAATCAACATGCAAAATGTATGTGTATCTTTTTATTTTCTAAAAAAATGTTTTACTGTGGTTTATTCATAATAACATTATATAGGTCCTTAAATTCTAAACAACCAGAAAAATTGTATAGACTTGTTTTTCTTTAGTATTTTTATGTAATATAATATTGAGTAAAATGTTTTGTCTCCGTCTTAGTGCAATCTAACAAATTATAGTTCACTATCTGTATTCACCAATCAGCCGAAACGATATAATAATAATATTTAGCTGCTAAATAGTAAATATTATAAAAATTATTGTATACCTACGTAATGTTACTTCCCTATTATTCAATAATTTATAAATTCGCCTAAACGATCGGTTAATTTCTCGCCCAAATGATATATGCTTTACTCAAGTTAATTTTGGGTTATTCGCCCGGCTGAGACACGATTGAGCATAAAACACATTTTTTGCAACACGATTGAGCATACATTGTCGGCGTATCAAAGGAAATTGAAATACAAAAGAAAACCAACACGTTTGACCATAAAAAACTCTGCAACGTTGACATTTTCAATATTGAACTGAATTATACAAAAATATTTATTTAATTAATTAATGAAAATAATAAAATGAAAATATTAATAAATCAATAACAGTCTCAATAGTAGTCACATTATAGTACAGTATAAAAATCTTTTTGCTAATAATTAAATAATAATAAATTAAATTGATATACCTTGGTATCTGTTTCCAAGTTGGCTTAAATATATTAATAAAGATTCCGTATTCTTACGATTTAAATACTGGTTGTAGGCTTGAATATTAAATTCAATTTTTTTTATTTCTTTAGCGGATTGTAATTTTAATAAATTACAAAATGTTGGCAACGTGAACGTGGCAACATCGCATAAAATATTCTATGCTCAATCGTGTTGCTAAAAAGGTCTATGCTCAATCGTGCTTTACCGATTCACCCAAACGAATGACGCTCAAATTGTTTACACCCGAAATACGTGTACTACTGTATTACTGTATTAGTATACTGAATTAAAAAGTGTATGAAACAATTTTCGGAAATTTAAACCCTGACTAGTTTTCGATATTACAGTGCTTACTGCTCTGCAAATCAGGTTGACTTTTTCTATTTTCTACTTCCGTCAAGTAAAGTAGACTTTTCCCGAAGTTTGTCGTTACCTAGAGATCACCCAATGTGGTTTTACATAACATATCAAGGGTTGTTTTCGATTTTAACTGTCCTAACTAGTGACCCCGGTATATTATATTTGCTGTTTTTGCTTTTCGAAAAATACTATATTTTTGCTTTCTGTCTCTCATCGTTGTGTCAGCAATCCACAGTAGGTAGATTGCCTACCTGATATACCTACTATTGCATACTGTCCGGCGTCCGCAATCTAATTCGTATTATCTTATTTTGAAAAATCGGAAAAAAAAATGCAAATTTACTGGGCTGGTACCTAATAGGAATTTAAGAATACATAGTTATTTGAAAATAAGCGGCCCACCGGGAAAACTCCCGAATTCCCGGTGGCCCAATCCGCCCCTGCCCTGTAGTATAGTCGTATTTCGTTGATTTTTTTTCGATTTTTCGGGTTGGATTAAAGCCCTATTTTAAAAATTATAATTATAAGCTAAAATATACATTTGCATAATACACAATATTTGTTGTTTTGCAAACGTATTTTCTACCATTATATAAAGTAAAATTAAAATTCAGCCTTTCATCTGACCTGAAAAATGTACTCTTCTTTAAAATAAAAAAAAAAACAATTAAAATCCGACTATTCTACAGGCCGTGAGAGTTTTTCCTGTGAAGTCATTTTCGTTGATATAATACACCGTATCAAGGTATCAAATTGTAGATTAGTGAAAAAGCCCGTTTTTGATTGAAAATAACACATTCTAAATTTAACCATACTCTAGAATGCGTCATCCGATATAAGTTTTGAAAACGGATTTAGATTTTTCAATACTTGCTTGATGCATCGGTCGGAATAAATTTTAAATATTTATTGTCAATATTATTTTTTAAACGATTACAAAACTTAAAAAATTGTAACTTTTCAAGTCAAAATAATTAAATAATTATAAATATTTTTTAAATTGTATCACGAGCGATGCCTTGGAAATGTTATTAAGAATTTATAAGTTTTTTCAAAACTTAAATCGGAGTATTTATAAGAGCGTACTGTTAAAAGTAGAATCGTGTCTTTAGGGAGAAATTTTTCTTTGCATTTATTTCGAACAAGCTTTTTGACGTGTGCCTGCGAGTGAGTAAAGTGACCCCGCACACCATTCTCAACCATCGCGTCGTTGTCACCCGACGCGGCACAAGCTAACCGTAGATAAGGCCATAAGGGTATTATTATTAGGCACGAATTAAAATACGCTGTGTCTAGGTACCCGGGTGCCCGTGTACGCTTTACATACACGGACCCATCCGTGTATATATTCAATACCCGGAAAAGGTCCCACAGAGTGGCAAACTTGAAAAACAATCGTAAATCATTTACAGTGATGCCATGCTAGCGGCACTCGTCGCTACGCTCCTCGGCGCTGTCGCTCCGCTCCGCAAATCGAAAATATCCCCAGACTTGTTGTGTACCCGTCGTAACCACAGAGTAACCGCCGCATAACCACTCTTACCATTTTCTCTTATCACTCACGGGTGTCTAGACACAGCGATTAAAATATGCAGTATATTACAGTAAATTACAAGTATTTTAATTCGTGTTATTACTTATTAGGTATTTTGTAATTTGTATTTTACTGGGAATTGTCGGCTACGCTCAGGATGACAAAATACAATTCAATACAATTATTATCGTTTATATTACCAAATATCAATGATTTAGAAGATTCAGTCATTAGTCATTAGACAATAGACAACCGTTTAAAGTACTAAAGTAGTAATAGTCGTCACTGTTTAGTTTGTGAACACCAATATAGTTCTACTGACTACTGTTTAGTGAAGTTTTGTCTGTGCGGTATTTATAAATTAATAAATTGCGGAGTATAGAATCTATAAAATGAATAGCAAGTACAAACCTAAGTATAGAAAGCCGTTATCTCACAGGAAAAAAAAAATAAAGGAAATGTAAAGGCATTTACTAAAACTACGTAAGTTGCTATATCAAAATAAATATATTATATACCAGGAAAAAGCATAAAAATGGTCAAAATATTTTTTTATTTACATAATCTTTGGATAATCATAATTTGTATATAAATGTTCTGTAAAAATGTCATAATATCATTGTATATACGAAAAAAGCGATTCTGAGCGAAGACTAAAATATAACAATATACCTACTCTAAAATATACATAATATATCCACGAAATGCTTATAAATCGTGCCTATGTATTTTCAATATTTTTCAACTGCTATTTTATCAATATATTAGGAACCTTGTATTAAATTTTCAGACTTTTTGGCCCGCCAAACAAAATTTTATTGATAATTATAAAAAAAAATTTAGAAAATTGAAAACTGAAAATGTCTGTAAACAGCTCAAAACAAATCAAAATGTTTTCAAAATTGGATGGTGTATGGGAAATGAGAATATAAACATTCAGTGAAATTTTCATGCATCTACATTTATTCGTTTTTGAATTACAACCAAATAAGAAAATCGCCACATGAGAAATCGAGTGAATATCCAATGTTGTAAAATTTATGAACTTCAAACGCTCATAAAAATTTATTTTGACTTGCTTTTAGATATTTTATTTTTGATAAAATTAGAAAACTTATATTAAATCTTGTATTTCATTTTAAAATCTTAGTTTCAAAAAGAAAATTTTTTATGAATTTCTAACTCAAAATAATTTTCAAATTATCGTCAGTTTTGCGTATTTTGTCAAAATTTGAACTTTAAATGCTTAGAAAAAAAATTGTGACTATGGATTTTTAATATTTTTCATCTGCCTTTGAATCAATATATTTGGAGCCTTCTATTAAATTTCCAAGAATTTTTATCCAACAAATAAAATTTGATTGATATTTATGGAAAAAAAAAACCTAAAAAAATTGTAAACTGAAAATGTCCGTAAACAACTCAAAATAAGTCAAAATATTTTAAAAACGGTATGGTATGTGAAAATGCATGTATAAACATTCAATCTAAATTTCATGGATCTACTGTTATTTATTTTAGAGTTACACCAAAAATCAAAATCGATTTTGTCGAAAATCAATGTTGCGTAAAAATTCCCGTTTTTTTTTTAATTTTTCATTTGTTTTTCACGGTACTTTTAAAAATTATTGGGAAATTTAAATTTTTACCTTCCAAAAGTACCAACTAAATTCACTTTCCCATAAAACAAGACACTGAAGTTGAAAATCGAAGCATAATTTCGACTACTTATCATGTACCTACACAGATACAAAAAAAAAAAATTAAAATTAAAAACACACATCATTGTAAAACCAATACATTCATCACTCCACTCAGAATCTAATATGTTTATGTAATAAAATAAACATTTATAATATTACAAAGAGCCACAAAAAATAAAAAAACTGGTTTGACAAAAATAATATAATTAGACGTAGCTATCATGGTCATGACGCCCCCTTTTATATAGGTACCTTATATAAACGCAGGATAATTAATTAATTTTGACGGAATCGGGTATTTCTCTAGCAATGCATTTCAATCAACGTCGTCAATATCTACGAATACCAACATCCACGGAAAATGTAACTACTCGTTAACCGATGATGACATTTCACTAGCTACCCCTCTGGATACTGGTGGGTACCAAAATTCGTTGTTGGATATGAATCATTTACAACCTAGTAGTTCATCACCAATCAATAAAGAAGTAAATGTGTCATCTTCGTTATTCAATACAGTTTTAAATATATCACCAATCAACAAATCAGAAACATTATCTACAAAAGACCAAACACAATACGAAGAATATCCAAATTTATGCATATCAGATTCACCGGCGAAGAATAGTACAGAAGAAATTGATTTATGCGGTAGAAGAATTGTAAATATATTAAATTTATTCGAGGAAATTAAAAATATTGACAACCATGAACCATTTGACTGTAGTTTTAAAAATATGATTGTCATTGGTGAGAAACGAATTGGTTTTAAATCGATTTTCACGTTTAAGTGCAGTATGTGTAAAATTAAAAAGACCGTGAGTACTGAAAACAATATATTTATGCCAATTAATACATCAGCAGTCATTGGAGTCCTGAACATTGGACGTGGTTATAGTCAGCTTCAAGAGTTCATGAGTGCAATGGAAGTACCAACTATTCATATAAAGACATACCAATATAATTTTCAAATTGTATAGAATATCGGGGAATTGGAAAAACCGGCACAGACACCAGCACAGTAGAAAAACCGGCAAATTGTTTATTGATTGTACCTAATATTTTACTCCTTACACATTATAATTGTCTGCAAATTCAACATCCGAGCACGCAATTGTGGCCAGGAAGAGCTAAACAATATAACACAAAACTCGAAAGTCGTAATCGACTGACACGGTGACCATATTATTTATAATACTCAGTAATCTAGTATTAGTTATTAGTTATTACCTTTACCTATACTGCAGACTATATAATGTATAATGTAGGGTCTAGGACATTTCGCCGCAGACCATTTCGCCGCAGACCGTTTCGCCGCCGCACCGTTTCGCCGCTGACTTTTTCGCCGCCGGACCATTCGCCGCGACCGTTTCGCCGCCAGACCATTCGCCGCGACCGTTTCGCCGCCAGACCATTCGCCGCGACCGTTTCGCCGCGAAGGGCTAACCTCCCCACAAAATATTAATAATACCAATTATGTACCTACCTATCATTTAATATAGGTATAACAATAGGCATTAGGTACAAAGATTATACAATTTTTTCAAACCTCACCCACCCGAATATTTCATGCGTTTATCCCCGACTATCACATTTTTGATTTTGAAACATAATATTCGATGTTTCTCAATTAAAATCAGATACATTTTATCACCCCTCCTACTGGAATTCGCAGCTTTAATTTCCGTTTGTGCATAAATGCGCAGCTCATAGGCATGCTCGCGGGGGTGGAGCCATTCGCTTCCAGTGCTTGCACTCTGTTGGGCCGGGTGCAAACGCTTTTATTATAGAATCCATAATAAATAATAATATAACAAAGTCCCACAAAAAAATGACGCCCAGGGCTAATCAGAATGACAGTGCCCTTACTTATAGGTGAAGCCGTGGAGGTATAGGGTGTGCTGGGTGTCAATACAAAATAAAATGTTTTACAAGTCAAAAATCATATTTTTATATACAACATTTGTTATTAAAATCATTCTTTTAATGTATAATATTATTGGTTTCTGTTTTTGAAAATAAATTGAGGAGTTTCAATTCAAAAAGGACATTTTCCATTTTTCTAATTTTTTAGGATAGCTCTTTGTTGTTTCTCTAATTTTTAAATGATTTATATGATGTGTGACATATTGAAAAATAGATAAAAATATATCGAAAGTTTTTTTTTAAACATTTTTACAGTATATTTTTATGTTTGTGAAAAGAAAGTGATTTGGAAGAAGACTGTTCTTATCCAGGAATAAGTCCCTATTTAAAAATACCCTCTTTTTTTTCAATACACTGTTTTTGGGTTTTAGTCAGACTAGCAACCAGCTTTTGATTTTTATATTATGAACGTATATTTTAATCAGCATTATATTTATTATTTAATAATTTAATATTTATTCGAATAAACAACCTATTCAATTAAATGCATAATACGTTTATTAGTTAATAGTAAGGACAGTAACTAATAACTTACTAAAATAATAAGGCACACAGTACACACATGATAGATGAATGAGTTGTTTAAGGACACACATTAGCGACATTTTTGTCGTGAACCACTCGTGATAATAACATAAAGCTCTAAAATGAAAAATAAAAATACATATTATACTATAATTAGAAACAGTTCAAAATTCAAAAAATTAAACTTTTTTAAAGTATTTTATGAGTATTTTTAAATAGATAGTAAACCATTAAAATTCAATTTTTTTTTATGTTATTACTTCTTACTTTTCAAATTAACGGTTCTTACTTGAAATGATGTGGATGTCATATATAATAGAAATCATAAAAAAAGGCACTTAGACAAAATTTGATACGGTAAAAAGTTTTCTAAAAACCAGATTTACGAATTGGCTATTTTGATAGTTTCAAAACAAAATTATTCTTACTTATTCTATTTTAATCTTAATTGTCATATTATACTTTAATAGACAGGTATATAAATATTAAATGTATAATATTACATTGTGTTTGTGGAAACAGAAAAACCGGCTGAAGCAAAATGAAAATGTAATACTAAGGCCGGGGCTATACACGGCGTATTCCGCAGCGTTTCGAACGCCGCGTTTTCCGTCGAATTAAAAACGTATTGGTTTATACGCGGCGGAATACGCCGTGTATAGCCCTAGCCTAACAAATTAAAATTATTACCTAATAATATAATTTGAACAAAAATAAAAATAAAAATACTTAAATAGGATTTATAAATAAAATAAAATTATACCTATTGAGTATTGACGTGGGTACAGAAGAATTATTAAATGTACACAGACATGGGAAATACCTAAGCGGCTAAGCTAATTAGCTATTTAGGTATACATGACGGAATAACAATTACTGCGGATAAGGGTATATAATATATTATTATAACAACATTATTAAATATACATTGAGACATAGAAGTTAATTATTTTGAAGATATTCATAACATAATGGGCAATGGCTAAAACTTCACAAAAATTAGATTTAGTAATGAACTATTGTCATTTTGTTGTTATATCAATGTTTATATTTAAAGAAAGTATTATAAGTAGGTTAGGAGCGTTGAATTCGGCTGTTTTTTGTACGTTATTTTTTATTATAATATTTAATACTGGGTTAAAAAACCTTGTTTAGGTCCACCATCGATTCCAATTCTAATCGATTCCAGATTCTTCTATAGTTCTATCGCTATAAAATAGTCCGCAAATTGAACTTATATTCTTATAATATAATAGGTATTATTATGTAGTATTATAATCATGGACTTTATAGGTAGTAATAGACAGACCATATAAGGGCATAAGGCTGGCGGGTTTGGGTGGTATGTTGACGGAAAATTGTGTTACAGTGATGACTGATGAGTGATGTACTTAGTGCTTACGACTTACCTATTAAATAAATAAGTCAATAAAATGAGAAAATTAAAATCAAATACCAGACAGGTTACTAGACTAGTATACTAATACAAGTTTATTTATAATTCGTTAAATTCGTTTGAAACTTGTACGAAATATGATTAATACAATAATTAAGTATTTAATATATTCATATGCACAAGTAGGTTTACAATTCTTGGGGGCTTTAGAACAAAAGGTATTTCGTTTTTCGTGATTCGTAACATGTACAGGGACGGCCTGACGGGCGTAACACGATTGGGCACTTTTTACCTTTTACCTGAAACAAAACTATTTATTTAAAATTTTTTACGTTTTATTATATTCATAAAAAAAAAAATAGTCAATTTTATTGGTTATTAATTATATTTTATGTAAATACACGGGGGGTAACGCGGCATGAGGAGAGTGGATCGTGTATATACCGCGCACATTAAAACCGACACTCCGAGTCAATTTTCCTTTGGCCCGAGGTACAGAGACCCTCAATTTTCTGGAAGGGACTTGCTGCGCATACAAATTTTGCCGGGCAACAACGCGCAACACCAATCAGACACCGCCTCAACTATACCACTGCACCACGATCCACGCGATGCGCAACGCGCCGTGTGTTCCCGGCTTTAGATAATAAATACTGGATAAGTTATGAACGTCCCGTAATTCATGACAGTGTCCCGGTGTCCCCGTAACAGATCCAATATCGTAAAATTGTCCCGTATTATGAAATTCTCGTCCCGTATGTCCCATAAAAATAGAATACATTATTGTTTAATATTTGCATATATATTATATTCAAAATGTGTTTTCAAATGTCGAGACAAAAATATTTTTAACCACTGACTGATAACATAATATTAACATAAATGTTTCCGGTCTCTGCGTTCCTATCACTTACCGTTTGGTAAGCAATTTGGAATCTGCTTCCTAACATCAATACCCAAAGTCAAGATTGTGAATTACTGCATACTCGTTTCTTATCACTTATCAGTTATTTAGTTTTCAGTTATTCATAGTTTTCATTTGAATTTGATAGATATTTATTTAAAAAAAATAAATATTTTGTTCCTATCGTTTCTGTTCTTAGCCTAATATTTTTTTGTTATAAACTCTAACAATAGCAACTATGCCTAAAGTTAAAAAAAGTGCTTTTTAAATTAAAATTTACATTTTTCATTTAACTAGTTATTTTTTCTTACATTGTGAAATGTTTTGTGCCATTTTTTTATATGGTTTCTTAAAAATCGTTTTTACACAAAATAAACTGTATAACACTTATCAGGCTCTAACATACTGGGATGGTAGGTACCCAAAGGCCAACGTTTCAACCCCCCCCCCCCCCCCCCCCACCAACCATAATTTAATTGTTTACAGTTTTGTCCCGTATTTTTTATTTTGAAATCTGGCATCCCTATGGATAAGGCTACTAAGAATATGAGTATATCACGCGTAGTCTCCGCTTGAAGCCAATTTGGTCGGGCCGTTCGGCACAGATGAATTTATTGAGCTTGCGCCAGAAGCTCCAATGAATTTATTGCGCATGCAACAGGAATGAAAAATATGGCGCTGCCCTGTGGCATGTAAATTTATGTTGTCGTTCATGCTGTGAAGTTGCCTCTCTGCATTAATTATTAATTGACCTATAGAATTCGGTTCACTGCGCTATTACCGTAGAACAATATTACGATAGTGGCAGACAGCATTGCCAACATTGCTGCACGCATACAACTGTATTTTTTTCCGTCCGGAACACACTGACGTCCACCACTTCCAACCATTCAGCGTCGTTGTTACTTAAAGTTGTTTGTTAATTCTAGTTTGATCACTGCCCTGTCTGCTTGTCTGTACCGGTGCTAAACCGCTAAACGCCTGACCACATTGCATTACTACCGCGGAGGCTATCGCCGTTGTTCCAGTGGTCGCGCACTTTATTATCCGCGGATCCCGCCGTGCGGTTGATTTGTCAGACGCTGACCTCTGATATCCTGTAGTTTCATTCAGCAACCTTCATTATGTCTTCCAGGTTAGTAACAACTATTATTTACGCACACGCACCAACCTCTCGTTGTAATTTTACCCGCGGTTTTCATTGTTTACACTCGTTGTTCCCAATTTGCCATATCGTGGAGACTGCGCGTGGCCCGGCTGTGACCTGTGTAGGTTTTCACGAAATAAAATAAAACCATAAAAAACGTATCTCATACACCACCGCCATTGTCCATATTTTGCATCGGTTACAGAAAAATGTGAAAATAATATTTCACGAAAACCATTTGAGGGATTATACGATGGAATTCCGATCGCGAACCTCTCAACTGTCTATTGTCTACCTAATTTGCATGTAGCAAAATTGAGTATTTGAGAATACGTATACGTTGCCCGCCGCTAACCTGTTCGCGCCCTCCGTGTCCGGCCGGTTGTGTATTCGTTACCGCCCGCTTGCGTCGGTTTTCAAAGTTTCAACTTATACGCGTTCTCGTTTGTGTGAACACTCAACCGTGTGAGCATTTCAACAACTCGACCAATTAGTACACGACCAATCTTCTCTATTTACTTTGATTATATCAGACAAACAAACAAAAAGAAATTATTTTTTGAAAAACGTTTATAACTTTTGTTTGTTTTTCAAACGACTATTCTCGATTACGTTGGAATGTGTTTCCATAGGTCTGCTGCTAGTTTAAAGCCGGGATCCCACGACTCGTGTATTTGACGAATATTTGGTATTCGTGGATACTCGCCGAGTAGTGGGAATGGAGTACTCGTACGAATATTCGTTATTCCGTATTCGCCACCTTCCCGTCGATTGTCGGTAACTTGTCGAGTATTCGTGGATATTCGTCAAATACATGAGTCGTGGGATCCCGCCTTAATACTCAATTAATTATAAGCATTAACGCGCTTGTTCGTTTTCGTGTTCCCCATTACCATATAATACGGTCACTATATTATAGTGTCACTGTCATCTTTTTATTGTTGATGTCCCTATGATTTCAACTTTTATTTGAAATAATGCTTATTGGTTCAATTGGTGAAGTGTATATATAACATGGTTTAGTTGTTATGCTGACAAAGTTATAACAATTTACATGATTTTTTTGGTGTCATATGCAGCAAACACTTTAAATAAATGATACGTCTATTTTGATATACTATTATATATTAATGTACCATAATAACATATTAATGTATTTTTATTCCAGAGCAAAAGATGTTGTTGAAAAAAACATAGAATCTGGTTCTGAAGCCGAAGAGCAAGAAGAGGAATATTCGGTAGAAAAAATCATAGATAAACGGACTAGAAATGGTAAGGTGGAATACTTTCTTAAGTGGAATGGTTACGATGATGTAGATAATACATGGGAGCCAGAAGAAAATCTTGATTGCGAAGAGTTAATTAGAGACTTCGAGGAAAAACTAAAACAAAAAGAAATGAAGGACAAAAAAAAGAAGGATCAACCTGAGCGTGGCCGTAAACGTACACTTTCCAATTCCACTGTTACTAGTTGCGCATCATCAGAAGCTGGACCGTCTGGTGGTCCACCAAAAGAACTTAGGAAGACTTCTTCTCCTCAACCAAAGAAAAAGGTTGAAAAGACTAATAAGTCCGACAAGTCTGACAAGTCTGACTTGACCGAAGATGATGATGATGACGATGAAGATGAACTTGATGATGATGATGAAGATGCAGATGAAGATGATGATATCGAAGATTTAACAGAAGAAAAGGAAAATAATGATGTTTCTGCAGCACCTCCAGCAGAGAAAGTGGCAGAAAAAATTATTGGTGCGACGGATTCCAGTGGCTCATTGATGTTTTTACTGAAATGGAAGGGGATAGAAGAAGCCGATTTAATATCAGCTCAAGAAGCTAATTTAATGTGCCCTCAAGTTGTTATCAAGTTCTATGAAGAAAGACTCACATGGCATGCCCCTGAAAATAAAAATGGTGTTTAACTAATTGTAATATGGATAAGGATGACAAGTGTTCAAAAAAGAACTTTTATTTTTTATCAAATCCTATTCTATAATATGTTTTAATTATTTTATTTTTTGATTATATGTGGCAGTTATGCCTTACAAATTAAAGTATCAGTTTATCAATTATAAAATATTTAAATGTTAGTAACTAAATATAATTTCTTAAAACGGCATTTTTTTTTTCTTTTTCAGATCAGTAAAATTTATTAATGGTTATCCGTTTATGTTAATAATTAACTTATTAATTTTGAAATTTTTCATTATTTATTTGTTCAAATTATTTTGTAATAGTGGAATATTTTATCATAGAGGCAAAAATAATATGTTAATTTAAGTTAATTTAGTTAGTATTTATTTGTTTAAATGTTGGGTTTAAACATTCAATACTTGTTCTTAAAAATTAAAGCTTTTTCACTATTATATTGTTTTATTTTTTTTTATATCTTTTAATGATAAGCTAGAACTTAATGTTATATTTTCCAGAATTCCCATTTAAAATCTTCTATTTTATTTTAATATAGCCAAGTACCTATGTTAATTGATTTTATTTTATCAAGTTGAACAATTCTATACACATTTAAATAAATATGTGTAAACAATAGTTATATTGTTGCCACTAATAAAGTGTTTTTTATTTATACCGATTACAGTTGAATCTTGAACGGAATAAAAATGAAATTGACTGTATTTTTCAAGTTATGAGCCTCAAATACAATTTAAAAACACTTCCAAGGGTCACAGAATATTTGAGATATTGAGAATACTGTATCTAAGAAAATCTTGCAGAATTATTTATTTCATTATAAGCACTTGATTTATCTTTTAAAAGTTCATTGAATGGACTCTTAAAATAATTGTGTACTACTTATAGTGAAGTATGTATAGTATTCAATTTACGTTAAGGAACTTCTGCGGTGACCAGTTTTATTCGGACAGTCAACACTTATTTGTCAACTTCCACCGAGTCAACCATCTGTGTGGTTAAGCCACTCCCCTGTGCACAAATTGTCTGCCGATGTTCCTTCTTAACATGAATGGAGTAAAGGAAAATACTTATGGTACCAACATGGTTTGTTTGATAAAGCGTTAAAAATTAGGGATGGTGGTAAGGGGCACACAAGCATAGTATGCCCCACCCAAAATATTGAATAAGAAAATTATTTATAAGGAACTCAAATTAAATTAAAAGATAAAATGTTTTCAGTATCTATTGTGTACCCAACAATTATAAAAAAAAAAATTAAATAATGATTTGTTGATGATTGATTATTTATTTAGGTAGGGGTATAGGTATAGCATGGATCCTTACTAGTCAACAGAGTATGGATATAGTTTCAGCGGTCAGATCTGACTGCGCTGTTCGGGTGTTACCGAATTACCCAGCGCATGCGCACTAGATGGTACAATAAACTGTGTAACTGTATATAATATATATAAAATATTTTTATCAGGTATCACTATCGCAAATTGCCAAGGACCCAACCCCGCCAAGCCGCCTTGAATGCTCCGATTACGAGTATAAGGTCTATGGCATATATATTGGATTACTGGAACAAGCTCACAGTGCCACGATTAACTGCATAGGTATACAATTGTCAGCACAAATAAATCACATTGTGATATATGGGTCACAAATTAATTGTGCTATTTTAAGTTATATATTTTTCTTGGTATTGGTCATCCGTAATTATAACAGAACAATATTGTTCTATGGCACAAATGAACATTATTATATTTTCAGTATAGTTATGATGATGGGGAAAATCTTACACTAACCACCACTGATTAGGTTTACAATTGCTAAGTGGGTAATTGAAAGTAAAACAATATTATTAAAAAACTACAGATCATTTATTCATTGTTATAATATTTTTTAATTTTTTACAAAAAATGCATATAATATTATGGAATGTTGTATAGATTAAACTTGTTAGTTGAGTTAGTAATACGTGTATTGTAAAATTATTGTTTATTAGTACAATTGTGAAATTAAGCATAATTTAATTTTAGGTTATGTAAATAGTACTAGTAGGAACTTAACTTAGAAAAATACATTGAAAATAAACTGCATATTAATACTATAATTTGTTTGGCACAAATCTAATACAATTTACATACCCATTTATAAAATAATACTTTGAGATATTTTGAGCAAAATTAAAAAATAAATTGTATTATAATGAAAAAAAAAAAACAAAAAATATTCTAAGAGAGATCTAAGTTTGGTAAATAATGAAACATAATACAGATATAACAAGAGTTGTAATTTTGGTTTAGCAGATAATTCATCTTTGAACATGTTAAAAAGTAAGAACATAGATAACCAAAGAATATCTTTATGAGAAGAATAAACAAGAATTCAAAAAATTCAAAATCATAACTGTGCGTTCAAATTATAGGCAATTTTACTTTAGTCGTAAACACAAAATGTATTTTACGAGAGAATTCAAGTTTAAATACATATTTATACAGTTAGTTTTTTCTTTAAAAAAAAAAAATTAATATAATAAGGTGTATATAATCTAATCTTGTTATGTGTGAGTGTGTGATGTATAATAGGGTATTAAGTATACATTGTTATGAAAATTACCAATCAAACTTTATCGAGAACCAAAACATCGGATAAAAAAATTCATAGAAGCATGTTCAGATAATCACTAAATAGTTGGACTACAATCTTTTTATCACTATTTTTGTTATGAAAAAATATTGATAAGGCTAAAAACCTCTTAAAAAAAGTATATATATTTATAATCTTGTTTGTTCATTTCTTAAGAATTCCATCTAGTGCCACTTGCCTTTCTGCGCAAATATGTCAGCACGTAGATTTTGAGCAAAGCATATGCCTAAAATCTGAAATTTAAAATTAAACAATATTAACACATCAATTAAATTTAAATTAGTATACTAAACACTAGACTGATACCAAATTCAAAACATTTAAATAATAATATTTTTTAAAAACGTGCACTGATATAATAATTTAACTACAAATAACAATAATAAAATTAAAATTGTTGCAAATAACTGTCAAAATATCTTATAAAATTCATAAATTAAAAAAATAAGCAAGAGATCTCATCTTATGGTGATTTATTTTTAGTTAAATTAGAGAATAATAAAAAAATATAATGATTATATATGGTCAGGAATCAGAAAATTAATTAACAACAATATAGCCATGACAAATTAGTTTATTTTGTCATGAATTTAGCTACATTTTTATAGAGTCTATTATTATAACAAACTTAAGTGATTTAACTCTAGTTGTATGTTACATACATAATATCAGACTGTTTGAGTCACTGGCATATATAGAAATATTTTGGGATGGGCTATAGTAGATAGAAACTAGCAAGTGATCTATTACTCAGAGGCTACTGTCTACTATATATTTAACAGTTTCTATAAACATATTTGTTATTTTTCAACAAGCTATGAAATATTATAACTTTTAATAGTACCTAATAAAATATATTGTTGTTCTATTAAAAGACTGTAATTTCGGGGGGGGGGGGGGGGCACTATGCTACCCACTATATACACCACTAGTTTTAGTAATATCAAATGTTTTGCTTGAATGAAATAAAAATATAGTGAAATGATGATTAAATAAACATATATAATATTATAAATCCATAACATAAACATTTTTAGTTGAAAGTAAAATTTTTATTTTTTGTTACATTTCCAAGTAAACTGTAAATTAGTATATACCCTCATTTTTTATTTTGATTTTCATTAAATCTATATTTTAAATAATTCTTCTAGGTTTTATGTGCCCGCTAACTACTGGGAAATTCTGTTTTACAACATTTTTAACTATTTTATTAACAAACAAGAATTTAAAGTATAATTTTGATTGTCAGTAGTGTGAATTACACTGAATGATTTGGTATATTCTTTGAGATTTAAAAATGATGAGGATATTTTAAGTGTCTAAGGAATTTTCAATATAAGTATCATGTGGAAATTCAGGACCGGCTCAAGCGAAAATAGTGAACTAGGCGAAATCAAATTTTGCCGCCCCTAATAATATAATATTATCAGTATTTTGAAAATGCCACCCTCTTACTAAAGTGCTGCTTATGTGCCGCCCTAGGCGTGGGCCTATGTCGCCTACCCTTTGAGCCGGGCCTGTGGAAATTATCTCATACTCAGTAAGGAAATAAAAAATCACATTTTAGCAGAATTGTCTTATCTTATATATCAATATATGGTTATTCAAAGGGTATTTTTTTTTAGGATGGAAACATTTTTAATTAATTTAACTCACCTTACAAAAAGCTGATATAAGACACACAGTAGCTATAAAAAGCATGTTTCTTTCTAACCATTCTTCTCCAGATTGCAAACATCCTTTTTCATTAATGATGAGGTCCACTCGTTTTCCGACATCGTCGGTCTACGTACAATTACACACAAGCATTGGAAAAAAACGAAAAAAAAATAAAAATGAACATACAAAATACTGGAAATGCAAAACAATCATGCACAAAAATAATAACTACACCATACAACCAAATATCAAAACACGAAAAGCGCATGCCTAGTTAGCGAGAAATACCGAATACCTGCAATATGGTGACGGTCATAACTGTTGTTAAGACTCCAATAAAATTATCCTCAACCCATTCCTCAGCGGCCCGCATGCAACCTCTCTCATATATATTTCTTTCACCTGTTTGCGTTGGTAAATTTAAGCTTGTCCATTTTTCAGCATACTATAATCGCCAAAATATGACAGTATTAGAAGTTTCAAATGTTAATAGTGATTAAAAGCTTTTATTAGATTACACTAGATCAGAGGTTTCCAAACTTTTCACGGGTACAATGTATTTTGGAAATTGTTTAAATGTTGACAATCTATAACATACTAATGAGATTTTTTTTTTGTTTCATTGTTAAATGCTACCTTTACGATCAGTGGCGTAGACATGATTTCTGAAAGGGGGGGATCAAAAAAAAAAAAAAAAAGGTTATAGGGAAGGGAAAATTGGAAAGTCCATAACCCTCTCAAAACTTTTTACTTAGGTAGTAAAATATTTAACAATAAGGAACAATGAATGTAATTTGAATTGATTCAACATCCACATAAAACACAATATGGAAGGTCTAAACTCTAAAGCCAATGGGAGGGGATCTGACCCCCATGTCCCCGCCACTGTTTACGATAATTTAATTTCTTGCAGTATTTGTGGTAACACATCAATGATACATATGTAATCGTTGTGCATAATGATAAATTATGAAACCAAATTCAAAAATCAATATAAAACAGAGCCATACGGAAAATACTGTATCATATACTTGTATTTATACATAAAATATCTTTTTTTTTTTTAAATTATATATAAAATATTTTATATTATAAAAAGAAAATATTAGTGTGACCCACTATTTGGAACCTCTGCACTAGAATATGTTTCATTAGAACTTTATAAACAAAATGTATTAGTTATATGTATTAGTTATATAATTTATACTAATTATTATTGTCTTAAAATATTATAAATACATACAAACATTTTTATACTTACAAATCCTACTTTCCTCACGTCATATCCACACTGTTTGTTTTCTACTATTTCCTACAAATAATGTTTGAATACTTTAAATATGTGTATGGACTATAGAGTTAAAGTTGATATATTTATAAATAATAGCTTACATTAAGTTTACGTTTGCAACAAGAAAAAGGTACTCCACATGCTTCTCGGCTGCCCACCTTTTGTGAAGAGCAGTTAAAATAATTGTTAAAATCCCAATCTTCAGGACCTTTGATTCCACAACATTGTAACTTAAATTAAAAAAAAATATATAATACATATTGTGAAAATAATATTACAACTGTGTTAAACAATATAAGATACCCAATCTTCCTGTATCCAGTCAATTAGATTTTGCTGATCAGGGTCTTCCCTATAATGAACGATGAATGTTTGAAGTCCTTCAGTGGCTTGTGATTTAATCTATTTTTTATTAATTCATTAAAATATGTTTAAATAATTACTTCAAAGTTGATAAAAGGAAAAAGTTAACTTACAGAATCTTTAAAAACAAATGTTAAAACTCCAGCAGTTAACTCAAGTATCAAAATTACAGCTAAGAGAACCGCATACTAAAATAAAATAAAATGCATTTTATTTTGATACATAATATTAATATGTATTAATTTATATAATAATTTATAATTCTTACACTCCCAAGTAAACATGTGTTTTCACGTAAAGCTCCGATGCAACCCGTGAAACCTATTATAAAAGTTATTCCACCTGAAAGAATTAAAACATGTGAGTGAACGGTGGAAAAAAAATCCCCTCAATACACAAGAAATCCCTAGTAAAATTATACTGGGGATTGACTAAATATAAATAATTTATAAGAATTACATTATTTACACTTTAAGTAAATACTAGGCAATATAATCACATAATACATACTAATATTACATTTTATATTATTAACATTTAAATTTATATAAAATTATTATTATAAGCTTCGATATCACAGTATGAATTTTTATATATATACAGAGTGATTCTTTTATCAAACAACACTCATTATTTCAAAAAGTGTAAATTTTTTTGAAGATATTTTTTTACATAGTTTCAAGTTGCTTATAAAACAACGTTTTTATTAAAAAATTATATTTTTAATTATTTTTTATCCTTATAATTTTTTAAGTTTTTTACTTTTTTGAATGACAACATAGGGTTTTAATTTTATATTCTAAAGTAGAATATTTTTCTTAGTATTTTGATACATGAAAATTGAATTTGGGTTGAGTAGTTTATGAGTTATAAGTATTTAAAGTTTAGACGAGCGGTGAAGTGGACAAACATTTCGCGGGGTAACCCCGAACCACTCCACTCCGCTCGTCTAAACTTTAAATACTTATAACTCATAAACTACTCAACCCAAATTCAATTTTCATGTATCAAAATACTAAGAAAAATATTCTGCTTTGGAATATAAAATTAAAACCCTATGTTGTTATTCAAAAAAGTAAAAACTTAAAAAATTATAAGGATAAAAAATATTTAAAAATATAATTTTTTAATAAAAACGTAGTTTTATAAGCGACTTGAAACTATGTAAAAAAATATTTTCAAAAAAATTTACACTTTTTGAAATAATGAGTGTTGTTTGATAAAAGAATCACGCTGTATAATAAAGGGTAAAAGATAATTATTGTTATAATTTTTTTACACTATTATTTATTTATGATTATTATTATTGTTATAAGCATAGTATCTTGGCATACATTTTTTATAAAATAACAATTTTTAAATAATATAGGTACAATAATAATTTTATTTCTAATATATAATTTATAAAATAATTCTTATAAATAATTTATATTTATTCAATCCTTTGTATAATGCTACTGAAGATTTTTTTTTCTAATTACCCCATGCGAATACCTAAGTGTTAAATGTATTACTTACCAATTAAAATTAAAGCAAAAGCTGGATCAAGAGCTAAATGTGTGAGTTTACTGAGATTATTAAATGCATTTTTTTCTGTCCATGCCCAAACGCCCACTGCCATCACAGATAAACCAAACATCTAAAATTGTAAGATTAAAACATTAAAATAATAGTTAAGATAAGAGTTTAATTTTATATATTACCCAAAATAACACATTGAAACTGAATATGATGTACTTAAGGCAACAACTAACTTCACTAACTTCTTCTCGTCTGTACTTCTGTTGAATAGCCATATCGACCTACTTCGACTAGATTATGTTGATATAAAAAAAAACTACTACTGAAACATATATACCAGTTAATACAATGCAAATATACATAGATGGATGAGAAAATTGTTTCTTGAGTTATTTACCGAAGACGAACTGACTACTAATTGGTAGGTTACAAAACCATTAGTAAACTAAATGTACTGCGAGACGATCAGGTTTAAAGATGATGAATAATTCATTTTAGTACGCATCAGTTAATATTAATTGAAATGTACAGTTGACTTAAGTTTTAAAAGAGTTTAGAAAAAAGTTGTTGGGTTCATACATAACGATTTGCTGGTTGACTACAACCAAAAGTAAATACTGGAAACAATATTGAGTAAGTATTAAAAAGTAAGTTGAGAGCTTGGAGTTGAGAGATGAGTTTTTTTTTAAGAGATAAGAGAAATAAGTACATTGTTATTGTGATTATGAGGTTGTCACCAGTGTGTCCGTGTAACCAAGTGCAAGTGAACTGTTTATTTCATATTTTCATATCACAAATCTAAGAGATGTGTAAGGTTGGCGAACTGGGGATTTATGTGATTAGCACGGTTTAAGACACGGACTAAGATATACAGGACTGGACACGACAAGGTTGGAGGGTGTGGGGGGGTTGACTACGAAATGTTTTACAACAGGCAGTGTTCGGGGGGATATTTTCCTTTTAGCATTACTAGCGCCGTCCTAGTGGATACTTATGGAACTAGAACACATCATACAAATTTCTAGTTCCATAAGTATCCACTAAGACGGCGCTAGTAATGCTAAAAGGAAAATATCCCCCCGAACTCCGCCTGTTGTAAAACATTTCGTAACCACAATATTCATCTCGTGTCCAGTCCTGTATATCTTAGTCCGTGGTTTAAGATATCATTTACTGATAGTGAGTTTCGTAAATAAACACGTGCTTCAGAATAGATTTCAAATTTCAATGCTTGTGCTGTTGCGTGTTTAAAAAATAATAACAACAAGTACCTACCGAGTACAGAAGTGCTTGCAGTCGCTACACACAATTTTAAGTTAAAACTCTCTGTTTTCTCCAGTTCGACATAGGTATAAAACATTTTAAAAATTGCATCTTATAAATATAATTCGTGTTAAGAAACTAATTAGGTACAGTCAATTTTGAAAAGTGACTACATGCATAATTCATTTGATCGGTGATTATATTGTCAACTTGGTATTTTTCCTTTATACTACTATAATATAAGTTAATTTTTTGATTTATACATAAAATATTTTACAATAATATTGATTAATGTTGTGTTCAAAACTATTGCAGTGTTCTTCAAATTGTATCTGAAAATTTGGTGGTCTAATCACTCCAAGCTAATGTAGAATTATCCCTCCCCAACCAGTTTAATTAAATAATTAATTGTATCAATGATATGACGCTAACATCCTGGTCAGTTATTTTTCACATCGGTTTGGGCGAACACATTTCTAATGTAACACTATGAATTTGCATATTTTAAATTTTGTGTCTTAAATTTTAACCAGTGAGACTTGGCTGTGTCATCTATTGGGATAAGATTGTATATACCTACAGTTAAGAGGTTAAGATAATTTTTTGTATTTAAAGTAATCAATTTCAGATAAGTTATAATAATATTTTTAAAGTTTTTAGTATTAGTATTATTTTTTATTTATTTGAAGGTCGATACTATTTCTAAACAATTTCTAATCTATTATTTCAAGTTACTATAATATTGTTTATTATTATTCTAACATTAAAAATTTAGAATTAGTTGGTAGTTTTAATGGAATTTACAATTTTTATAATAGCTCATAAGCAGGGCTCGGAAGTTGTCGCAGATGCATATTTTTTTTTGGTTAGTCTTAGAACATCTAAAGTAAGATATACATTTGTTTCACCTTCCCTGATGCATACAACTTTTTATTTTGATATTTTTGATAAGCTTTTTTGGAAAAGCTCGTACATTGAATTTAATTTTTTGTAAAGAAACCTAATTCCTGAGGGGTGGTCACATTAATACTACCATTTTTTTAAAATTATATATTTTTAGTACTATTTAAACCTAGTGCATATTTTGACATTTATAATTTTATAAGTGCATATATATTTAAATTTAAAACCATATATTTAGTAATAACTTCCGAGCCTTGCTCATAAGTCTTACTTTTATGGTGTGAATCATGTACACAAAAATACTATTATACTAAAGAATGTTACTGTTGTTCATATTACTTATGTTTGTGTTTTAAATTATAATTTATAATTTTAATTTCAGAAATCATTGAATTAAATTCTTACAACATGTATCGTCCAAACGGTCAGACAAATTTCACACCAAATGGGCCCTATCAACAATCACAGTCATATCAAACTCCTAGACCTTTTCAACATTGTCAACAATTTGGTCCACGATTTCAATCACCTCCCCAACAGTTTACACCACCCGCTTCATTTTATCAACCTTGCCAACAACATCATGACCACTCGATACCCGCCTACCAAGTTCCCGATACTGCAATACCTCCACCTTTTTATCAACCTCCTCTCCAAAATCAACTTCCAATTCAACATATAGAAACATCACCAAATCCTAAATATCCACCCCCATCAGCTGGTCCTTGTTTCAACCAACAATCAGTATCTCCCTATAGAACACCTGGACAAATATATGTACCTCCTAACCAAAATTATAGTCAACCACCCCCTGTTCAAAATTATAATAATTGTCCTCCAATTCAAAACTTCAACCACCCTCCTCCTATCCCTAACTTCAACCATCCTATTACACCCCCATTTCAGTCTGTCAATCAAAGTTGCAATCAACAAATGGCCTCTCCATACCAGTCTCCTAGTCCTGGTTTTAGCGCAACACCAAATAATATGTATCAACCTCAAGTCCAGAGTCCTGAATCGTTGAAACGACCATACAAATTACCAGCAGATCAATGTTATCAACAACAGCAGTCTTCATTTAATTTACCTAGACAAGAATTCAACCAAAGGCCTTCTTTTAGGCCTTCAGGACATCAAAGATTTCCTTTTAACCAACAAAATCCAAGATATCAGCAATCACAACATGGTAATAGATTTCAATTTCAACCAAAACAGCAATATCAAAATAATCGCCCTAGAGGAGGCCCTCCTCCTAGTTTCAATAAACAGAGTAAAGAAAATTTTATATCTAAAAAGGATAAAAATCAAGTAGCATGTGAATTAGGCGATTGTGACTTTGTGGGACATGCTAGTGCTGTTAAAGAACATCAAAATTTGCATCATAGATTAGGACTGCACAAGAAAGTGTTATATAGTAATAATTCAGACGCCGTTCAAAATTGGATCGAAGAAAGAAAAAAGTGAGTATTGTAGTTTAGCTAGGATATTAGAACATATTATTCCAGTTATCAGATTTGTAACATTTAGTATAATATTTGCAGAAAATGGCCAACTAAACAAACTATTCAAATAAAAGTAGATGTGGAAGATGAAAAAAATAAGAGAGGGGAACGTATAGCAGATGAAGATTTCCAGAGGTTTAATAAAAATAATAAATCTAATAATTCTGGTAACTAATAAATTATCAAAAGTAAAGTATTAAAATTGTTTACTTCTGATGATATATTATTATAATATAATGTCGTGTCTCTAGGAAATAAAAGGTTTAATAACAGAAAACGACCAAGATTTAATGGTGAATTTATACAACCTGTTGAAGAACCAATGAACGGAAACTTGAAACGCTTCGCTGGGATAGTTGGTAATTTATATTTTATATTACATTTACACAATACAGTATAATTATTTATACTACAGACCTTGCATGTAGAACTAAATGCATTACTTCTTTTAAAAGTTATTGAGTTGATTAAAATAATGGCCTGATTCACCAAATGTAATTCCCTAAATTAATTAAATTAAAATAATATTTATTTAAATTTTAAGTGATGGAATATTGTTTTTCCAATACTATTTTATCACATCCGAATATTGATTGTCAAAGTTACAATTAATATTATACTACATATAATTTTCAAGGAGAAACCAGTTTTTGACAAAATTGTTTTTATTTTTTTGGTGCAACTTAAAAACTAATGACCGTAGATACCAAAGGTTTATTTAAAAGTGTTCCATAAATGATATATTTGTCAACAAATTTTAACTGTTTTCAACTTAGTTATAGTTATAAAAAATGTTTGATTTTTTTTTTGATTAGGTATTGTCAATAAATAATTTTTCGTTAAGTCAAAAACCTTTAAAATGTAATACCTACAAGGTTCCTCATAAGTTGTTATTATTTCAATTTGAAAATATTATAGATATTGGCAGAGTGCCGCAACTAGAGATAAAAGGGCCCAGGTACGAGTCAAATTTTGGGGACCCCTATTTCAAACTTTTGTCTTACAAAATTGCATAGCACAAAAGTGCAATTAATGGTAGGCTTACAACTCCCTGGACCCTGGTAACAAAAAAAAACCCAGAAAATAATAAAGACAAATGGTTTCTCATCTCAGGAGGCTAATCATTTTTATTTCGACTCTTCAAATAATGTCTCTACGAGGGTCCATCGACACGGATAGTATATGGCCCGTATAGTATAAAAGTACAGTATAAAAAATTCCCGAAATATTCTGAAAATGATCGAAGAAAATAGTTTTAAATATATAAATGGACTGGAGCGGACTGTGCGTGGTCGTACCCTAATAGCGTGATGTAGGTAGATAGTAGGTGTAGAGATAGTAGATAGTAGATGTAGGTATGATTCAAAGCTTTAAGACAAAATTAATTTTTTTAATTTTTTCTATAATTTTGTACCTTCTCTAGAATTTCTTAAACAATGTAGCCCCCCATTAAAAAAGTTTGCCCACCACTGGTTTACACAGTGCTACCAAGTACAATTTTAAAAAGAAAAACAATTTTTATCACTTTATTGAATTAATTTTACTTACAAAAATAGATCAAATAATTTATGCTGCACAGGCCTTCATTCGAAATGTAAACCATATGTGTTTTCTTCTGAGTTGATATTTTAGATTCTGAGCGGAGCGATGAATGTATTGATTTTACAATGTCATGATGTCTTATTTTAATTTAAAAATTTTTTATCATCACCTTTTAGGACGGTAAAAATGCTTGGATTTTCTTCAACAGTATTTTTTCTGTACTTTAGGGGGTCAAAAGTAAAAAATTCCAAATAGTTTTCAAAAGCTTCTTGAAAAACGGGAATTTTTAGGTGCACCCCCACCAATTGTGGCACTGTATAGGCACAGTTTTTTTTTTTATAATCATTTGAAGTTTAAATTATGCTTAAACATTTCTAAATCAATCAATTTTTATAGCTAAGGGTTAGGTTAGGTATTTGAACAAATAATTTAAAAATACGTAAATACTGTTTTTTATTATTATTATGTTCTATAGTTTCATGTTACTTATAAAAAAAATAATTACTTTAATTTCACTATAATTATGCCATACAATATATTTAGTAATATTGGCGGAAAGTCTTCGCTCAGAATCATTCATCGTATACAAGTATATAATATCATGGAATTCGAATTTAACAAATCCATTAAACTGACGCTTTGGTCGCCTAATGTACAGCAGAGCAGAATATTTATTTATTTTTTATCAATATATTAAATAATATAGCGGTACTTATAATAATACCAAACAATTTCAAAGTTTTTGATTAGTGAGATAATATTAGAAGATAAGTGATATTAAACATAACTAAAAAATAATAATTAATTACGTTTAGGATTATTTTCAAAAAATTGAGTTAAAACTTTTTCTTAAATTACATTTTTAACTGTTTTATTTTAATATTTTTAATTGGTTATAAGCATGGTTTTTACATTAAATTATTGTATGTCATTAATTGTATTTAGGTATGTAGTATTTTATCATTATTAATGTGTACAATGTGTAGTATATTTAAACATATTTATATTAATTAAATGTTATAATTTAGGTATATTGTTTTATTTTATTTCATTCAGATATCATTAAAGATGAACAATTAGAAGAAACCAATAAACCAGTTGCTTTAAAACTAATACAGGAATATGATCTATCTAGTGATAATCAAAGCGACAACGAACCACCTGAAGAAATGCCTATAATTAAAAAATCAGGATCACCAGATAATAAAAATGTATCAGAACAAAGTGAGAACCCATGCACTACTCCAATTATAGAAGTTTTAATAACAGAGAAAAATGAAGAACCAAGTTCTACTTCAGTAATAAATAACAAAGAAGTAGATTCCACTACATTAATTGATAATGACAGTAACACAGTAAGTACAGATGTGAACATTGATAATTGTTCTAAAATAAACGATAAATATGTGAAAACCGCTAATGATCGTGGCCAAAAGCGTAAGAACAATTCCAAAAAAGAATCTAAACCATTCAAAAAAATGCCACCAATGAGAACACCACGGACTGAAGTTGTTGAAAGGAAGGGTGCTCTTTTGGAAGCCGTAAGTTGATTTTTAAATCTATCGCATATAATATAATGTATTACAAAAATATTTAAATCGTTTTAGTTGATGGGAGATTTAATGCGCAGTGAAAGAAACACTATAACTCAGTGTATTTGTTACATCAGAAATAACATGAATCGTTTCTGTAAAATTCAAGTCGCTTAAGTATTGGCATTTTGTTCTTATTTGTCTTTCTATTGGAGCAACATACAAGAAAATAATATGTGTATTATTCTTTTAATTTACAATTGTTATGAATTTATTTGTATTTGAATATGGAGATTTGTTATTATTAACTGGTATTTACTCTATATATAATAATATTTTTATATAACAACACTATTGACAACAAATTATAATATGTTGTGTTTTACAAAAAAGTAAATCCATACAGTACCATAAGTACACAATATTGTAATTATATTACTTTTTATGTAATTGACAAACATCAAAATATCCATACTAAATAAATAACTATGAAATATAATGTGTCGAGCCGTATTTATTATAAAAAAGACAAAGCACATAATATCATGACAAAATGGATAGGTATGATATCAACATAAGTCATAAATGATATTGGTCGAGAATGCGCACTCCTCCCGCAATTGTCATGAACTATGACGTAAGCCGTTCTCACTAACAGAAATAATAATAATAATAATAATAATAATATATAATATCGGAGAACGGATGACATCATTTTTGTGGTGGGTGAACCTGTGTGTTGAAAAGTTGATAGCATACCTATCTATTTTGGCATGATATAATACATTAACTGTTAGAATTTGGAACACTAAAACTTAGTTTGATCTTGAAATTTATTTTATTACAAAATTTGTAAACAGTTAAATTTAATTCTAAATAATTAAGTTTAATACAATTAAGAATATAATTTTAATTATAACTACATAACAATTATATAAAACAATGAATTATAAGATAACATGTGTATAAATAAAGAGGAATTTCCCTTTGTATACACATGCAAGTTTTGATGTTTTCTGGTTGAGATCATAGACATATTATACTAATGGACAGCCCATCTTATAAACCATATAGCTAAGAGAAAAAAAAACCATAAAGTAGTGAAGGAGCCAGCATAAAGCCCGCATAAGGAACTATATAAATTTTACTACTTTGTTTCTTTTCTCGCTCACTCTATATAGTATCCCTGACGTCTTTCTCTAAGTGCTGTCCATTAGTTTATAGGTCTATGGTTGAGATAGTTAGGACTAGAATTGGTGAATAATAATAAAGAGATATGTAATTCTGAAATCGCAATACATATTTGTTACTTAAATATGTTTTCATTTAATTGTCATCATTGGTGGTCAACTTCTATGCTAATATTATGTACTGACATATGGATTGTTAAATTGTCTCTTCTAGAAAATAATTTCTTACACACCTCACATTGAAAAAGTTTCTCCCCAGTGTGAATTCTTATATGACAATCAAGTCCGGATCTCTGAGAAAACCTTTTTTGACACACATGACAAATAAATGGTTTTTCTCCAGTGTGCGTTCTCATATGTCTAATTAAGTATTGTTTCATAGAGAATTGTTTTTCGCAATAATCACAAACAAATTGTTTTTCTCCAGTATGAATTCTAATATGATTACTAAGTATATCTTTACGTCGAAATGATTCATTACAAAGCTCACAATTAAATGGTTTCTCGCCCGTGTGAGTCCTAATGTGTGATATAAGGTGATGTTTTAGCGAAAATAATTTCAGACATATTTCACATTTAAAAGGTTTTTCACCAGTATGTATTCTATAATGAGTATCAAAATGGTATTTACGGGTAAAAGATTTCTCACAAATTTTACATTTATACTTGTCCATTTTGTGATTTGTTATATGAGCATCAAAACGATACTTATAGAAAAATGACTTTTTACAAATCGTACATGTATAAGGTTGTTTTGTAGTATGACTTCTAATGTGAGAATCGAGATTTTGTTTGTTAGAAAATAATTGCTGACACATGTGACATTTATACGGTTTTTCTTTAAACTCTACACTACAGAATGTTTCAAGACATTTAACATCAGATTGAAATTCTTTAGTGTTATTCAACATTTCATTATAGGGTTGATATGATAACATGTTTGATGCTGACATTAGAATACTTGATTCATTGTCATTACTTTCTGTGTTGTTTTCATATTTTATATCTATGATGTCTGTTGTTTCAATACATTTATCATTGTTATACATTTCTAAGCCAAAGTCATGATTTACATCAGTATTTATGCTGTCCACATTATTTGATTGAGGCTCGATCTGTTGACACAAATGACAGAAGTATTGTTTCTCTCCTGTGTATGTTTTCATAGAAAATTGTTTATGACATTTAACACACGTAAAAAGTTGTTCGCCTATGTGAGTTCTAACATGCTTGCTCAGTATATCTTTGCGGGTAAACGATTCATTACACATGTCACAAGTGTAAGGCTTTTCACCTGTATGAGTTCTGATGTGAGATAAGAGATGATGTTTCATTGAAAACAATTTCTCACATAGGTCACATTTATAAGGTTTTTCACCTGTATGTGTTCTATTATGGATGCTTATATGGTATTTACGTGTGAAAGATTTATCACAAATTTTACACTTATATTTTTGTTTATCGACATTGTGACTTTGTAAATGAGCATCGTATCGGTATTTGTAGAGAAATAATTTTTGACAAACAGTACATGTATAGGATTGTTTTATAGGCAGTTGAATTCCGAGGTGAGTGTCAAGGTTTAGTTTATTTAAGGACATTTGTTGACTTTTTTTACATTGATGTTTAAGGCTCTTTGATTTATCATTACAATCATCATAATTATCTTTTTCCAATTTCTTGTGAATGTCTGTTGGAATATATTTTTGATCACTATACGAATCTGATAGAATCACTTTGTTGCTAGTATTATTTAATTTATGATTTATTTCGTTAAAAAATAAACCATCAACAATAATATTTGATCCAAGCTTAATTTGTTGAAGTCTGCAAGTGTCCATTTTTGAAATTTCTGCACAGGCAAGCATATTTCTTATATAGAAATACCAACTGAAAATAAAAATGTTTGTTAACACTTAATTAAATATTTTATAATAATGATAGCCAATAATAAAATATTCATAGAATATCTTTAAAATAACATATATTTGATAATTCTTTGGTATATGGTTTAATTAAAAATTATACACACTTATGTACTTATGTAGTCTATGGCAGAACCAATAACCATATTTTAATTTCTTATTAGGAATTAAAAATTAATATGAATGGTTTGGAATTCATGTAGAAATACTAATGAAATAATATTTTAAATGTAGATTTATGCTAGATGTATCCTATATGGCAGAAGACATTAGAATTATTAATAGAACTGTAAGTAAAGCACTTGTTGTTTAAATAGTTTAAAATGTCATACATTTTATTTTGAAATTGCTAAGTTATTCAATATTATGTACTACCATTGATTATAGAATAGTCTATTCTATAATCAATGGTACTACTAATTTGCATTCAAAAAATGCATAGTTGAATTACGAAAAGAAATGATCTATCATGCATTTTTACGATAAGAAATACAAATTCCATTAATAGTAAATTTTAAAATTGTGACTTTTTAAACCAATTAGATAGGGTACCTATAGAAGAGCTAATCAGAAAGTACTGACTAAATCAATTTCCTATTATAAAGACATACATGCCAATGACATGTAATTAATCATGTATTTATGTACACAAGCAATCTAGATGAGAGCCGTAATCTACAACAAAACGCATCAGTCTATCACTAATTTGTGCAAAATGAATGTCATGTATGTACTACAAGGTTTTATCTAAAACATGGGCTTTCATATTATAAAATATGGGGTTCAGTGGTTTTATGGGACCATTTGTTTCTAAAAATGTCGTTGTGATCGATGAAATTTTGTAATTTTATCAAATTGTTAATTGGTCCATTTTCAATGATGGGCTATGCCATTAAAGTTTTTTTTCCAACTATAAATTAACCAAATCAATGAAATATAGCGAGATTTGTATGGTATAAATGTTGATACTTGATTTTAATTTTAGATTGTTGTGTTAAGCTACAGATAAATAATAACGGTAAAGAAGTAGGTGGTAGCAATTGTGAAATTTAAAACAATTGGGCCCAAAATAGTCAAAATGGGTAAACATTTTTAAAAAGTTGAGAGAAAACAGGAGCAGTCGTGGAGACTAGGCTGATTCAATATAGCTAATAGGTACATAAATATTATGATTTGTAATAAACAAACATTCATGTCTCACACACACAATGTACATGACACATCCGGGTACTTACTTTCAAATTTCGGTTTGACGTAATAAGATTACCTACAGATGTGGGTAATACTTCTAGTGACGGCACGCAGGGAAAACGTAATGCATAACCAACGGACCCGTGTGTAAAAATGAATACATTTTTTTCGAAAAATCATTTACATTTTTGAAAACAAAACAAACGTAGTCTTAACCCAGTTGGCCGTGTAAAAACAAAATTACTTACGTTACAGTCGCCGAAAACTTTTCACTTTTCACTTTTCAACTCCGGAAAACGGGAAATTTATCGCAGGTAGACAGGACGTAGGATACCCATAATGGTTATAATAATATTAATACATTTTAATAAATAATAATAGAAATTGTAGACACTGCGGTAGCTGGTTCGTGGTTATACGGTGGGAAGGTGGTGAGGAATGAGGATACCACTTGTGTTGCTGTGGAGCGGCTGGCCGCTGTCCCCACAACTTTACTCACAAGTATCAACTTACTTCATTCTAGCTTATCAGTCCGTGGTCCGTAGTAAATATTGTTATCACCTATTCTATGTTCTTGTCCAATCACAGATAAAATCACGTTACAACGCCGTCTAGATTCTTAAGTTCGTTATCGGTTCGTCGACTCATTTTTCCTATAGAGTGTAGTAGTTATTTAATATTTTGTATTATCATTGTTCTACGGTAGTTTTTCCTGTATCTCGGAATAATAATTAATATTGTACTAGGTATGTTTTTATAATAAAAACGTAAAGACGTAAAGTATTCAAGTACGTACCTATTTCAAATAAGTACTTGAGAGTTGTACTTCACACTCGCATGTGTTATCTCCGTCTTACAAAATATGTACAACATAGCAAAAACTGTCTTGCGCGGGACAACTTTTCTCGCATCATACTTGTTGTGGAACTACCGAATTTTCACAACACGTAAAGAAGAACTTTATCTGTGCAACAGCGTGCTTTTTTTTAATAGCACTATCCAATCATTTTTTATAAGCAAATGAAAAAAAAAAAACTAAATGTCTTTTATTGTATTTATGTTATCTAAAATATAGGCACTCTGTTGTATAGACAATTGTCTAGCCTCTATAAGTTCAGCAATTTTGGAGCCACTACTACAAATATAGAAAGATAAAAGTTGTCCCTAACAAAACAGTTTTTGCTATGTTGTACATTTGTAAGACGGAGATAAGTAGACAACACGTGAGTGTGTGACGTCTTGACGTTCTCTTAATAAACTTTTAAAAATAAATAATAATATATTTGGGACCATATTATATGTCTGTATCTATATTAGAAATTAGAATACTTCTTAAAAGACATTTCATCAAGAAGACTTGCAGTTGTATGGCGTGGATAAATAACTAGAAAAGAAGATACACCGCTTTTGTGGTCGGCCCATTTTCCCTGTTCTAGTACATCCTTCGGAACAGCAAAATAATGTGAAAGTAAAATCAGTTACTGAACTAGAGAACAAGTTTTCCTGGACCCTGATAACGAAAATCGATTTTATACTGTGGCGCACGTTGTTGATAACGGCGTTGGAAGCGTGGAGTCATGACAAAAAAAAACATTTTTGTCATGCGTGGAGTGACGGAAACATGGCCTGAAATGCGAAATTTTGTATCAGGAGCACATAGGCGCACATCAGGTTCCGCAGGGTTTACTGCAGCCAGGCCCGTAGTTAGGAGGTTAGGTTATATTTTTCGCCCTTAAGCGTTAGAACCGTTATTCTTTACCGATATTTATTTAATTTTACCGGCTTCAATTTCTTTAAATTTGTCTGCCACCCTAAAGGAACACGACTTGCTTGTGCCCAAGCGACGGGCCTGGCTGCAGCCCGGTAATCGGTAAAAAAAGAACAATTTAAAATATAGGTACCTATTGATTATCATAAAAAAAATAATTATTCACATAAAATTATTATTTATCACCGGCAACACTGCAAACCTGCAAAAAAGCTAATAAATCAAATTTTCACATAAAATCACACAAATGCTTCGTTCTCATTCCTATACAAAATATTTTAAAACCATTTGACATAATTTAAACATAGGCATGTGCACAGGCAGTGCCGTATTAGCGCATAGGCATTGTGCCTAGTGCGTACGAC
The DNA here is from genome assembly GCA_949089665.1 of Macrosiphum euphorbiae. Lineage (NCBI taxonomy): Eukaryota > Metazoa > Arthropoda > Insecta > Hemiptera > Aphididae > Macrosiphum > Macrosiphum euphorbiae. Next base: position 159,261,834 of record CARXXK010000001.1, on the reverse strand, counting down.
TTTTTGGGGCCTACGAAAGTAAAATGTGCGACTACGATTTTTTTGTAATATTTTATGTTTTATTTTTATTATTATTGTAAATTAATCTGCACGGTTGTACACACTACACACGTTAGGACAACAAGTAAAATATAATGTATTTAATAATGATACCACGATTACTGTTTAGAGTATTTTAGGCATAGGCGTGTCTACGGGTCTTGCCTGTCATGCACAGGCATGACCTGCGAAATTTGATCTAACTTACATTATAAATTGCGGTACATAATAATATACACTTTTTTCTTAGATTCTGATTTCATATTAAATTTTTTGATTTTCATCATGTGGACTTTTAATATCTATTACAATTATTGATAATGCTTCCCTTGTGGAACCACTTCTAAAACACTTCATCAATGGATTGATTTTCTAAATTCAAATAATAGAACTTATATTTTTCTTCACTTCTATAAAGTAATAGTATTTTTTACCATTATTCCGGTAACAACTTGTTCATACGAACGTGCATTTTCTAAGCTGACAATCGTAAAAACAAAACTCCGCAGCACCATGACTCAAGAAAGACTTGACGCTTTAATGTTTCTATTCATAGAACAACAGATGACAACAAATATTAATTATGACGAAGTTATCAAGGATATTAAAGTGATGATACCAACAAAACGACGTTAAGAATTATAATATATATTAAGTATTAAGACCATTTGTGATTATAAAAATTTTGTAAAAAGTATTAGGTACACATTAATTATATTTTAAAATACAATTTTATATTGCCTTGTTATTTTATTTATTTAATAAAAGGAATATTGTTTTTTATTCTGAAGTATTAGATAATAATTAATAGGTAATGATAAAGCTTATTAAGAAATTTGGAGGTCATATCCTTAAACCGAAACCAAATTTTTTTTAGGGGGTGGGGGGTGCAGAAACCTACTTCCCCTAAATATGCCACTGCTGTGCATGACCTGCGAACAAGGTCTGGACACGCCTATGATTTTAGGAAATAATAATTATAAATAATATCGTTTTCGTAATACAAACAATAGTTTATTATCGACTGCAGGGATTAGACGAAAGATTTAGTTTTTAACTGAATATTGAGTTTATAAGACGAAGAAATAAAAATAAATGCAAATAATTTAGTTAAAGGCCATAAAGCCTATAAAACCGATTTGGAATCTGCATTTGCTCATGATTTTTTTTTTAATCTTCAAGCGCTTTCTTCAAATTAGAATGTCTGTCAGTGAAATGCTAATGTAACAAATAAATACCAAAATGGTAACAAGTTTTCCATATGTAAACATTGCTTTCAGAATATTATATTTATCAATTTTTGGTACTTCGTGTAAAGCTGAAAGATTCTTTTAAATTTTAAAGAGACCAAGAGAGTTAAAAATTGGCAGCGATCAACTATTGGGCAAGATAAATTATCTTCGTTATCAGTACTTGGAATTGAACACTAAAAAGTTCTTGAATCACTTCACACTTGCAAACAAAAAATGTAGGTAGAAAAAAAGGTTTATAACTATAAAGTTATATCTAACTATCTAAGTGTTATATTACGCAATATTGTAATTGGTAATTATGGTTACTATGGTAATTAGTAGTTGCTATTAGTAATTATATAGGTACCACCGATTAATATGTCCATGTCTTGTTAAGAGAGGGCCCAGTAATATGTAGGCACCCCCCGAAATTAAAGTCTGCGCACGCCTATGCATTTAAATATAATGAAAAAGTTAAAAAAAATGAATTAATGATAATCAGAGTATGTTAGTTGATTTTCGATATTTTATTTTCAATGTCCAATATTTAGTTCTATAACACTTGATATTTTACTTTTTGAATTTGAATTATTGAGTTTAGAAATTCAAATATTAAAAATTTACTTTTATATAGGCACATAATAATATCATTAACTTCTCTTCTACAATATTTATAATAAGTATGTGTTTTTACTCTCAAACCGCTCAATAAACCAATAGCAGAGCTACTTTTCAGATGTTTTTTTCAATCTGTTCATTAATATTTCTTGGATAGTGGGTACCTACTACATGACAAATACAACGAATAACATACCTTATACATAATATAGTTATATAATATAATACTTTATACGTATCACATGACTCTTGAGATACGGCATAATACACCACTTAATTTTCATCCATTTAGATCAACCGGTTAATTGAATGACAACAATATTTAAAGTGGAAGCTGATTATTCAATAATATACAAATTCTGAATATCTGTAGATAGAATGATAAATAATTATTATGTCAGGGTACGTCGAAAATGAAAATATCGGAAAATACTTTATTTTTTCGAATCTATTAAGAGTTTGATACTTTTATTTTATATAGGTATGCGCTATATGCACTTACTACTTAGCTATTTATAAACTTCTCTATATGCCAAATCAATAAATCATGATTATAAAAAACTAAGTGGCTTTTTACATACTATTATTTTTAACAAGTGAGAAGGTAAAGCAGTTCAGGGTTAAAATAACATAAAAATGTAATTGTAGTTACAAATATTTTGGCACACCGGTGGCACATTGCTCTTAATTTTTTTTAAATATAAAATATAATTTAAAAGTCAACATATATATTACTATATTAGATTCTGAGCGGAGCGTTGAACGCATTGATTTATAATGATGTGGTTATTTTTTGTGTGTCTGTCATCACCTTTTACGACAGTAAAAATGCTTAGATTTTCTTCAACAGTATCTTTTCTGATAGGAAAGTGAATCTAGTTGGTACTTTGGGGGATCAAATGCATTAATAATAAGGTGGGTAGGTGCTAACACGCACTAACCTATATATTATTTAATATTCATTTGTTTATTTTAGATTATATTATTGATCTCAGCAATAGAAGGAATTATAGTCATCACATAGAGTCGTACACAGGCACTTTTCTAAGAGATGTCCAAATTTTTTTTATCATGTAAAAAGTATAATGAAAAATTATAGGTCACTAAAAATAACAAGTTCTGTCAATCAATGGGGGAGGTCCAGACCCAAAAACCTCCCCTTGGGTTCGCTACCTATGTTACGGTATGTTTTTATATTTACAAATTACTTAAATATATTTTTAATTTTAAACTAAAAAAAAAGACATGTAATAAGTACAACAAATCATTTCTTATGGAGTGAATAGATATAACTTAAATCTAAAAAATTTAGTTAAAAACCTAAAATTAAGATTTTTTCTAAATTTTTTGACAATGCGATATGATTGATGTAATATGATTCTGAATTCTGATTACGCCAAAACCGGTATAATTTTAAGAACATTCGTAGGTTTTATTCATTCAAATTATTATTGTTGAAGTATGATTTATAATTGTAACTGCTATTTGTATTTAACTGCTATTTACTATAGCTGGCCACAATATAAACTAGGGAAACTACAAGACTATTATTTATATATTGTAGGAGTGTAGACTGTAGGACTGTTATACCTAATAATAATTTGAAATCCGTCATTACATGTTTATCACTCGTCCGTGACAGCTAGTCTTAGACATATTTCGTAAAACAAACCTTTTTTCATTTCTGCTTGCCGTTCAAACTTCGTATACTACACGATAGAGATGGAAGCCAACGTGGGATCTTCGAGATGCACACAATCGTCTGATTATGCCGATGAGGGTCGCTGCTTGATCGACGCTTTGGACTTGGCCGGCGACCGCAATAACACTACTGTCGGGTGTCCGTTACGGTGCGGACTTGCAGAGAGTTTCCGTTCGACCCCAGAACTGACCAATGATTCACCCGTGGACAACCCGGTAGTAAAGATCGACTCACCACCAGTGCCATCTGTTATTACGACTGCGGTGGCAGACGACCTAACGGAAACGCTGAAATGCCTGCAGCAACATTATGGTCTTTCCATGATCGACGCCTTAGACTTGGCCGTGGATCGCAGGATCACTACAACTGTTGGGCTACAGTTACGGCCGCTGCGAGAAAATGTAGTAATTTTCCAGTCTTCCGCAGAACTGATCATTCACTCGGCCGTGTACAGACCAGTGACGTCTGTTCCACCAGTGGTACCTGTTCTTACGACTGCGGAGGCAGACAACCTAACGGAAACGCCAAAACGCTTGCAGCAACATTATGGTCTTTCCATGATCGACGCTTTGGACTTGGCCGTGGATCGCAGGATCACTACAACTGTTGGGCTACAGTTACGGCCGCTGCGAGAAAATTCAGTAATTTTCCGGTCTTCCGCAGAGCTGAGAATTCACTCACCCGTGTACGGACCAGTGAAGTCTGTTCCACCGGTGGCAGCTGAAATTCAGCCAAATCCTGCACGGTCTGGTCGTCGCAGATCATTATGGAAGAGGTCGAAAAGATTCATGTGGAAATCCATGGTCAACTTTGCACGCAGAATATGCTTCTGCCAAAGTTTTGTTGACCTGGAATGATATCCGCAAAGTTCGACCTCATCCCCTGCCACCGTTATCCCGCCTATGTTACCAGTTACCACCGTTCGCCGCCGCCGCCTCTTGAACCCGCGACGCCCGTTGTAATTGTCGGACAATTCGTCCGTTTTTGTTCGAGTTCGTTCAAGTTCGTCAATGTACGAAAATGACGTTTTTCGTCCTCGTTTGTTTGCTGCAGTTAGTGCACGTTCGCCGTCATCGCCGTTATTTGTCCGGCGTCGTACAGTTTTATGTCAACGTCCACCACTCGCCTCAAGCCATACATTTTATATTATTATTGTTTTGTATGTACCTATTAGGTTTTTGATTCCACCAATACCATTTTTTTGTTATTAACATATTATTACATGCCATGTTTATACGTTATTTAAATTATACTGACTATATCTATATATAATATATATACTGTATTAACCTACTCCCGTCGGCTGTCCCCAACAGTTCGCAAATCGCAAATCTCTGGTCGTTGAAGCTAACCACAAATTATTAATTAAAAGTAGAAGCGGTGTGTCGTCAACAAATACGCGTTAAAATCAAAGTGTACCTACTTTTGTGGAGCAGCCGAGCAGGTAGCGAAATGCCTGCAGGATACACCGGTGCATCCGAATTGCATGCCAAAAAAATAAATATAAATCGGGTCGTCCGAATTGCATGCCGTCTCTTGGAGGGGTCTGTCCGAATTGCATGCCGTCTCTTGGAGGGGTCTGTCCGAATTGCATGCCGTCTCTTGAAGGGGTCTGTCCGAATTGCATGCCATCTCTTAGAGGGGTATATCCGAATACACAACTTACTTTTCAACTGGAGGATCGGGATTTTGTTACATTACAATAAAACATATAAATATTGTAGAAGGTGACACTGTGAATAAGAATCATAAAAATATAAAACTATTTTTTTTTCATCGACAACAAAGGCCATTAGTTAAATAAAACTATTGTAGTTTAGGGTAATCAAGTGAGTGTATTTTAAATAATATTATTTTTAAATTTGGTGGTTTTTTTGACATTTCGGGCACACAATATTACAATTTAAATAAACAAAATAATATATAATAATAATTCATAATAATAAAATATTATTAATCTGTTGTGAAACAGACCGAGACCACAATACACTACATTACTCCAATATATAGATACTGTTTGGGAAAATATTTACACGGATATAAAAATATTTCAATCCAGAAACTAATCACTAAACAGTTGTAACAACCATACATAAAAGAGCGTTTCTATACATGCATTTTTTTAAAAGAATTAGGAAAGTCCAAAAAAAAATTTAAGTTGTTTAAGTGCATAGGAAATAAACGTGTGGTGTACGGCATGGAATCCGGACAAAGCCCTCTAAGAGATGGCATGCAATTCGGACAGACCCCTCCAAGAGATGGCATGCAATTCGGACAGACCCCTCCAAGAGATGGCATGCAATTCGGACAGACCCCTCCAAGAGAGGGCACGCAATTCGGACAAACCCCTACAAGAGACGGCATGCAATTTGGACATTTTTTTTTTTTGGCATGCAATTCGTATGCAGCCGGATACACACACGCATATAAATATTATTTAATAAACACATGATCACAAAATCGATTTTGGTTTTTGTTGTTACTCTAAAAAAATGAACGTATATACATGAAAATTTCACAAGTTGTTTATATTTCCATTTTCTATACATGATAAAATTTTCCAAATATTTTAAATTATTTTGAGCTCTTTACGGACATTTTCAGTTTTCATTTTTTTTCTATGAATATCAATAAAATTTTATTTGTTGGGTACAAAAGCTTAAAAATTTAATAGAAGGCTCTTAATAGTTAATATATTGTTTCAAAGACAGATGAAAAATATTAAAAATCCTTAGTCACAGTTTTTTGTTATAAGCATTTAAAGTTCAAATATTGACAAAATATTGACAAAATACGTAAAAATTTGCAAATTATTTTGAGTTAGAAATACTAAAAAATTTTTCTTTTTAAATCTAATATATGAAAATGTAATACAAGATTCCTCATAAGTTTGTCTACCTTTATCAAAAAAAAAAATGTATACAAGAAACTCAAATTAAATTTTTATGAGCGTTTGAAATTCATATTTTCACAACATTTGATATTCACTCGATTTCTCATGTAACGTTTTTCTAATTTTGTTGTAATTAAAAAACGAATGACTGTAGATACTTGAAAATTTCACTGAATGTTTATATTAACATTTCCTGTACACCATATAATTTTGAAAATATTTTGACTCTTTTTGAGCTGTAACGGAAATTTTCAGTTTTCAATTTTAGATTCTGAGCGGAGCAAGGAAGCTAGTGGTTTTACAATGGTGTTTATTTTATTTTTTTTATTTTTTTTATATCCTGTATACAAAATTTCTACCAGAAGGAGTGCTTTGATTTCAACATATAGTACCTTATCTTTTAGCAAATTGGACCAAGATGGTACTTTAGAGAGGTCATTTTTCGATTTTCTCAATAGTTATTTAATGCCACGGGAAAAAGTACTGAAAAATTACGAAAAACCGCTTAAAATGGGATTTTAATTTCTAACAATTTGTTTATCACCGTAGCAACGAATAAAAAAAAAAATAGGTAGGTATTATCTATATAGTTAGTTTATAGCAGGGCTTAAATCCAAAAAAATAATACCGTTTACCGTTATATGAATATCAAACGTTATGACCAAATTACTGTTTAACGTTATATGATATTAAACGTTATGATCAATTTAGCGTTTAACGTTATATGATATTAAACGTTATGATCGATTTAGCGTTTAACGTTATATGATATCAAACGTTATGATCGATTTATCGTTTAACGTTATAAAGAATTTAAACGTTTATAAAATGTTCCGTTTAACGTTTAAACGTTTTAAATATTAATTATTTATAAATACATTACTAAGAAATGTAGAACCCGTTGAACGGGTTTAATACTATTTACCCAGACATTATTTATAAATATTTTCCACTTTTGTAAGAAAGACTAAATATAATATTGATAATGCGTATTATTTCTTTGAAATATTTATGGCTATTTTAAACTTTCATAGTTCCATATTGTACATTTAATTAATTTTGATTAGTACCTAATATTAAAGTCACTTTATTATTATGGTCCTATCAAGCAACAGTTCTACAAGGGAGATTGTAAACTCGGCCCGAGGAAAAAACATTTCCAAAAGGTCGATGGTAAAGTCGGCCCGGGTTTTTTTTGGGTCAAAATTATTTAGATGTAAACTCGGCCCCGATTTTTTTTCAGGTAAAAATGATTTAGGTGTAAAAACCATCATTTTTCTTATAATATTTTTGAGAAACATTTAGCATTACCCGGAGGACACCACGAGGAGGCGGTTCTCATTATCCTTCAAAAATTATTTTCATTTTCATATTATTATTCATATAGTATGAAATTCGTTATTTAAATGAAAAATGTTTTAATATTGATAATAAAATTATAATAAATGTAATTATATAAATTTATAAGTGTAAAAATGTGATTAAATACAATAAAAAATATATAAGTAAAATTGTAGTGTAAATAATGAGTGAAAAATGTTAGTATAATAATAATATATAAATCTAGTTTTTTAAGTAAAAAGCCATGTATTTTACATATTCACTCACTGATATTTCTTTATTTTTATATTTTGTAAGTGTTCTTTCTAAGAGTTCTTTTTTTTTTTTTAGTTTTTATATTTTGGAATTTAAATGGTCCATCTAGGTTGTTGATTTTAATGTACGTTTCTGTTTGTACTTCTTTTAATTTTGAAATGACGGAATATATATTGGGGTGAGTGGAATTAAAACTTGAATTAAAATGCGCATGAAATGATCACATGCATTTGTTATTAAATACGTTCCAACTGATGCACTGGCCCACATTTCAGGTGGAAACATAGAATCTGACACCTGACATTTTTGGGCCGAGTTTACAATCGATTTATTTTACCACCTGAAATTTCCAGGCCGAGATTACAATCTACCTATTTATATTACCTATAATTTTCGGGCCGAGCTTACAACAAAAAAGGTAACTCCGGGCCCAGTTTACATTTGCCCTTCTACAAAACTAACTAAATTCTAATTATATTCTATAGATAGTTTTTAATATTTTCGTAATTTCCTTTGTTGTCTGACATGTTTGTTAAGATTCAACTTTTAATCGTTAATCGTTTTTTGTTGCGTTATTTGATATTAATTTTAATCGTTTATCGTTATTGTTCCGTTATCCGTTATCCATTTCAATCGTTTATCGTTACTGTTCCGTTATCCGTTATCCATTTCAATCGTTTATCGTTTACCGATATGTTATCCGTTATTCGTTTCAATCGTTTGTCGTTTACCGATATGTTATCCGTTATCGATTTCAATCGTTTTTTGAATCGTTTAACGTTATACTCGTAACGTTATGAAAACGTTTTGAAGCCCTGGTTTATAGTATTAAAACAACTTACATGTTATAATAATTAATGAAAATGGGGGACGAGGTGGCCGAGCGGTCTAACGCGTCGACTGCGGCGCTGGCAGTCGCGGGTTCGCCTCTCGGCCACTGGGCGGCATTTTTCTCCGGGCAAGTCACGGTGTCCGGAGTACAAGTGCCGCCATCCCCCAACCCGGGGCATGGCAGAAACCTACGGGTGCCCCAATAAAAATTCTGCCACCACAAACACACACGTGTACCAACCTACCCAATCTAAAAACCTACAGTTCCCTACCAACACCCAATGGCCTATGTTGCCGCGGGTTATCCAATAAAAAAAAAAAAAAAAAAAAAAAAAAAAAAAAAATTAATGACAATATAAAATATACAGACTGACAAACCGTCTCCGTTCAGAATCGTTTTTCTTATACAATGATATTATATCATTGAATTCAAGTTTAATACAATCCATTAAACAATGACCAACTTGTAACCTACTGTACAGCTGAGCGACATCCACTTACCTGCCTTTTTTTAGTTTTTTTTTCTATAAATATCAATAAAGTTTTATTGGTTTGGTAAAAAAGCGTGAAAATTTAATGCAAAGCTCCTGATATATTGTTACAATAGCGCTTGAAAAATATTAAAAATACATAGGCACAATTTTTTTTTATAAGCATTTAAAGTTCAAATTTTGACAAAATTTATCCCATTTAAAATTTAATAATAATTTTGTAGTTAAAAATGTATAAAATGTTCAACTTTTATAGCTAAAGATTGAAAATTTAAAACAAGATTCCACGTAAATAGGTTATATATAAATTACTTTATGCACCTTAGTATCATCAAATATACATCGTAATACGGCTGACTAACCGTTATCGCTCAGAATCGTTTTTCTTATACAATGATATTATATCATTGAATTCAACTTTAATACCACCCATTATACAGTGACCCACTTGTAACCTACTGTACAGCAGAGTACCATTTTTTATTCGTTTCTATGGTTTTAAACAAAGCGTTAGAAATTAAAATCCAATTTTTAGCGGTTTTTCGTAATTTTTCGTTGGTTTTTACAGTGGCATTAAATAACTATTGATAAAATCGAAAAATGACCTTTAAAGTACCATAAGATAAGGTACTATATGTTGAAATCGAAGAACTCCTTCTGGTAGAAATTTTGTATACAGGATATAAAAAGAAAAAACGAAATAAATAAACACCATTGTAAAACCACTTGCTTACTCACTCCGCTCAGAATCTAAAATGATAACGATGAAATATTCTTAAAATATTTTTAAATGTATGTTTTGTTTTTGGCTTAAATTTTCTAAAAACAATATTTTCAAAAACATTAGAAGTTTTTGAGAAAATGAGTGTTTACCATGCTGTGAAATACCATGCTGTAAAGTATAAATAATACAATTGTATACTAATAGCCGCATTTTATGCACTAAATGTATAAGTATACTGTATAACGTATATTAAAAATACTTACTAAATTATACTAGTTTCTTGTATTTATGCAATAAATTGTAACTGTTATGAAACCTGTCACACAACTAACTATACACAATCCCAACATTATTTGATCAATAAAACATCTATAGGTAATTAATAGCAGCTCCACATAATGAATTGTTGTTAATTGTTATATTATAGTCATACAGTTGTTTCTGGGAGATCGTGTGTATATATATTAAAGAGTACTTGGGCAGTTGGGCAAGTACTGATCCTTGAGGAAGTCCGTTACTAAGCACCCGTGAATCGTGATTTGCTGGTTTGATTTACCAGGAGCACTCTAAAATTTCTATTACCTAGGCTGTTTTCTAGGAATCATAGCAGAAGTATATGTGGAATTATTCTGGACAATTCAAGTAGTAATACCCATGTTTCCATACCGTGTCGTACGCAGTACTTAAATCTATAAATTCTGCCCCCGTTTTTTAACGTTGTCCATCGCGCTATACGATCACACAACATGAATACAATGATATTATATCATTGTATTCAAATTTAACACCATGTCACCATCCATTACAGCTAGTGGCCCACTTGTAACCTGCTGTACAGCAGAGCGACACCCACCTTTTTTCACTTGTATTTTTTATTTTATTGTTGTGTGTTGTTTGTGGATTTTGTAATATTTACTTCACTATTGGTTGTTCAAAATAGAAATCGCTGATGTAACCGGTGAAGTTGCAAATAATTGTAGTAGTAATTTTACATTTGGTAATACATTTGTACAATTTGCTCTGGGAGGAAATATTGTGGTATTACAGTGGTAAAAATACTATCAAACAAATTGATGAGGATTAAGAGCAAAAGCGAATTCAACGAATTTTATACGTATTTATTTCATACGTACAATATAATAAATTATGCAAAAACATTGATACGGCCGATGGGGGGGGGGCATGGCCCACTATCCCCCCCTTGGATACGCCACTGGAGTAGAGGATGCAACCCTCATTTGTTAAAACTTTGTTACCATATTGAAGTTTTTACATTTTGTGATGACGAAATGGCAAGAGCCGGTCAAAATATAAATTTTCTGGGCCGAATAGTTGCCCCAGTCAACCCTCTGGTCAAATATATATGAAATATACATGAAACAACTTTAAACTTTTAATATCCCAAAAAATAGACTACATTGTTTTAAGACGTTCACAATATTATATACCAATGTAGCTAAATAGTTTTTTGAGTGCAATAAATAATAACGGATTTTAATTAAAATAATAAAATAAAACGCCAGTCCCGAAATCAAGACTTTTTAATCGTGTGAACTATGTAGGTATACATTTTTAAAATTAAAATTAATTGTTAAATACAACGTATACATAATTTTATTTTCAAAATCTGGCACTTGTAAGATACAACGGTAAATGGACTTTTTTATTACGCTGTGTCTAGGTATTATAATATAATATTATTTATATATTATTTTAAGTACTATGTATTATATATTATTTATAATTATGAGTAGATACTTATTAGTTATTACTAAATTAAAAATACTAAAAACTTAAAATTGATTTTAAGGAACTAGGAGTCTAGAACAGCGGTTCCCAAACGTTTACAACCACGGCACCCTTTGGAAAAAGTTCGTGTTTCATGGAACCCCTGCAATGTCTGTAAAACGAATATTTTATAGCAATAGTAAATATTATTTAACTGAACTTTTTTTTACCAAGTATAATGTTAAATAATTTATGTTAATAAATAAATAATAATAAATAATTAATAATAATTAATGTTACATAATCTGGCGGAACCCTTAGGTTCCGTGGAACACAATTTTGAATCACTGGTCTAGAATATGTTGGAATGCCTGCATTTTTACATACGCTATAATATGTCTTAGCTGGTTAGATCAGGAAAATGTAACGCAAATACATTTTAAAAAACATGCTATTTTGTATTAAAAAAACGAACCAGTTTTCGATTTTCACATTAATTAGAACTTAGAAATTAGAATGAATACAATACATATTTTATGCAGATACGTGCAGAGTATAATATAATATCTACGTTAATTCATCCTTATCCATACCATACCAAATAAGTGCTCCTCGTGTTTGTGTTTTAATTATTTTATTATTGATACAAGTAATGTTTAAATTTTTAGTTCAAAAAGATAACATTGTGTTACAATTATATAAATAATTATATTATAATATCATTTTGGCTGATTAAATAAGATTGATTTTATGACGTAATTAGAAATTATTGTGATAATTATTTATTGCCTCAACGAACTCTTTATTTTCATTGAACATATTATATTGATACCTATTACAAATGTATACCTTCTGTCATCATACAAAAAATAGTTTTTAGTTAATTTAATTGGATAAAATAATCAATTTTTCAATTTTTCAGTATTTTAACTAAAATCATAAATATTTAACTACATCCTTGTCAATCATATTAATATAGTTACTATAGCAGGGATTCCCAACCGCTGTGCCTCGAAATCATTCGGATGTGCCGTGTAATTTTGTCTGCTAAATATAATAATCAAAAATATAATTTATATTTAAGATAACATTGATTTCGAAATTCCCTTGAAAATAAAAATTAATAAAATGTCCAGATAAAACAGCTATAGTTTTATATCTATATAATATAATAGTACATTTGTACGCGATACGGAATTACGAGCAGTTGAGCATTGACTATTACCACAGACTGACAGACTATAACGATTATAATATGAAAACATAGTCTGTGCTGCTACTCAGAATAGTGAAAAAATGAATCACTATTTTCCATCGTTGACAACGTCTGCAGATTGGGTCGTGTTGCCATGTTGGTTTCACAGACAATGTGAATGAACTTTATCTTACTAGTTGCAAAAAGAATGAGTTCATTTATTCATTGATATAATGATATGTGTTCCAGTTTTACTATCCAAATATTATTCAATAGTCAGAAAAAGAACATAGATTCCTTCTGGTTAAGTTCAGCTTCAGAATATCCAGCTATTTTTTAAAAAGCGATACTATTGTTATTACCATTCTCCACGTCATATCTTTGCGAACAGGTATTTTCTGCTCTAAACAATATAAAAACACGCAGTGGAAATCGTTTGAAAAATATTGAACCTGTTACCTGATTTATGTATTGCTGTTTCACCCCAAATAGAGAAACTATGTAAAAAAAACACCAGTCTCAAATATCACATTATATTTGTATTTTTTTACATTTAGTTGCATTTAATAAAAACAATATATTATAATTATTATATATTAATATGGGCGCATGTAAACTCCACCGATTGCGACCTTTTTAGAACTTTTTTCATGTAAACTCCACCGGTACGTTTTTTTTACCTGAAAAAAAAATGTAAACTCCACTGGTACGTTTTTTTTTTTAAATTGTAATCCAAATCCAATCTGATTAACTAAGATTACATAATTTATGTGGGTGCAGTTTTATTATAATATATTTATGTATTTAAATACAATGATTTTAAAAAAAAAATCATATAAAAATCAATTAGAAAAAAATAGAAAAATCTATAATTTTTAATAATAATTAACAATAATTTAAAAAAAAAAATCATATAAAAATCAAATAGAAAAAAATAGAAAAATTATAATTATAAATAATAATTATTATTGTTATTGTTTGTAATATTTAAAATTATTCAAACAAAGCAACATATTTCCACGTTCACTGGTTAATTCACTTAATGTGTTCATTTTGAAATCAACGGACGCACTAAAATGTGTCTTCGAAAATATTTTATCGAATGCATTCGTTTCGCGATATCGCGTTATGATTTTATCTGCGGTCGTTAAGATGAAGTTTAAGATAAGTCAGTCGAAAGTTGATGTGTATACACTATACATATAGTTTTAATTAGTGGATTTTACCATCGGTGGAGTTTACGTGTTTTCAGGTCAAAAATACGTATCGGTGGAGTTTACGGGCGTGGGACGTTTGCGTATCGCTATTGTTATGAATGACCTTTTTTGTAGGCCGTTTGCGCAACACTATTGTTTTAAAAGGCATAGGGTGTTTTCCCTAGCTATTGTTACAAGTAACCTTTTTATAGGCCGATTGCGCATTGCAAATTACGTATACCAGGTTTTATTTACACTTACAAAAATAATCGTCAATATTCATAATTCATATTTAAAAAATTTACAAAATTAATATTCACATTTACCAAAAAAATAAATAAATGTATTTTGCATTCTGGAAAAACAAACTTAATTGCAATATGGGAGCTTATTTCAAAATCGGCTCTCATTAAATTAGGCATGAACGACAAATTAAATGAACCACACAACTCCTTTCAAAAGTTCCACATCTTAGTATAACTTATTAGTTATACATATTATCTCACCAACATATCCGGTCATGTCACTAATAGGTAGATAGGTAATAGGTAGTAGGTACCTTTCTATTGTTAAAATTTGCGATGCGCAAACGACCTACCAAATTTCTTACCTGAGGTACTAATGATGCGCAAACGACAAACTCCGGAATTTACATGTTATAAATCCAACCCTAAAATCGACTACCTGTAAATCGGTGGAGTTTACAATCGCCCATTAATATGACGTTATTTATATTCATTATTAGGTATTTATTTATGTGTGCCGGGAAAATTTTTAAAACGATCAAATATTCAAATGTCCCTTTAAGTAAAAAAGGTAGGCAATCCCTATGCTATTGTAAACGATGTCTTATGTGACACAATGTGTCACTGACACAGTGACACATACATTGACTATGCAATAAGGGGATTAGTAATTTGACTATAGTAGGTACCTAAGATAAAATCAGTGATTTAATATCCAACATTTAAAAAAATAAATTAAGTACCAATACCCATTGTTAAAAATAAATAAATAAATACTTACTTTGTTTTTTTACATATTTATTTGATCAAAATTAAATTATTTTATGTGTATGACCTGATATTAGATACGTTTTAATATTTGATGTAACTACTACCGTAAACATGATTTCTAAAGAGGGGGGGGGATAAAAAAAAAACGACATAGCTAAATGGGAGGGGAAAATTTGAAAGTCCCCACCCCTTCAACACTTTTTACTTTAGTAGTAAAATATTTAAAAATAATTAACAATGAATATAATTTGAATTGATTCAAAATTCACATCATTAGTATCAAACACAATAATATGAAAAATTATCCACTCCAAAGCCAATGGGAATCTGATCCACACGTCCCCCCTTACAGTGGCGTACTCACGGGGGGACACGGGGGTTGACCCCCCATCGGCCTTATTTCTAAAACAAATGATTGTAGATACTTGAAATTTTCACGGGTTGTTTATATTATTATTTTCTATACAAGATAAAATGTATTATTATTTATTAATATGATTAGGATTTATTTTGAACTGTTTAAGTACATTTTCGTTTTCCAATTTTGTTTGTTTTTTTTTCTTCTATGAATGTCAATAAAATGTTATTTGTTCTGTAAAAAAGCAAGGCTAGGCATTAAAGAGTTAATAAGTTGAAGTTAAGTTACTTTTAACTATAGTTAACTATAGTTAACTTATAAGTTAATTAACGAGTTACTTTTTTTCTTATGTTATTCAGTAACTTACGAGTTAATTAATTTTATTGCCACGTTAAGTTAGTTTTTTTCCTAAGCCACAGGTTTAAAATTAATTCAATTTTGTAAAAATTAATTTTATAAAAAGAGAATCTGAAATATTAAATATATTAATTAGTAAATAATAATTTATAATAATAGTTATTATATTGCATATTTACAGAAAATATTATTTAACTATATGATAGACGGAAATGTTTTTTTTTTTTTATTGAACAAAAATTTTATTTACAATCTATAATTATATATATTATACAATAAGTAAATGAGATGGGGATGATTAACGGGAGGGGGAAGTCACCCAATGGTGGCACCCCGTATGACGGAAATGTTATAAGGGTTAATATTACTTTCTTACAATATTGTATCGTACCTATATTGTTTGAAATTTTAAATAAAAATATGAATAACTATTAACCATTAACTTAGGTATCTAATAGTGACACATCTCATTCAAAATGGAGTCATTTAAATAAATATTTTAAAGAAATGTCGCGAGGACCTCGAAAACAGGCCGCGGGTACAGATAAGTTTATATTATAAGTATAACAATTAGTATACAAATCAAAAATGTACAGGTTAATAAAAAATTAATTTTAAAAAGAAAAAGATTTATTCTTGTTGGCAATTCACAATATCCTGTGTTAGAGGATTGACCAGTTACAGAAGTAGTTAGTAGTGTAACACGGTAAAGAGAATGGATAGAGATCATGGACTGAAACTTGAAAGTACTGTGTTTTGAAATATTTGTTAAATTATTATGGTCTTATAATGATTATTATAAAGTATGAATGTTGAAAAGCTTAGTTTTTGGTTGCATTATTTTACTTTTGATATTTATACGATAGGTATACCAAATACAGCTCACTAGGTACTGTCTACTAAAATGGTAAAATACATAAATAAATAATAACACAAAATTTGTAAATATTATGACTACGGGGAGGTGTGGGGGGCAGAGCCCCCCACTTTTGAACTCAGGTAAATTTTCAGACCCCCCCCCCCCCCTATAGAAAATTCCTGATAACGCCACTGCCCTCTTATATACGCCACTGCGACCTATAATATATATAAGTCCTATAATATATTATAAATAAGTATATAATATGGTTTAATGTAAAATTGTTAAATGGATTATAAGTTTGTGAATCTACTGAAATTTCAATTTGTAAATTAGTGTATTAATCGGGTCTTTTACTTATAATTTTAATTTTTAAATATTATATAATATATTTATAGGTACTATATTTTTTATATATCTAATATTCTAATGCGATACTAGTATACTATTATATGCAGTGGTTTGATACATTGGTGAAGGTTATGATAAAATGAATTGCCTAATACACTAAATGACCCAGAATAATGCTACTAATTTATTTTTGAAGGGATGACATTGAACTTATAGCGAGTAGTGACAACAACTAAAATAACAATAAAGAAGCTAGGTACAATACTACAATGTATATTTTTTTACATACGTCCTAAATTGCCAACAAAAGTTATGTAATAACTATTTATTTTAGATTCTCGTATAATAAGCAATAAGTGGTTCAAAAATGGTATCGTAAGTATTACAATATTGTGCAATCTTATTGTTATGAATCAAATGCATATTAATTATAATAGTGGATAATTATATAGGTATAAGCGTATAACTGTATCAGATATATGCAAGAATAAATATCGACTTATTTTATTAGTATGGAATACCGGGAAAGTGGGTAACCGCTCTGCTATACAGTAGGTATATCGAGTGTACCTCGTCACATTTGAGTCACTGTAATGTATTTTGTTGATTTAAATTTTAAATTCAACGATAAATCATTGAATAGGTACGAAGAACTATCCTGTCTCTTATATTATTAAAAAGCATATTTCAAGATGTGTCTTTAGATTTTGCAATTAAAGTAATTTATTTTACTGTTGGTATTACAGTAGGTTGATTTGTTTTTTTCCGAAAATATTAGATTTATTGCATTAATTTTATTATTAATATTTAATTATTGTAATAGTGTAAAGTGTAAATTAATATCATATATTATACATATTATGATATTATATTGTATTGATGATACAAATTTAGTCAATGCGCCTTTACCGTAGGGCGTAGAACGGTGTGAAGTGAATAGGTCATAATCTCGTGGGACATGAATATAATATTTTTGAATTACAACAAAATAATTAAAATATCTATATAATATGCATATTATGCGTGTTATCATTATGCCATTGTATTTATGTGTAGTATTTAAGTAACCTGTAACCTTTAAACCGTTTCAATTAATTTTAGATTTCCGGATGTTTTCTTAAGTTTTTATTATATAAGATTTATAAAAATTAAGTATAATTTCTCCATATTTTAACAAGTACAGTTAAACTTGAAAAACCATATGTCTTTATAATTTTTATTATATAGTTTATAATATTAAATATTAAAATAATTCGGGTAAAATTTTAACCTAAAATTATATTTTTGAATAAATAAAAATACCAGTTAAATTAATTCTGTAGCCTATAGAAATTTAAGTTGACATAATGTGTTTAACATTACAGTATATTGTATATTATGTTTGTGTATATAACGTACGTAAATAGTCAATACAAACATAATACAACTTAATATTTACAAATCGATACAAAATACATTATGTATTTATGTGTGTATAATACGTGGGTAAATTGGTTGCAGCAGAATTAATGCAAATACAAATGTAAAAATAATTTTTAATACACTGTGAAATATTCAAGTACAAAAAATATTCTGGTTTTCATTATTCATTAGTCATTACTTATATTTATATCTCCATTTGCATAATGTTAGTGTTAGTAGGTAATTAAAATGTAGAGGTACCTACCTTCATATTTATATAAACATGAGTGCTAGAGCCGAAAGGGTAATCTATATTTCCTAGGCTCGTTTCGTGTGTTATGGTGTTGAAAAAGAATCAAACATTTTACTTCCGAAGAATACCTACATATTTTGTAGATTGCTGCTTGCTGGTTAGCTATTAGGTAAGTGTTTTTAGATTGTCGCATGTCGCTTATATATTATTATGGTACCTAAAATATTGAATACAGTCGAGTTCAGTTTATGCCGAATTGTAATTGAGTAGACCGAGAAAAAAGCGTCATTGAACTATTGAAGATCAGTCGAATAAGTGCATCAGGCTATCAGCTGTAATGTGACGATGATAAAATATATTCTCGATTGGTTTTCTATATGATGACCGCGTTATTGATTTATTATACGTGCTCACTGTTAATACGTCGAAGCATTTCGCACCACTATAAATTATAATAATCGCTTTCATAATTGAACATAAAGTCACTGAAAATTAATTACATTGTATTATACCTAAATACGTTTTAGGATTTAAGGTAGTGCAAGTGTGGGTACAAACGATAGGTACCTATAACGGAATAACGGATAAAAAATTATATCGTTAGGTACACACAGATAACTTAGCTATAACTTATAAGTATCACTGATTATTTTTTATTTACACTACACAACACAGGTATAACACATGCACTCTGTAGGAACCTATCTATAATATAATATTATTATTTATTATAATAATATATATTGTTACATGCGGCCCTTCAGGGATCCAAAAGCTGGTGTACTTGATAAATAATAATAGTCAATTAGAATGGTAATCAAATGTATTATATTAAACCAGGCAAAACAAGCAGAATAATAGTGTTGATTGTAGTGAATTTGTAGCTCGTTCCGAAGTTGATAATCTCCGTGTAAGTCGTGTGAAATGGCTGGGCGGCTTAAGCGAGACGTGTGGTGTTCTCGTCTCTGGATACATCTAACTCAGGCTGTCTCGCTGTCCCCTATATATATGGTGGCGGCGTCCTTTGAAAGTGAGCGGCGCGTGTACAGTCGTCCTTGATATGGACCTCACGATTATGAAAGTGGTATTCGTAGTCGAAAACACTTTTGGGTGTGGTCGCATTCCTGGTTGTTATTATGAGCAAAATATATGGTATTGCGTAATCCCATTACACCTCCCTACCAAAAAAAGATTGTTAACCTTTAAGGGTTAAGAATCTTTAACATCGTTAATTAATAGTTTACAATGGCTGAATTACATTGTTTACATTGACATTTTAAATTTTGTATGCAGTTAACAATTTGATTATAGTATTACATTTGATTACAATAATGTGAGCATTTTACAATTTAAATGTCATCATTATTATTATTATTGTTTACAATTTTAATTGTGGTTAGTAAAATAAATTAATACATGATTTAATTAAACAATAGTGTTAATAAAATGATTAATAATCTTTAACAAAATAATATAGATACCTGAAATTACAACATTATAAGCGTTACGTAAGTATACAATTTAAGTATTTCCCCTTTTTATATAATAATAATATTTATCTTCCACCTATATACTAATCTATGTGAATAATTGTTAAATTTGTCACAGACATATGCAACTATGGTTCTATTCAAGATAATTCATCATGTAAGTTGGATCTCTAGTGTTTTCTATTATTTTTACTAATTGTTTGCATTCTCCATTACAATGATCGTTTATGAAAAGTTCAAGGCTTCTAGTTATTTTATTTAAAGTTCTATGATCGTAGTGGTTATTTATTTTCTTGTTTGCCTTTAATATATGCCAATTAAAGCATACGGATTGTAATTTATTTTCTTTAACGTTATAAATATGTACTTCTGTTTTTAAAATTGTTTTTAGCTCCTCAATGAATCTAAAATATATAATAAATGTTAATTTATGTATTTGTTTATTTAATTTATTTTGTGTTATATTTATTTATTAACTAATAATTATTATTTATTTGCCTTAAAATTCCTTTTATATTTTTTTGCTAATTTATATAATTTAATAGGCTTTATCTTTGTTACTATGTAATTGAATAGGCATTTCGTTAAAATTACGTCTGCAACTGGATCGTGACAATGTGTAATATTATGATTAATATCGCATGCTAGTTCATGAGCTTCTGATAGTCCTAACATTCTACCATTTTTATTTAATTTACCTAAATAACCTGAATATAAAACTTCCTTAGTCTCTAGGTTTGATAATTCTAATACAAATTCGTCATTATTCCTAACGCTAATTGCCGATATATTTAAATATGCTAAAATTCCTGTTAATCTTAAACGCTTAATTATCGTGATATCTGACGTTCCGTTCCAAAATACTATTAGTGGCTCCCTATCGTTTATGTGCAAATATCTTTGCAAGTATACCGTAGACAAGGTTGATCCCCCCTGGCGATTTATACTGTTGTATAACTGTTCCAGCAATGGTTCAATCACTCTTGCCTTTTTCCCTCGGAATACTCGTTTGATATTCTGCACTGTTTTCTTTAGGTCGCATCGGCGGAATCTTCTTAACTTATCATCCTTTGTAAGTATAAGAGGACTCCCCTCCAATTTCTTGGGTTGGTATTTTTCTAAACTATTCGATATCGCGCCGGATACCAGTATCGTTTCGTTCTTACTGACGGTAAAGAACTCGAAATCCATTATAAAAAGCGTACCTGTGAGCTAAAATAAAATAATTATTTTTTTTATAAAAAACTTAAATTGGTTTTTTTTAGTATTTATTGCTATGTATATGATATATGATATATGATACATGATATATGATATTTGATATATGATATATGTTTCCTGAGGTTATTCTTCGAAAATCGTTTCAATTATGTCGCGTCTTCGGATTAGTTGTTCTATAAGTAAACCCAACTCTACACACATTGGTCGATTATGATTTGGTCTTAAGATAACTGTGCGTACAAAATCATTAACATGGATCATGACCCGTGCTAAGAAATTCGGCCTGAAAGGTATGGTCATATTACTATTTGCCCTTCTTATATGTTCTGGGAAGCAATGTAATCTGATCACTTCCCCTCGCATTATTTGTTGATTCAATTAATTCGTTTTTTAACTCTCTGAGAAATTCAAATGTTTGTAGTTGCATTCGAACGGTTCGTGCTACAGGTGGTACGTTCTCATCCATTTTTATACTTTAAATTTTTACGTGTGCTTTTATACATTTTTTTTTGTTTTCCTTCCTAATTTCTGAAATAGTTAAAAGTTATTGTTATATAATTTTTATTTAGAATATTATTTACGTATTTATATATATTATTTTTTTTTATGCACGTAATATTATTTTATTTAAATTATAGAATATTATTTTACGTATTATTTATTTTATGCACGTAATAATGTTTTATTTTATTATTTATTTTCATTTATCTTTATTTATTTAAATTATATTATTATTATTCGTTTTCCTCTTGGTATTTCCTGAAACACAACTATTATTATTATATATCTATAATTTACATGATATATTAATTCCATTTATCCTTATTATCTGCTTATTGCTTATTTTTATATTTATAACTTAGTATTTATTATTTTTATTAATATGTTACGTATTTATTTTCGTTTTGTATGTTATATTATTTTTTTTTTTTGTATAGTTTATTTATTATTAATTAAATTTAAAGTAAATAATTCGTTATGACTAGTGACTAGTGACTGCTCTTAATAAGTTTTTATTCTATTTATCTTGGCGACGGTGGTGGAGTAAAGGGTGTCTCTTCATAATTTCGTACGTATTCATTTCTATTGGGTGTCCTATATCTAACTATTCTGACGGGTAATTCCATGACTTCTGTGATCCTGATATACTTGTATTTTATCATTATATAAATTGCTATTATTAGTATAATAGATATTGATGCTAGTACTATAACAAATTACTGTGTACAAATTATATTTATATTAAACTAAAATATCTTATTATATTCTTATAAAATTAAAACCATCTTACATAATCCGTTATATCTCTAGTATCGTGCAAATATCTCATATAATCTATTAATCGTTTACATGTTGGTGTCACTGGATCTGATGACATAATTAGAGTTAGAATTCGCGTAATTTTCGTTATTTCGAGAGTATTAAATGGTTCTTCCATACAATTATTCGCGGTATTAATATGTCCTATTAGACACCTCGGTGTGTGTTCCGGTCCTAAAGTATATGTTTCGTGTATTTCTTGTTCGATTGCCATTCCTAGTTCCTCAATGAATTTTCTTTGTCTGTCCCTAAAATTAAAATTTTTATTTTTTTTTATCGTATTTATTTTTTTTGCTATTATTTTTATTGTATTATTTTCTTTTAATTGGTTGTATCGTGATTTCATTTATTATTTCTTTTTCCGGTTACAAAAATGAATGTTCTGTTTCTATCCCTAAAATTAATATAATTATTCTAACTTAATATTGCTATATACTTATTATTTTTTTTATTATTGCTATTTTTTTTTAATCGACTTGTGCGTCATTATAATATTTTTTTACGTTATTTCTATGTACAGTGATGACCTTGCGGCCTCGCTGTATAGCTACATTCTCGTTCCCTATAACTGCTGTGACCTCGTACGGTCCTAGCCAGATTGGATCGAGTTTCGTTCTATGATTATTATCTTTTAATAGTATTAAATCATTAACGTGTAGTTCTTGTGGGTTTTCATTTTTATCATAACGTTCTTTACTTTTTATTTTATTTTTAATTAAATGATCTCTAGCTATCTTATGCGAAATTTGCATATTTTCTTTTAGATCGAATATATAATCATCATAATTGTAACGTGGTTCAGGTTCGGCTTTTAATCTAATCGGTACCTCCAACGTACGTCCATAAACTAATGCGTATGGTTGAAAATTAGTAGAAGTATGTACCGTTGAATTATATACAAAGAATGCAAAGGGTAGTAAATGGTCCCAATTATTTAAATTCTTATCTACATAATGTCTTAAGTACTCGGCTAAGGTCCTATGAGCGCGTTCTACGGGGTTACCCTGCGGTCTGAATGGACTTGTGTTAACCTTTTCTATCTTTAATATTTTACAAACATTTGCAAACGTTTTCGAGAGGAAATTAGTTCCTTGATCCGTGAGTATTGTTTCTGGTATGCCGTGTACACAAACGAAGTGTGTAACAAAGGCTTCCGCAACAGTATTTGCCTTCTGGTCAGGAAGTGGAATTCCTAAAGTGTAACGTGTCAAATCGTCCTCCATCGTTAAAATGTATACATTATTGGACAGTGTAATCGGCAAGGGCCCTACTATATCCATAAATATTTTTTCGAATGGTTTAGACGAGGTGGATGTAATAGCCATTGGTTGTTTTATGTGTCGATTTGATACCTTATTAACCTGACATGACGTACAATTCCTTATATATTTTTTAACATCTTCTTTCATTCCCCTCCATATAAATTGTTTTTTTTATACGTTTAGTAGTTTTATTCACACCTAAATGTCCGCCTAGTTTTGAGTCGTGAAATTGTGATAAAATGACTGCTTTTTCTTCTTCACTATATTCTACATTTGCACATATAATTATTTCTATATTTGTTTCGCGAAATATGTATCGCAACATTGACCTTATTTTTTCCCATTCTAAATCATCGTGATCGCCTAGCTTGCCCATGGCTAATTTATTCAAATTGTTCTCCTTACAAAATAATTTTAAATTTATTAACGATATATATATATTTTCGTAAGTTGCCCTTTGGCGTTCTTTGTTTTTTGTTACTAAGAATATTATAAACCGGTTTTCATGTTTGAAATATGGCGTGTCCCCTATTACTTTACTAGTCGGTAATATTATACCGTTTCCAAATTGTTTTTTTAATTGATAATTTATTCCTGTTCTGAAATTATATTGCTTGGCAATTTCTGACACTATATTATATTCTTTTGGTGAATCTATTACTGTGCCTATAGTTTCTTTTACATTACTATTTGTTATAATTTGTGTTTCTAATTTTTCGAGAAAATTTTCATATGATTCGTTTTTTATTTCCTGTATAGAGTACATGCGTGTGAGTGCATCTACATTTGAATTTAATACTCCGGGTTTGTAACGTATTTCGTAATCGTACTCCTCTAATTGTATTCTCCATCTAGCTAACTTTGATAATGGATTTTTCAAATTAAAGAGCCACGTTAATGGACGATGGTCACTAAGTATTATAAACTTCCTACCGTATAAATATGGTCGAAACTGTTTAACTCCGAATATTATTGCAAGACATTCTAATTCTGTTGTTGAATAGTTGCTTTCGCTTTTATTTAATGTGCGCGACGCATAACATATTGGCAAATCTTTACCTATTTCTCCTTGAGATAAAATAGCTCCGAGTGCTTTATTACTCGCGTCTGTAGTTAATAAGAAGGTCTTTGTGAAATCCGGATATTTTAAAACTGGTTCTGAGCATAACGCTGCTTTCAAGGTATCGAATGACTTTTGACATTCGTTACTCCATACGAAACTCGTGTCTTTCTTTAATAAATTAGTTAGTGGTTTTGCTATTGCGCTATATGAATTTATGAATTTCCTATAATAACCACTTAATCCTAAAAATGATTTAATGTTTTTTACGGTTATTGGTATTGGAAATTCCACTACTGCTTTTAATTTACGTTCGTCGGGTTTTATTCCGTCTTTCGTAATAACGTGTCCTAGATATACACATTCTCTTTTTAAGAAGTTGCATTTATCTGGTTGTAATTTTAAGTTGCTTATTCGTAAACGCTCGAAAACTTCTATTAATTTTTCGTTATGATCATATAAATTTTTTCCATATACTATTATATCGTCTAAATATACTAAGCATTTTATTCCTATTAAGCCTGCCAGAGCTGAATTCATAACTCTTTGGAAGGTTCCGGGACTCGTTTTCATTCCCTGTATCATTCGTTTGAAATGCCAGTGACCTTGGTTAGTCGAAAAGGCTGTTAACTCTCGTGAGTCTTCTTCCATCAAAATTTGGTAAAAACCACTCGATAAATCTAATAAAGAGAATAATTGACTATTTCCTAGTTGATCTAGTATTTCTGTAATATTTGGTAAAGGGTGAAATTCATTTATAGTAGCTTCGTTTAGTGCCCTAAAGTCTACTACTACTCTAAACTTTTGTTTTCCTGAATTGTCCATTTTCTTTTGTACTAATAATAGTGGGGAATTCCATGGACTTCTCGATTTCTCGATAATTCCATTTTCTTCCATTCTTTGAATTTGTGAATTTATTTCCTCCTGTTGTGCGTGTGGTAATCTATAAGGTCTACGATAGATAGGTGGCTGATCCTTTTTTAACTTAATAGAATGTGTACCGACATTGGTAAATGTTAAAACATCCCCTTCCAAATGAAATATGTTATTATATCGTTCGCATATTTCGTAAATAGATTGTTTTTCAATGTCGTCCATGTGGTCAGTTATTATTACTTGTTTCAAACGTTCTATTCGTTCTTTATGGTCATTTGTCGATTCTACATTATATATTTCGTATTCAGTATCAAAGAGTATTTTATTTAAATCAAATTCAGATATATTTTTCGTTTCTTCCGAGATATTTAACATGCTAACTATTGCCCTACCATTATTAACGATTGATACTGTACTACTGCAATATACGTCTTTTACTAGTTCTTGCTTATGTATAAATATTTCTTTGCTTTCTATGAGTGGGTCAGCTATCTGTATTCCTACAATAGTTTCAGTCCGCGGATTTAATTTAATAAAACTGGTTTTGTCGGTCTCCTTGAAATTTGTTAGCGCATGCGAGGTCGTTTGAATAATTAATTTGTTGTTTGCTACATCGACTATTGCGTTATTTTTCGACAAGAAATCGTTTCCTAATATTCCGTCCTTGGGTATTGGAAATCGTGCACTTACGATATGAAATTCTGTTTTAATGTTTTCGCTATTTAATTTAATTAATATTGATATTTTCCCTATGGTTTTTGTAAGACATTCATTTATACCGCGTAGATTTATTTTTTGCGTTTCGTCTACTTCTAGTTCTTCGCGTAAGCAATTTATTTTGAGAATATTTACCTGACTACCTGTATCTATCATTAAGTGT
This sequence comes from Macrosiphum euphorbiae, assembly GCA_949089665.1. Taxonomy (NCBI): domain Eukaryota; kingdom Metazoa; phylum Arthropoda; class Insecta; order Hemiptera; family Aphididae; genus Macrosiphum; species Macrosiphum euphorbiae. The sequence goes on along the minus strand of CARXXK010000001.1, from coordinate 159,234,885 downwards.
AATTTATTTGTTTTTGCGGCATTAGAATCGAATGTTATATGATTATTTTCTAGTTTTGCGAATATGTGAAATATTCGTTCGTCGGTTGTTCCGCGATAATCTGGTTTATCGTGCGAGTACCGCGTACCTCGTTCGACACGTTGGCGTTTCCCGAATTATTTCTACTTTCGTCGTTTCTCTTTTTGTAACATGAATCTACATTATGACCGTTTTTGTTGCAATATGAACACGTAACTGGTTGTGCATTATAATTTGTTGGCGGTTGCGTAAAATTATTTCTATTAGGTGGACGGTTGTTATTTCCGTTGCTCGCGTAGTTAGGTCTCGAATTATTTCTACATTGTGATGCAAAATGATTTCCATTGCAGTTATAACATTTTATTGGTGGTCTATTAATTGGTTGAGAGAAATTGTTTGCTCGTGGATTATTATTTTGCGCAAAATTATTCGGCCTTACAAAGTTATTTGGTCTTACGTTCCTGTTGTTCCTATTTTCATAATTCGATCTACGTTGATTATTGTTTTGCGTATAACTACTCGAATAATGATTCCTATTTTCCTGTTCTAATCTTAATTCTACCTGTTCTGACATAGCGATTTGTTTCGCGATTTCAAGAGTTTTAGCATTACGAGATTTTACTATCGTTCTAATCGGTTCTACTAATCCTTTAATAAATATTGCTAGAGTTTGGTCCCTTAATGTTTCATGTATAATTTTTGCTTCTGCAGGTTCTTTGCCTAATGTACTTACGGTACATAACTGGTAATATAGTTTTTCTACTCTATGGCAATAATCGTTCACATCCTCATTGTGATTCATTCTAATCGAATTTAATTGAAGTTGTAACGACGATGCATTGGTTGTTACTTCGAATGCGTCTGTTAAATATGCTTTTATAAATTGCCATTTTGTTACGTTTTTATATTTAATCATTTCTAGTGCTCTACCCGTTAATCGCGTAGTGATATATTTTACTAATATTGGTGCGCTAGTTGCGTCGACTAAACCTACTGCCATATCACATGCATTTATAAATTGGTAAATATCGTCTATCCCTGTGCATACTGGAATTAATTTAAAAGCGTCTTCTAATTTTATGGTTACTGCCATTTTTTTATTGCGTGATTTAGATATAAAATCTAACGACTGATGTTCAAAACTATCTGTGACTTTGCTACGTGTGACTACTCCTAATTGTGGACTTGGGGTTTTACTTGTGCTACCTACTAACTTGGTATCTACTATAGTATTTAACTGGGCTTTCTGCTGGGCTTCAAACTGGGCTTGGGCTTCTCTCTGGGCTAATAACTGGGCTTCTAACTGGGCTTCTTCTACTACACTAGTGTCATACAATGAATTAGCTACGTTCAAGGGAGATGTATCTTCTTTGTCCATAAATTAACTTAACCACCTATTTAATACGTTAATAATCATAATAATACTCAATAAAATTCAATAATGCCCTATAAATACAATAATAACTTCAATTATATGCCCTCTAATAAATTCAATAACTTCAATAATACTTCAATAATAAAAATGCCCTCAATAATTCAATAAACTTCAATAATAATCAATAATAACTTCAATAAAAATATGCCCTCAATAATAAAACTTCAAATAATCAATATGCCCTCAATAATTCAATAAACTTCAATAATAATCAATAAAATATGCCCTCAATAAAATTTAAAACGGTTTACACCATTACACTTATAATCAACTACCTAGATTTATCTTAATATGTCTTAATTATGTTGCATACGTCTATGTAACAAATTTAAATAACTATTCACTCACAATAATGCTGCGTTCATGGCTGATGATGACATGTTGCCGTTGATGATGCTGCTAATGGATTTGTTGGTACTGCAATGTGACTTATTTGTTTTTTTTTGTTGGTTCCTCCTGGAGTTGTCTTCGCCAAAGAGTGATCAATTCTTCGTTGTTGACAGTAGCCTTTGATGGTTGCCTCCTTTTGGAATCCTACCTTCGACTGCGCCAGTGTTACATGCGGCCCTTCAGGGATCCAAAAGCTGGTGTACTTGATAAATAATAATAGTCAATTAGAATGGTAATCAAATGTATTATATTAAACCAGGCAAAACAAGCAGAATAATAGTGTTGATTGTAGTGAATTTGTAGCTCGTTCCGAAGTTGATAATCTCCGTGTAAGTCGTGTGAAATGGCTGGGCGGCTTAAGCGAGACGTGTGGTGTTCTCGTCTCTGGATACATCTAACTCAGGCTGTCTCGCTGTCCCCTATATATATGGTGGCGGCGTCCTTTGAAAGTGAGCGGCGCGTGTACAGTCGTCCTTGATATGGACCTCACGATTATGAAAGTGGTATTCGTAGTCGAAAACACTTTTGGGTGTGGTCGCATTCCTGGTTGTTATTATGAGCAAAATATATGGTATTGCGTAATCCCATTACAATATTACTAGTTATAAAGAATGTGACCGTTCATTGGCTCATTATGGAATAACTAAAAAGCCGTTTCCACATTTCAACAATCATAATATAGTTAGCCTTTGCCAAACAATACGCGTTATATTATTACATTATCCATATATTGGTAGGTACCTAAAATACTATCGTACGCCGAGAAATCCAAATAAGAGCCAATCGGTACGCTCGTAACAATATAAGGAAAGGAAAATAAGTTGAACATTTTCCTTTATCATTATTTACCGATATGCTTTGACGCAATAATAATAAAAGTATTCAACGTAATGACTGTACGGTAAACAATATGTCAATATAATAACACATAATGTGTGCCTACGTTTGCTCGTACGCCTGTTAATAATTATGCTATCTCGTCACGCCGCCCGCCCGTCGAACTTAATAGCCTATATAGGTATATTGTATATACGTAATAACGTCGATATTCACTTATATTATTGTAAATTTGCAACACAATAATGTACGCGTTTGACATTATTGTATTTCATGCTAAGTAGGTAGGTACACATAACTTCGTGAGACATAATTTGTGTGTGCGACAAACCGCTCCGGAATGACCGAAAGACACGTTAAGAAATGCACATGGCTCCAGTAAAATCCCAAATTGGAATGTTTCAAGCCCTCTCACCCCCCCCCCCCCCCACACACACACACGCACTTCCTGTACCCACGATTTTATCACAGATTTGAATATTATGATCACAAATACATAATGAGATAATCAATAATAGTTAGGTTCAACCGAGTCGAAAGTCAAAATTGAATAAATATCGTAAGAATGTGTGGGAAAATAACTTTTGAGTCCTAGCCATGTTTTATGGGGGGACGTTTACGCCAGACCTCGCGCCCACTGAATTCGCCGACAAAGTACGTGCTGTAAAAAAATTGCAAAAAATGTAAAAAAGGTCAGTCGATTCGCTACTGATCGCTTTGATGTCACGAAAAACAAAAATCGCGTACAGCGTACCTAAATCATTATTTTCGACCGGCAAATGAGTCACAGTCATCGGAACGGCGCGGGCGCACCCACCGACCCAACCACAGGCAAGCCGTTTGAACACCACCAGGCACCAAGCACCGGGTGGCGCAAATAATTCGTTCGGCCGCTACCGGCGGCAGCACAAGCGGCGAAAACTGTCGGTTCTCCCGGCCGAATGATGATTAAATCCGTATAGCACGGAGGGATCCGACGCCGCCGCCGCGACTCGGGACCGCCTCGGTACGATATCGCTGTATCAGCAGTACGAGTACGGCTTTTCTCGCGTCTTCCGCCGGCAGCGCCCCCATTTGTGCTCGTGACGCCGAATCGTATTCGTGTAATCGTGTTCTGTCATCGTACTCATAGATTAAAGAATAGTACTGTCGCGAGTGTAACGTAAAACGTTGTTATTTAATTTTGTCAACGTGAGTCGAGACCGTTATCGTTCCATCCGTGAAATACTTATACCCGCCAACCGCGTTACTACGTTAGTCGCACGTCATCCGTAAATACTAAATAGGTGTGAACGTTTTATTCGTCGTTCTCGCGCCGTCGTCCGGCCCGGAAGATTTCAGGACGACCGGCCCCCGGTGGTGCCCAGTCGTACACATCCCTTCGCCAACGGAAAGTCCGTCATCGTGTGATGAACTTGGTCGTCCAGAAGTAGGGTAGTACATCGTTCCAGGTACGTACGGGTGCGATTACTTATCTCTAGGAAGCTTCTCCTCCGCCGGCCGGTGAGCGAGCAGCGAGCGCGTGCGCGCGCCCGGTCGACCGACCGTACACGTGCCACGGGGAACTGTTGTAGCCGCCCGGCGCCCGCCGCTGTTGGGCCTACAACAAGTGTTCTGCCGCAGCTTGTACGGCTCTGGTGCTGCGACCTTGGGCACGTGTTGTTTGCTAAAACGGCATGCGTGTCGAATGTGTTGCGGCGGCGGTCGTCACTCGTCGTAGCCCGTAGGTGACTACTGCCTACTAGTTAGTCGTTAGTCATTCCGTAATTTTTATTTTTATTTTTTGATGGTTATCTGTTTATCTTTCGCATTTGCCTCACTCTCCTCCCTTATCATCCCTTTGCGATCCCAATGCAAAATGTTTTTTTGTTCACACCACCCCCTCCCATTGGTCATCATTGGTCCGCCATAATTGAAATTACCCCGCCATCTGACGATCTGGCCCAGATCGTCTGGGTCGTTCTTGCACGCCGCGCACTATTCGAGAGTAAAACCCGTCATTTGAATTCACACCGATATATTTAGATTTCGAGGCGAGCGCTGTAATCACTGAGCAGTTCGTAGTTCGTACGCCGATAACCACAAATCCACAACAGGCCCCGACAGTGGCATATTTACGATTAGGAAATGGGGGGTGATAACACGAAAAAATCGGAGCATACAGGGTGTCCCGTGAGGATTTACTCATTGCGATATCTCCTGAAATAATGGAGATATCGTAATTATGTTTTTTTATTAAGACTCGCAGAGGTAAGCACTACAAATATTTTATTTTTTAATTAAATTACATTTTTTAGTAAAAAAGTTAAAAAAATTATTTTTTAATTTTTTAATTTTTGAAAAAATTGAAGATAGCCATTCTATAGAGTATATTTTTGTGAACATTTTGAGCTTTTAACATTTTATTTTCATTAATCTCATGATTTTTAATAATTTTTTTAGTTTATTAGTAAAACGTCAATAAACTGGTTTTTGTCCGGGCGGCGAGTCCCCCTCTACGGCTAATGAGTAAATCCTCACGGGACACCCTGTATATCAGATCAGCAGTCAGCAGTCTCCCCGGGATCCTTTAAATGTTATATTATAATTTATAATGTTACATTCGTGTGAGATGCTCTAATGAACTTATTATTATAATGACACTGAAATTAAATAAAATAAAATAAAAAAAGCAGCTCTGGGTGGGGGTCATCTAGATTGCCACCGAGTCACCAGTACTGTTCCTGTGCCAGTGGCACCCCATAACAATAATAATGTGTACTTTGGACTTATATGGGGAGGGGAGTTGGAGTCCTGACATTTTTTTTTAAGCAAAATAATGTATCAGGACAGAGCCACCCTTGTACAGTTATTACTCTATTGAATAGTATTACAATTGTATTAGCTTAATTAAACATAGTAGGCACCTAGGTATTTTTTGAATTGTACAACAAGAATACAGTTAACAATACTATCTACACACGTTTACCGAACTAAATCTGAGTGAGCTCCAAACAATTATGGGGAGCAGGGCTTCAGCCCACCCCTAAGCTACGTCTATGTACATACTCCTATGTACCAACAGAAATTATGTAACCAGCAACATTTATAGCCCACACATTGTTTGTCTAATCCTAGCTGTTCTTATTTTCTGTCTCTACTTAAAAACAAGTTGATTATTGTTATAGACAATAAGTACCTTTTATTACATATTTATCGTCATCACTCATATTTGTTGTGATTATTCATCTGGTTTTTTTTTTTTTTTAATTCATGAATTATAATTGAACATATTATTTATTGTGTAAAAGTTGCCAAGATAAATCATACATATTATGAAGAACCAGGTTTTAAATTTTTAATCATAAGGTTGTTCATCTTTTGTATTTTATATTAAAATCATGTTCATCAGTTAAAGAAGATATTTTTGTGGTTGTGAATTATGACAATATATAAATTAATATTTTTATTATGTAAAATATAATGTGTGATTTCTCTAATATATATACTCAGTATGACTGTATGAGTAATATATCAGCATGACACTTTGACAGTATAATATCACATTGTTGTAATATAAACATGTAATTACTAGGCGTCTAGGCAAAATTAGTTTTATCTAAAACCTATTAAAGTTATCAGAATATATTTTTAAACATGATGATATTTAAAACATTAAAATTACCAAGCACCAATTATGTTTTATTTAAAGCTAATATTTTGTAAAAATATAATTTTATTAGTTAAATTAAAAGTACATGCTTGTCTCCTAGGGCATTTTGTACAAATTTATTAACTAGTAATAACTGATAACTAATAACTTACATAACTAAATAAATACATATAAATCAAATATATAGATACATATTGTATGGTTCAGGAGTTCAGGATGTAGAACTACTGTTGGCTTGAAATCAAATATATTAAATAGGTATTGAAATTCTAATTGTCAATAACTGTTAAACTTTGTTCTTATATACTATCTAATATATAGTTTAATTATTCAGTATTCTAGACACTTGGTATTTGATTTAATTAACAAAAATATTTTATATGCTTATTAATAGACCTTTTAACCTTTGGCCAGTTTTTTTGTTTGTTGTACTTATCCAAAGATACCAGTTAAGGAATTGTTGATTTCTAATAGAAATAGAAAATTCCATAGGTGTGCAAATTGATTTAAAATTTGTAAATAAAATACTACTCTAGCCGTTTTCGAAAGAGAACAGCCGATTTACATCTAGCGACGCGCAACCCCCACAACTTCCCATTGTTAGCGTGATCACGTGGTTCTTGATGCACCAATCGAATCATTCGACATGCGCAAAAGCGGTATGTTGTCTTTTGAAAACGAGTATAAACCTAACTATTCAGTTTGATTTCCTTTTTTTTTTGTTTAAAATACAAATTATATATATTATATTATGATTATGTATGATATATCGCATATTATGTTTTATTTTATTTTTACTCAAATTTCATATTTTTTACAGTTAATTATATTAAGGTATGGAAGAATCCGAAGGAACTACCCACAATGGGACAACACATCTCACCCAACGAAAAAGGGAACAACCTCATCAAGCAATTGTATGGCGCAATGTCATGTTGTTTGGTTACCTTCATTTGGCTGCTGTTTATGGTGTATTATTAATGTTTACCTCCGCTAAAATTGCCACAACTATTTTTGGTATGTTCAACAACTTACATATTTAATATTTCTAACCTAATAGTTGAATATATTTATTATTATTTTCATTTAGCAATATTGATGTATCAAGTATCTTCAATTGGCATTACAGCTGGAGCTCATAGACTTTGGTCACATCGGGCGTATAAAGCCAAATGGCCATTGCGTGTGATATTAATTGTATTCAATACAATAGCCTTTCAGGTATTTTTTTTAATGTTATTTATTAACTATTAACTATTCTAAAAAGGTATTGAAGAAATTGAGTTTTGTCATTGATTAAATATACAATCGATATCAGTATATTTAATCAATGGTAAAACCTAACCTTGGAATTTGCTTTAAATCGTTTTCGTCATCACTCATCTGAAATCTGAGTTTATATATTTTGTTTTTATCCTGAGTAATAAGCCGGATATTTTAATAGGCAGAAGTAGGTAGGTACCTGTTAAAAATAAATAAAATTAAAATCTTATTTAATGCATTAGTTAAAAAATGCTGATGCAAGTATAATACCTAGACATGGTTATAATTTAGTAATACATTATGTATTTATGTTAAATATTAATAATTTTAATTTTGTTTGAAACCGTATAAAAATATATTTTATTTGGTTAATATTATACACTTAAGATCAGTGGCTGATCCAGAGGGAGAGCAAAGGGGGCATTTGCCCTCTCCAATCACCTTTGTTTTCCTTTGTTTTACACTGTGTTTGACCAATTTTGGAACTTTTTGTACTTTTGCCCCCCCCCCCCCCTATGCCCCTTCCAAAATTAAGCCCTGGATCCGCCACTGCTTAAGATCATTCCAAGTTTTAATGATTTGGATAATTTGAATAAAATATTAGTTTTTAACTTATATATAAAAAGTAGCATATAATTTTCTTGAGTTTAGTGACACAACTATCTTAAATATAAATATTAATACATTTTTTTTTTCCAATTCAAAACTGATTTAGTAGATTCTGATTGTGATATACAATGAGTATATTTTATGTTTTTAGTTCTGTTCATTAATTTAAACTAATTGATTTTACAAAAAAAAATTTAATTAGTTTTAAATTTGAATTAAATTAAATTCAAGATATCTGTTTCTTCTTCTTCAAAAAGGAGGCAGTGGCGCACACTGGAGGGTTCAAGGGTAGCAGTTGCTACCCCTGATTTTTTTGGTAGGTGGGTGGGTGGACCTCCTGGCTGAAAAATATTTACATCATAAAACTTCTACTACGTATAAAAATTTTGAAAATAAACTATTGAATAATTATAGGCTATAGCCATTAGTCTATTAGCCAATATAGAGGTAACCGATTCAATTTACTACCCCTATTTTTTTTTGAGTGTGCTCCACTGAAAGGAGGTACCATTATTTATCAATAAAATACCATTTTAGTCATAAATACAGGTTGCAAGTAAGCCAACTTTCCAAATTTAGTTAAGTTTTGGTATTTTTATTATTAAACATTAACTTGTATTATGTTCCAAATAATTTTTAAATTATCTATTAGTTATAACCTTGTGCCTTTTTATTTAAAATATCTAGTTATTTATTTGGAAATTAAATGAAATATAAAAAATCGATTCAATAACGGATATATTGTAATATGTTAAGCATTGAATCCATTATTTTGTTTAAAAAGTTCATCATTAAAGTATCTTATGTATAGAATATACTATAACTTTTAATTGTATGATACTAAATTGTTTGTCTTCATTGCATTAACTCTAAAATATAAATAAAACAATTCTTTTTCATCTTTTAATTCATTTATTCTAGACTGTATTTTATGTCGGTGAAAGTGCTCGTCTGATTAGGCACAGAATATGGAATATTTAAAAATAAGTATGTCCTCTTAAGCATTTTTAGTAATATATGAGTGAATTAGAGCCAATAGTTGAACTTCTAAATTACTCGCGTATAAAACGTGTATTATACTTATTGCATTTATCTTATTACCTTTAGTAATAGTATCTATATACAAATTAATATAATCATCAAAAATTAAGGTTACTACCATATGTACTACTTTAATAATACATCATGTATATAATATATTGCTTTTTAAAATATTAATATTTTAATTGGAAACTGATCGCTTCTATCATAGTTAAAGTATTTATGTAAATGTTATTTGTATGCTTACTTTAGTTGTTTGTTAACATCTTGGTCAAATAACCATCTTTGGCAGTAAATAACTAAAGATTCAATTTTAATAATTGTCAATGTTTAAATTGCAATTAAATATTATACATGCAATAAAAAATCCATACATACAACATACATTTAAAACCTAAAAATCAAAGAAATTAGTTAACATCTTTAAAAAAATACTTTAAAAAAAAAATTTAATTATATACATATAACTTACCTAATCATTATAATGAGATAAATATTTTTAATTTTGTAATTTTTTAATTTTAATACATTTTTTTAAATGTAGTTAGATTATTTAAATTATATTTGTACCATATAGTTTATCTCAATAGTAATATTTTGCTTTACGTCAGTTTTTCGTTTTAGAATGTTAAATTTTTGTTTTATATAATTATATTAAATTTTATCATTTATAAAACTATTTGTAGTTATTAGTCGTTCATAAATATTTTATTAAATTTCTCAAACTATGACAATGTTTTTATATGGAATTTTAACAATTTATTTATGTTTTAGAACCATGTGTATGAATGGGCTCGTGACCATAGACTACACCACAAGTACAGTGAAACAAATGCAGACCCACATAATGCAAACAGAGGATTTTTTTTTTCACATGTTGGTTGGTTGTTATGCCGAAAACATCCAGAAATTATAGAAAAAGGACGTGGTATTGATATGGCTGATTTACTAGCTGATCCGATTGTTTCCTTTCAAAAAAAGTAACTTTTTTATTAAAATGTCAATGCTCAAATGCTATACAATTATTATGAAGTATAATTGTGTAACAACTGCTTAGTTCTTAAATGTTGTTGCTTTTGTACTCATGTTTGAGCATTTGCCTCACAACTACACTCCAGTACTCCAGTCCCTTCGCTTGTACTCTTTGGCTGACAGAAGGGTTGAAGCTAATGCAAGATTTCTTTGTAAGCTATTAAAAGATAATATTGACCTCCTACACTGTCTCAACTTCAAAAAACCATCCTTTAACTCTTGTATTTACTCTCCTTTTCTTCTTCCTGTGTGCATTGCAAATATGTAACCGCTTGCCAAAATTTTGAATTAATATATTTATGTATAAAGTATACATATTATATATTATATATTTATGAGTTATACTTTTAAGTATTAATTTTATCTTGAAAACTTTAGGCAGGTGACTGTATTTTTGAAAATAAATTAATAATTATTAATTATAAATTACAGGTATTACAAGTTCCTGATGCCATTGTTGTGCTTCATATTACCTACAATACTACCGGTGTATTGTTGGGGCGAAAGCTGGGCAAATTCTTGGTTTGTGGCCACTATGTTTCGATACACTTTCTCACTTAATGTTACATGGTTAGTAAATAGTGCTGCACATATGTGGGGTGGAAGACCATATGACAGGTAATAATTAAAGTTATTATTATAGTTTAACAATTAATGACATACCATTTGATTTTTTTATAACTTTATATTTTATTATTTATTTTAGGTTTATAAATCCTTCTGAAAACATAACTGTAGCTTTATTAGCTTTGGGAGAGGGTTGGCACAACTACCACCATGTATTCCCGTGGGATTACAAGGCGGCAGAATTGGGTGATTATAAACTCAATATGACAACTGCATTCATTGATTTCTTTGCTAAAATTGGATGGGCATATGACCTGAAGACCGTGTCAGCCGATACTGTCCGTAAACGTGTGGAACGTACTGGCTTAAATGGCCGTGCAGATACTCGAGCTTCGTGGGGTTGGGATGACAAAGATTTGCCACAATCAGAACGCGAAGCAGCCACAATTATCAACAAGCAAGGATGAATAACTTAAGCCAAAGAATGTATTTTAAGTTTGTATTATGCTTCAGTTAATTGTATTCTGAGTTCTACCGTCTGTATTATGTTGTATATATTAATATTATCATTACTACAATTAAAGTTTATTTGTTTATATATAATCATTATGGTTTATATTTGATAAGGCCATAGGGCCGTATTGAAGGACAATGTTTGGGGGAGCAAACATAACTATGACGCTCCTAATTCAGTATACGCCATTTTTTACAAGTAAAAAACCAAAAAAAAAATGTCATCTAGTCTTGCTACACATATTGTTTTTTTACAATATACAGAAATAAATAAACCAGATACTATTTATACAAATTATTTAATTTTGAAAAAAAATATTATATTAAAGTATACCATGTTTACATATGAACTGTGAACAACAAGGCCAGATTAAGAACCTATTGGGCCCTGGGGCTGAAATTTCATATGGGCCCTTTTGACAAAACATGTTTTAAAAAACCGTTCGCTACGCTCGCAGGAACATACATTTTTCTAAGTATTTCACAAATTGACAATTGCATTATAAAATTAATAGGTAAATGTAATTTATGTCTATAAAACTACTAATTTTATTGTAGTATAAATAGTATAATAAAAGTTAATACTTCATATTTCATTAATTTAAATTCAAATTTTCATAATAACTTTTAAATTTACTAACAGTATTTATTAACAAAAATCATTTTATCAAATAAATTTTTTTATCTTGCTTTACATGAAGCCAACTCTCTTAGTACTTCATTTAAGTCTAATGATTTTAACAAATCATTCTCAGAATATAAAATCCTTTGTATGTCTTAAGTTTTCTTGGGTTTGACTTAGTTTTTACTCTAGTTAATACTTAATTGAGAAAAAGCTCTCTCTATACATAAATAACATTTTTAACTATTGATGATATTATTGATACCAATGAAAATATTAAATAACAGTAAAATGCGTCTTTTCTACCAGTGCTTTTGTAGGTACTATTTAGTTGTTCTTGTTGATATAATAAAATGGTTTTAAAAATATAGAAAAACTTTTCTTTAAAATCACTAAAAAATGTGTATCAGCTTAAAACGTATTGGGCCCCTTTCATTTTGGCACTTGAGAGGGCCACGAACTTCCGCCCCAGCTAGACCCCCCCCTTAATCTAGCCTTGGTGAACTACACGTCAAAACAAAACAGTTCTTAAATGTAACTGTATAAGTGTACAACACTACTCACTGGTTACTACACTGTCTACACCGTTTTATAACAATAAAATCTATAGTAAAAGTTTAAACAATATTGAATATAATCGAACAATAAACTACAGAGTCATAGTAGTAGGTACATAATAATAATTCATAATTGTATGCAGGCAGTGCGGCAGCTATAATATGTCAATATAATGATACTATTATAAAAAAAAAATTACTTTGGTATTACGGAAACAAAGTCCATCAGACCACAACACTACAACAGCGTTCTCTCCATGGACTTATAATGTTAATTTTAAAGTTATCTGTGGCATAATATGCACAACTTACGTCTTGCACTGCTCCTGTCATATAAAAAAAAAAACAAAACATAGAATTATTATTTATAGTACCTCTTATATTTAAGAGGTTTTAATAATTAATAATAACAAGTTTTTTTTTATGGGTTGGTGTTTCCCCTATCCTGAAATTCCTAAATACTCCACTGCACTGCTCATTTTATAGTGTGTCCCTGACAAAAACTTACTTTAGTTTAAAGTATTGGGTTAATTATTATTATTTATGTATTAACTATATGAATTACTCATATCACATTAAATATTACACCTTTCATATTATGAAAGTACTTCATATTTGGTAAAAATTATTATTCTTAACCTTAATAAGTAATCTATTTTATGTACCAAGAATTATAATTAAAATATATTTAAAGCAACATTTTTTTTTTTGATACTATCCAAAAGAAATTTTAAGCTAAGGGTATAAATAATCTTACAATGGAAAAAATAAAAAATTTTGAAAATCATAATATCAAGTCTTGAATTCTGTAAATGTAGCATTCAATATGAATATTTTTTGACTGGATTAATTTAAAAAACTAATTTGTAAATCTGTCGTATTCACTTCAAATTATTAATAATATTATAAATCTTGTTTACACCAAATCATGTATACAGGGTGTCCCGTGAGGATTTACTCATTATCCGTAGAGGGGGACTCGCCGCCCGGACAAAAACCAGTTTATTGACGTTTTACTAATAAACTAAAAAAATTATTAAAAATCATGAGATTAATGAAAATAAAATGTTAAAAGCTCAAAATGTTCACAAAAATATACTCTATAGAATGGCTATTTTCAATTTTTTCAAAAATAAAAAAATAATTTTTTTAACTTTTTTACTAAAAAATTTAATTTAATTAAAAAATAAAATATTTGTAGTGCTTACCTCTGCGAGTCTTAATAAAAAAACATAATTACGATATCTCCATTATTTCAGGAGATATCGCAATGAGTAAATCCTCACGGGACACCCTGTATAGTGTTTTTGGTGTACATAATATATTGGTAATTAATATTATATTTATGTCCAAACTTGTATTGAGTCTTGAAGAACAATTACCAATTTATTACTTTACTATAGAAACATTGTCCAGTCTTTGGTTGTAAATCAATCATTTCTGCAGGTTATGTATGGAGCACGGATTTATATGCATTAAAAACCAACCAAATAAGCTCTAAAAATCTTAAATATGCATAAATATTTGCACTAAAATGTTGAAATATGTACAAAATATAAAAATTATGCATACAAATATTAAAAAAAAAATGTATTTTTTGAACATTTAATTAAAACAATATTTTAAAATTATGGAATACTACTTTAATTACTTTTCTTAATTTTTTTGGCAATGGTTGTTGTAATCAATATTTTCTTATCTCAGTATACGTTTTGTATTTCACCGATTATTGGTCTAAGGTCATCTTTGGGAAAACCGATTATACCTACAAGAATTGAAGTATATTTATTAATTTATTTTGATATTAATCGAAACAATAAAAGTCTAATATTTTTTCCCTCTATTACAATAGTATATATTTCAAAAATGTCTAATAAAACATTGATATATGCACTCAAAGATGAAATATGCAATTAAATTAGAAAAAAAATGAGTAAACGTCAAAATATGCAAAAACATGCATTAAAAAATTTTCATTTTTTAAACCATGAAACAAATTTTGATCTTACTTAGCATATAAATCCGCACTGGTTATGTATAATAACTATTAGCTAACTTATAAATGTAATATACTAACACAATTAATTTGAAGATAATAATGACAATTTAAGTATAGTGTTGGTTATACCACTGATGTGTAGCGATGCCCAAATAATGTTGATGTTATCTCGATATTGATAGTTTGATATATTATCAGTCTTGTCAATATAATCGTCTCGATATATCATAAAGCCTGTTTTCCGTAAATAATTTTTCTTATTTTATTTTAATTATTACCATTTTATATAAAAACAGAATATAATATGAATGCTTATCTATAAATTGAATAAGGTATTTGTTTTATCAATATTAATATTTATCTTACAATGTATTTCAAATATCGATGTATTGATGTCAATATAAAAGAACAAAATTAAATTCAGTTTAGGCATCCCTACCGTTATGAGGAAGGAATAATTATATTGTGTTTACACTCATAGGCAATAGGCCTAATTGAAATTACTCCTAGTAATAAGAATTAATAAAATACAACTAAATTAATCGTACATAGTGTTTATTTTCAGTGTAAACCCAACTGTAATATTAACATGAGTAACATAATTTAAAAAAAATAAAATCATTTGAAGTATAAAAGGAGATTTTAAATACATGTATATAATAAAATCAAAAATTTCATTTTATAATAATAAAGGCTAGGCGCCAGAAGGTATAGATGAACATTATCAATATTTTTTTTTTTAATCATCTTTTTTATTGATGACAGTTGTTAATTTACGATCTTCAATTGAAATGTTAGAATCATCCCATCCCCAGATTCCATCACCATCAGGATGTGAACCATCAGGATGTGAACCATCTCCGGTCCTATTGGCTCGTTTTAAGACCATATCATTTGAGACCACTTTCATATCATAAGCCCAACCAATAAGTGAGAAAAAGTCTATGAATGCAGTTGTCAAGTTTGCTCTGTAATTTCCAAGTTCAGCCGCTTTGTAATCCCATGGGAACACATGATGGTAATTGTGCCATCCTTCGCCTAAAGCTCCAAGTGACACAGAGAGATTTTCAGATGGATTAATGGATCTAAAAATAATAGAATATTAACAAAAATAGATACCAATAGAATCAACTATTAAAGACTTACTCATCATATGGACGTTTACCCCAGATGTGAGCGGCACTGTTGACCAACCATGTCATATTCAAAGTGAAAATATAACGCAGCATTGTTGAAGTAAAAAATGCATTAACATATGTTTCATCCCAAAAATAAACAGGTACTATTGTGGGAATGATAAAGCAAAACAATAATAGTAATGGAATATAAAATCTGAAACACAAAGTTTTGAATTTTTGATTATCACAGATAACATATTAATTATTTAGTAAGAAATAAAGTTATTAAAAATTGGAGCTTACTTTTTTTGATACATAACTATGGGATCCTTTTTTAAATCAGACATATCAATTTTTAAGCATTTGTCGTAGTAATCTGGGTGTCTACGAACTACAAGCCACCCAATGTGTGAGAAAAAAAATCCTCTCTTAGCATTATGCGGATCTGAGTTTGTATCTGTATATTTGTGATGAATTCGGTGGTCCATGCACCACTCATAAATATGATTCTAAAAATTAAAAATAAATACATTATTATGATAGGCTATAATATATAGGTTTATTAAATTTATATTAACCTCAAATGCCATGGTACTCATCAACATTAAAATAAATCTTAAAGGCAATTTTGCTTTGTATGATTTATGTGACCACAAACGGTGAAGTCCAGCTGTTACACCTAAACCTGATAATATCCATGAACATATTCCTAAAAAAAAAAATAGTAAAAAAAAAAATTATAAGTATGATGCAAGCTCCTAGTTATTTATTAAAATCAATGAAAATCCCAAAACTATTTTATACAATTAATAATAACTACATATTATATTATACAGTAATACTCGTAATATGTTATATGATTAAGTATGTTAGGTAAGTTTAATGTGTCATGAGACAAAACAATTATGAAAAGCTAGAGTTCAACCCAATTATGCATTATGCTTCACTTATTTTAAATATCGAAAACATTTAATATAAAAGTTATTATTGTAATTTAGGAAACATTCAAACAAATCTCTTTAATTTTAATGAAATAATTTACTTCAAACTACATTATATATATTTTCGAGATTAAGCCAATAAGAAGGTTACTAATAATTATTGAACAGTTTAAAAATTAGTAGGTATTTAAATACCTATGTTTAAACATAATATAATATAAACGTACCATAAAATGTTGTGAGTAATTTAGTTGATGTAAACATCAAGTATAATCCATAAATAGCTGATAGATGACCAAAAACAAAGAATAATACAATGCTCCATATTATTTCAATCTTCACTGGTTCGACGGAATTCATGTTATTCACTCTGTCTTGTTTATTATTGTCCACTGCATTGAGATCGGTCTAAAATATAAAACGAGTGTAAAAAAATCTATTGAACACAATATAATATTGTCCCGTAAAATCCAAGACAGACAGACAGACAAACGACGATTAGACGTAAAAAAAATCAACCAAAATGCCATTTTCAAAAACGTAAGACAATTAATTTTCTTCACATAACAATTTACCTACCTCCATCATCGTGTTTGGCGCCGTATCCTCAGCTCCGGTGGCGTCCATGGCTCTGGAAGTGCTCATTCTTTCACTGGTTGCGGTAGATTCACGTAAACTAATGATTATCCAAGAACCGCGATTGATTTTATATACCTGTGGGGAAGTTCGAAAATTCAAATTGTTGAGATTAGAGCCGGGTCAAAGGTGGTCGACAATACACATCTTTGGAACGCGGACGAAAATAAAAACAAGATTAGACATTAATTAGACTCTATATTTGCAGGCTGCAGCTGTCACAGACCACAGTCCAAACACCACATCCACAACTTTGCTGGTCTCACATGCAACTCGCGGTGAGTCACTTACTCACGTAATCTGTATATAACAGACATCTATATTATATATTTATTATTATTTAAAATATATGAAGTATTTTCTTTATCGTTCCAGACGCCGGGTCATGCCACAAAATAGGTAAATCGGTACCACACTTATCTAATTAGACATTAGTCATCTACTGCTATTAATTAAAGTGTAATTTTCGTTCTTCCCGGGCTCCGTTGGCCGTTGGGAGTTTGGACCTCAAAATATTCGCGCAGGTTAATTAATAATATGATACGTCACGCGCTAATTATATCATATTATATTTTATAATTATTTTTTTATTACGTATGATCCTTAATAATTGTTCTAATATTATCGTCGGACTCACTTCTTCGAAACTAGTCGGCGCATCGTATTTTTTGTAGTTGTAGCACGCGTAGTATACGACACAAAAATATGATATTATGATGAAATGAAACGAAGACGACGGAATATAATTTTTTTATTAAACATGGTACATCAGTGATTGCCGATTGGTACGACAATGATAAACAATTTATACCGGCATGGCGGACCGACCTGTTGTTGTCGAATCCACGGACTCGTAACGTCACGACCACGGTTAAATATAATATAATAAATAATCCAAGTTCGAGCAGGGGAGTATTCGAATATGTTGGTATCAGTGCGGCGGCGATTCGGAAAATCCAGTTAATTTTTTTTTTAGTTCAGTACTTTTTGATTTTCTTAAACACCCCCGTCGGCCGTCGTCCACCTTTTTTTTTCATTTTATTTGTTTCTATATCTATTAAACCGGTCTCATGAAAAGCCCTAAATTCGTATATTGAACAGCTAAAGAAATACGGAATATCTACGATGAATATCGTCTTTGTATTATGATTTATGACACCGAGTACTAAGTAGGTAGGTATATCTAATAATGGTATATTGGGGTATGTATATTACAGCTTTTAGAATCATTTTGTGCTGAAACAGCCCAACATTTTGTGAAAAAATAAAACAATTTTATACTATTATTATTATTATTCTATGGTAGGTAATTTTGTTTATACTATGAACAATAATATTATAAGCTTATATCATAATAAATAGATAGGAACATCACTATCCATGTTCTCGTTGGTTTTCCTAGATTATATCGATTTTGTAGCTGGAGTAATGAGAATTTTTAGATTTTAATATTTTATACTCATGACTTGGATTAAAAATTAAAATATGGCGAAAAACTAACGAGAAAAATATACATATATTGTTCTTACCTTTAAGTTTGATAATAGGTTCATAAACTTTAATATTTAATCTAATAACACAAAACTGGAACTACCTACTGAAAGTACGTTTCGGTATGTTATGCGTTATTTCCATTCTTGATGTCCGTTTATGCTTATGTGTATACTTATTTCAATAATATGTATTCTAAAAAAGGTGGGTAAGTGGATGTCGCTTTGCTGTACAGTAGGTTACAAGTGGGTCACTGTAATGGATGGTGTTAAATTTGAATTCAATGATATAATATCATCGTATAAGAAAAACGATTCTGAGCGAAAACGGTCAGTCAGCCTATGATAGGTATTACTAAGTATATTTGATGATATTATTGTGGATAAAGTAATTTATATATAACCTGTTTACGTGGAATCTTGTTTTAAATTTTTAATCCTTAGCTCTAAAAGTTGAACATTTTATAAATTTTTAACTACAAAATTATTATTCAATTTTAAATGTAATAAATATTGTCAAAATATGAACTTTAAATTCCTTTAAAAAAAAATTGTGCCCATGTATTTTTAATATTTTTCAACTGACTGCTATTATAACAATATATTAGGAGTCTTGCATTCAATTTTCACGCTTTTTTACCCAAAAAATAACATTTTATTGATATTTTTGGAAAAAAAAAAATATAAATATTGAAAACTGACAATGTCAGTAAACAGCTCAAAAAGAGTCAAATTATTTTCAAAATTGTATGGTGTATAGAAAATGCTAATATAAACATTCAGTGAAATGTTCAAGTATCTACAGGCATTCGTTTTTTAATTACAATAAAATAAGAAAATCGTTACATGAGAAATCAAGTGAATATAAAATGTTGTAAAAATATGAATTTCAAACGCTCATAAAAATTTAATTTAAGTTTTTTGTAGACGTTTTTCTTTTTGGTAAATGTTGACAAACTTATGAGGAATCTTGTACTACATTTTCAAATCTTAGATTTAAAAAAAAAAACTTTTTATGAATTTCTAACTTTAAATAATTTGTAAATTTTCATCATTTTTACGTATTTTGTCAATATTTGAACTTTAAATTCTTATAACAAAAAACTGTGACTAAGGATTTTTAATTTTTTTCATCTGCCTTTGAAACAATATACTAGGAGCATTCTATTAAATTTTCAAGCTTTCGAAATCAACATATAAGATTTTATTGATATTAATAGAAAAAAAAAACTAAAAAAAATGGAAACTGAAAATGTCCGTAAACAGCTTAAAAAAAGTCAAAATATTTTGAAAATGTTGTGGTGTATAGAAAATGCTAATATAAACATTCAGTCAAAATTGTATGTACCTACGGTCATTTGTTTAAGAGTTGCACCAAAAACCAAAATCGATTTTTTCGAAAACAGATTTTGCGTTCAAATTCTGGTTTTTCCTTAATTTTTCTTTTGTTTTTCACGGCCCTTTTGAAAACTACTTTTGATCCCCCAAAGCACCAACTAGATTTACTTTCCCATCAGAAAAGATACTGTTGAAGAAAATCCAAGCACTTTTACTGTCCTAAAGGTGATGACAGACAAAAAAAAAAATTTTAAAAAAACACACATCATTGTAAAATCAATATATTATTCATCGTTCCACTCAGAATCTAAAATGTATGTGTAATTAGGTATATTTATTTTTTAGAAACCTGCATAATTTATTTTATTTAAACTTCCATTACACAATATTACATCACAATATCACATTCATGTTGGCATCAATTTTTTGGTGTCACTTATTTCATAACTATACTTTATATATACTGTATAAATTTGAATATATTTTAACTATTTAAGTATTAAACTTTTTACTCTTTAAACAGCAATTTAATTAGTTCATTATTGACAACCTTTTCAGTTTTAGATTCTGCAGAGCGCGGAGCGATGAATGTATTTATTTTACAATGATGTATGTTTTATTTATTTATTTATTTTAATTTTTTAATTATTTATAAATAGTAATATTGCGCAATCTTCACCCATAATTTGCTATAGTTTTTAGTAATATATTCATAATTTTTGAGCTGAAAGTTATTTACCTAATACGATTTGCAATTTAAATGTCTGTAAGGACCTGAACGTTAATTCAATGCTATTAACTTACTTTGCTTTATCGATGTCCTCCCCATTTTCAATTAAAATTAAATATCTATAATAAAGTTTCCTAAGGCCAGTGTCACTTTTGGGAATATTCCACAGCGGAATCCAGTTACCTTTTAGTCCAGGGTTGTTAAAATACAATGTTTTAAACAACTTATGACCTGATTTTGAGGGATAGTAGTAATGCACGGATTCTTAGAATTATGGGGTAGCACTTAGAAAGGAAGGGGTTGCTGACGATTGCTAAAATACTAGTTTGAGAATCAGAGACAATAAGGAAATGTTTTGTTTAAAACGAATAGAACATAATATGTTTAAAACAGTGTAAAATCCAAGCGAATATTGCATTTTTTTGGTTTATAATTAACCAGCTGATTTTGTGCACTTCGTTTGCCCGTTAAATGTACCAACTCTATATGACTCAAACTTTGTTCAATTTGTTATTTAATATTCGGTTTATGGTGTTAAAAATTTATCTTAACTTTTCTGTTGCCTGGAATAAAAATTCTGGTTCGCAGCAGTATATTATCATTTATCAGGTATAGGCACTCTACTTGCGGTAGATCGTGGACCCAGTGCTGTACTGCTGTTATTGTATGTAAGTGTATGATTTAACTTTAAAGTATCAAAGTTATACAAAGTTTATTTTGATATAATACGGTAGATTAATATAATCAATTAATACATAAACCTAACCTAAGCGTACTAAAATCCGATGAATAAAAAAAAACCAAATTTAACCTTTTTAAATTAGCCTATCTTCTTTCCAGAGATCTGCACACAAGCATTAATTTATATATAATAAATTCGATTTGATACAAGCTTGTATCTGCTCTGTCCTAATAATCAATGGCAACCGATAGTAAATAAACACTAATTTCTACTGTAGACTGTAACCAATGGCAACTATTAATAAATAAAAATAAAATTTCCAATGTGAACCTCAATGTCCCTGTTTGAGCATCCCTTTAAAATGCAAATTTCTGAAAATCCCTTCTTGTTGCACGGTGAAAGTATTAGAGGAACCTCTATTCCAAATTTCAAGTTCGTACGTTGAGTAGTTTTTGATTTACAGCGATCAGTGACTAAGTGGTATTTGGATTTTATATGTATAGATAATAAATAATAATAGATATACTTCAGAAAAAAAGTTAAAGTATTATAATTATATCTATTAATATCCTTCATTTAATTTTTATTTAAATTTAATTATTTTAAAATAAATTACTAAATTTAAAATTGTATTACTTAATAGTTAATATTATATACATAATAATATGACCACATAAAACAACCATTCAGAAAATATTTCAAATACATTTAAGATTTAAAATAAGTAATAAATAAACAGTGAAACATATGCCTATGCCTATAGTACACCGTACACGGCTATTGGCATATAAGTAAATTACATATTTAATTAAAATTAAGTTATTTTAAATATACTGTATAAAACACTGTTTTTACATCGTTTTAAACAGAAAAAAAAAAATTTTAAAAAATGAAAAAATACACCAATATTCTGCCTATAACTTAAAAATCGGTCTATCGGAGTAACGTAGTTTGAGTAATAAGTATTTATATATAATATTGTTTTTATTTTTTGATAATTTGTAATATTCCTTATAATCTTACATATAACATAGTATAGTCGTATACTCGTATACATGTGTATACGTTATAAGAGTAGTTTTAGATTCTGAGCGGAGCGATGAATGTATTGGTTTTACAATGATGTGTGTTTTTATATTTTAGATTCTGAGCGGAGCGATGAATGTATTGGTTTTACAATGATGTATGTTTTTATATTTTTATATTTTTATATTTTTTTTTGTGTCTGTCATCACGTTTTGGGACAGTAAAAGTGCTTCGATTTTCTTCAATAGTACCTTTTCTGATAGGAAAGTGAATCTAGTTGGTACTTTGGGGGGTCAAAAGTAAACATTTTCCAGTAGTTTTCACAAGCGCCGGGAAAAAACAACATAAAAATTAAGGAAAAACGGGAATTTTTACTCAAAATCGATTTTCCAAAAAATCGAATTTGGTTATTGGTGTAACTTTAAAACAAATGACCGTTACATGAAATTTTCACTGGTTGTTTATATTTGCATTTTCTATACACGATAACATTTTCAAAATATTTTGATTTATTTTGAACTGTTTAGGGACATTTTCATTTTTCATTTTATTTTAGTTTTTTTTCTAGAAATATCAATAAAATTTTATTTGTTGGTTGCGAAAGCTTGAAAATTTAATAGAAGGCTCCTAATATGTTGTTTCAAAGGCAGATGAAAAATATTAAAAATCCTTAGTCACAATTTTTTTTTATAAGCATTTAAAGTTCAAAAATTGACAAAATATGGAAAAATCACGAAAATTAGCAAATTATTTTGAGTTAAGAATTCGTAAAAATTTTTCTTTTTAAATCTAAGATTTGAAAATGAAACACAAGATTCCTTATAAGATTATCTACCTTTATCAATAAAAAAATCTCTACCGGACAGTCAAATTAAATTTTTATGAGCGTTTGAAATTCAAATTTTTACAACATTGGATTTTCACTCGATTTCTCATGTAGCGATTTCCTTATTTTGTTGTAATTCAAAAACGAATAACTGTAGATACATGAAAATTTCACTGAATGTTTATATTAGCATTTCATATACACCATACAATTTTGAAAATATTTTGACTCTTTTTGAGCTGTTTATGGACATTTACAGCTTTCAATTTTTTTTAGTTTTTTTTTCTATAAATATCAATAAAGTTTTATCTGTTGGGCCAAAAAGTGTAAAAATTTAATACAAGGCTCCTGATATATTGTTACAATATCAGTTGAAAAATATTAAAAATACATAGGCACGATTTTTTTTTATAAGCATTTAAAGTTGGAATTTTGACAAAATTTATCAAAATCTCGAAAATTATCAATCGTTGGAATTAAAAAATTATAAAATGTTCAGTTTTTATAACTAAGAGTTGAAAATTTAAAACAAAGATTCTCTTAAATAATTCATACTGTAACCAAAAAATCTAAAAAATATATAAACACACTTATTTTTTACAGACATTTTAATTTCAAATTTAGACAAAATTTCATATTTAAACCAAGAATTACGATTTTAGTTATTTTGTTGTGATTGAATAATACTATTCGTGGGTACTTGAAACTTCTAAAGTGTACTATTATATATCTATGATAGTATCACGGTTTTTGTTGATGTATAACGCGTTATAAGTATCTAATGGATATTGTGATATGATTAATTTGGAATTTATTATAGGTACCTATTATAGGTCAATTTTTTGTTTAATACCATAGATATGTATAATGTATATAATATGTCTTATACCTAGACTGACATACTGTCTCCGCTCAGAATCGTTTTTCTTATACAATGATATTATATCGTTGAATTCAAATTTAATATCATCCATTATACAGTGACCCACTTGTAACCTACTGTACAGCAGAGCGACACCCACTTGCCCACCTTTTTATATTTTTATATTTTTATATTTTTGTGTCTGTCATCACGTTTTAGGACAGTAAAAGTGCTTGGATTTTCTTCATCAATAGCTTTTCTGATAGGAAAGTGAATCTAGTTGGTACTTTGGGGGGTCAAAAGTATAAATTTCCCAGTAGTTTTCACAAGCGCCGGGAAAAACAACATAAAAATTAAGGAAAAACGGGAATTTTTACTCAAAATCGATTTTCCAAAAAATCGAATTTGGTTTTTGGTGTAACTTTAAAACAAATGACCGTAGATACATGAAATTTTCACTGGTTGTTTATAATTGCATTTTCAATACACGATAACATTTTCAAAATATTTTGATTTATTTTGAACTGTTTAGGGACATTTTCATTTTTCATTTTTTTTTAGTTTTTTTTCTAGAAATATCAATAAAATTTTATTTGTTGGTTGCGAAAGCTTGAAAATTTAATAGAAGGCTCCTAATATGTTGTTTCAAAGGCAGATGAAAAATATTAAAAATCCTTAGTCACAATTTTTTTTTATAAGCATTTAAAGTTCAAAAAGGTGGGCAAGTGGGTGTCGCTCTGCTGTACAGTAGGTGACAAGTGGGTCACTGTATAATGGATGATATTAAATTTGAATTCAACGATATAATATCATTGTATAAGAAAAACGATTCTGAGCGGAGACGGTATGTCAGTCTATGTTTAAGACATATTATATACATATCTATGGTATTAAACAAAAATTGACCTATAATAGGTACCTATAATAAATTCCAAATTAATCATATCACAATGTCCATTAGGTACTTATAACGCGTTATACATCAACAAAACCGTGATACTATCATAGATATATAATAGTACACTTTAGAAGTTTCAAGTACCCACGAATAATATTATTCAATCACAAAAAAATAACTAAAATAGTTATTCTAGGTTTTTTAATATGTAATTTCGTCCAAATTTGAATTTAAAATGTCTGTAAAAAATAACTGTGTTCATATATTTTTTAGATTTTTTGGTTACAGTATGAACTATTTATGAGAACCTTTGTTTTAAATTTGCAATCCTTAGCTATAAAAACTGAACATTTTATAATTTATTAATTTCAATGATTGATAATTTTCGAGATTTTGATAAATTTTGTCAAAATTTGATCTTTAAATGCTTATAAAAAAAAACTGTGCCTATGTATTTTTAATATTTTTCAACTGCTATTGTAACAGTATATCAGGAGCCTTGTATTAAATTTTTACACTTTTTGGCCCAACAGATAAAACTTTATTGATATTTATAGAAAAAAAAACTAAAAAAAATTGAAAGCTGTAAATGTCCATAAACAGCTCAAAAAGAGTCAAAATATTTTCAAAATTGTATGGTGTATAGAAAATGCTAATTTAAACATTCAGTGAAATTTTCATGTATCTACAGTTATTTGTTTTTGAATTACAACAAACTAAGGAAATCGCTACATGGGAAATCGAGTGAATATTCAATGTTGTAAAAATTTGAATTTCAAACGCTCATAAAAATTTAATTTGACTTTCTTATAGACATTTTTTTTTTTTGATAAAGGTAGATAATCTTATAAGGAATCTTGTGTTAAATTTTCAAATCTTAGATTTAAAAAGAAAAATTTTTACGAATTCTTAACTCAAAATAATTTGCTAATTTTCGTGATTTTTCCATATTTTGTCAATTTTTGAACTTTAAGTGCTTATAAAAAAAAATTGTGACTAAGGATTTTTAATATTTTTCATCTGCCTTTGAAACAACATATTAGGAGCCTTCTATTAAATTTTCAAGCTTTCGCAACCAACAAATAAAATTTTATTGATATTTCTAGAAAAAAAACTAAAAAAAAATGAAAAATGAAAATGTCCCTAAACAGTTCAAAATAAATCAAAATATTTTGAAAATGTTATCGTGTATAGAAAATGCAAATATAAACAACCAGTGAAAATTTCATGTATATACGTTCATTTGTTTTAGAGTTACACCAAAAACCAAAATCGATTTTTTGGAAAACCAATTTTGCGTAAAAATTCCCGTTTTTCCTTAATTTTTATGTTGTTTTTCCCGGCGCTTGTGAAAACTACTGTTAAATTTATACTTTTGACCCCCCAAAGTACCAACTAGATTCACTTTCCTATCAGAAAAGCTACTGATGAAGAAAATCCAAGCACTTTTACTGTCCTAAAACGTGATGACAGACACAAAAATAAAAATAAAAATAAAAAAAAATAAAAAAAAATAAAAAAAAAAACACACATCATTGTAAAATCAATACATTCATCGTTTCACTCAGAATCTAAAATTGTAAAAATATGGAAAAATCACGAAAATTAGCAAATTATTTTGAGTTAAGAATTCGTAAAAACTTTTCTTTTTAAATCTAAGATTTGAAAATGAAACACAAGATTCCTTATAAGATTATCTACCTTTATCAATAAAAAAATCTCTACCGGACAGTCAAGTTAAATTTTTATGAGCGTTTGAAATTCAAATTTTTACAACATTGGATTTTCACTCGATTTCTCATGTAGCGATTTCCTTATTTTGTTGTAATTCAAAAACGAATAACTGTAGATACATGAAAATTTCACTGAATGTTTATATTAGCATTTCATATACACCATACAATTTTGAAAATATTTTGACTCTTTTTGAGCTGTTTATGGACATTTACAGCTTTCAATTTTTTTAGGTTTTTTTTCTATAAATATCAATGAAGTTTTATCTGTTGGGCCAAAAAGTGTAAAAATTTAATACAAGGCTCAAAATTTATCAAAATCTCGAAAATTATCAATCGTTGGAATTAAAAAATTATAAAATGTTCAGTTTTTATAACTAAGAGTTGAAAATTTAAAACAAAGATTCTCTTAAATAATTCATACTGTAACCAAAAAATCTAAAAAATATATAAACACACTTATTTTTTACAGACATTTTAATTTCAAATTTAGACAAAATTTCATATTTAAACCAAGAATTACGATTTTAGTTATTTTGTTGTGATTGAATAATATTATTCGTGGGTACTTGAAACTTCTAAAGTGTACTATTATATATCTATGATAGTATCACGGTTTTTGTTGATGTATAACGCGTTATAAGTATCTAATGGATATTGTGATATGATTAGTTTGGAATTTATTATAGGTACCTATTATAGGTCAATTTTTTGTTCAATACCATAGATATGTATATAATATGTCTTATACATAGACTGACATACCGTCTTCGCTCAGAATCGTTTTTCTTATACAATGATAATATATCGTTGAATTCAAATTTAATATCATCCATTATACAGTGACCCACTTGTAACCTACTGTACAGCAGAGCGACACCCACTTGCCCACCTTTTTTTTATTAAAAACCTTCTAATAAATGTTCAAGACTTAGCTATGAAAATTGAACAGCACTATAAACATTTTTAACTATAAAATAATTTGCAATATTTCGTGATATATTGATTAATTTTTTTAAAATTAGAACTTCAAATATTTATAAAAAAAATGTTTTGAAAATTATACCATGAATAGAAATAATGATATTAAAAATATTTGATGGACACATTCAATATCTACCGTTATTCGTTTTTAGGTTGCACCAATTATTATGAAAAATGCTTCGACCTCTCAAACCAATGCCTAGATTTTCTCCAACCGTGTCTTTTCAAATAGGAAAGTGAATCTAGTTAATACTTCGGGGCATTCAAAAGTGAAAAATCCTAATTCGAATGAGCGGGGAAACAGAAAATAAAAATTAAGAAAAAACGGGAATTTTTACCCAAAATCGGTTTTTGACAAAATTGATTTTGGTTTTTGGTGTAACTTTAAAACAGATGACCGTATACCGTACATACGGTATCTATAGATACATGAAAATTTGACTGAATGTTTATATTTTCATTTTCTTTACACCATACGATTCTGAAAATATTTTGACTCTTTTTGGGCTGTTTACGGACATTGTCGATTTTCAATTTTATCAGTTTTTTTTTTACTATAATTGTCTTTAAAATGTTATTTGTTAATATTCGGGTAAAAATGCGTGAAAATGTAATACAAGGCTCCTGATATATTATTTTTATAGTAGTTGAGAAATATTAAAAATACACACAATAAAGCTCAATTTTTTCTTATAAGCATTTAAATTCGAATTTATCAAATTTATCAAATTTAAAATTTAATAAATATTTTGTGGTTATTAATTATTAAAATGTTCAACTTTTATAGCTGAGGATTAAAAATGTAGAACAAAATTTCACTTAAATAGGTTAATTGTTTTATAAATTACTTTATTTACAATAATACTTGATAATATAATAGGCAGATTGACGGCCAGTCTTTGCTCAGAATCGTTTTTAGTACCACTTATACAGCAGTGATGTATAATTGAAATCAAATTTAACACCATCCATTACAGTGACCCACTTATAACCTACTGTACAGCAGACCGACACCCACTTGCCCACCTTTTTTAGTTTTTGAGTTTCAAATTACGCATGATTTGTTTGGGGGCAAAAAAAACTTGAAATTTAATAATAATAAATAATAATATTTGATACAAAATTCTTCAAAAATGTATTTACTGGATATAGGTACTGTGAAATAAAATTGATGTCTCGCAGATAATGTAATTATCATATTATTAATACAATGAATTGTGGAAAATTCCTGTTTATTTTTGTAACATTATACTGTTTTGTTAGATTATTATTATGCAACATATTACTATAATTGAATTTTATACTGCCAACTGCTCGATAATCTACAGAAAAAAATATTTACATTTCAAAAATGTACAGCCGTAGCTCGTATGACTTTTGAATAGAAATTATACGGATGATAATCAATTATCTTATATTCTTATACCTTTTATATTACAGTTTTACCAAACCAATAGATTTGTCCTTTTATATTTCTATAATATGATTTTTGTATTTACATATAACACTTAATTTACTAAGTTTTAGTATTATTAAAATAGTTTACTTAGTTATTTAAGTATGTTTTCGTATAGTTAAAGATTCGTGTCTCAACTGATTTATTAAGTTTCACACAATAGTTGTGTGCTGATAAATTCAAATTGATATTATTTGCAATATGATGTTTACATTAAAATTAGAAGTACCTCCTGGACAATTTATTATTAAAGACGACACATGAAAAGCATTTATTTCCTAGTCAAAAATTAAATGCATACCTGAATAGATAAATTTAACGATTTGAATTTATAATAACTATCAATTAAACTTTTGCCTAATGTGTGATAGGTATTCATTAGTTATTATTAAAATTATTTGAGAAGTTGTTTTTACTTTTTATTTATATTAATTAGACGGAACAACATTGATTATTGTTGGATAGGTTAACTTTTTTACTATTATAATATGACGATTTTTATACGAACATAATTTATTTTAATTTTTCAAAAGGTGGTCATGGTCAAGTTAAGAGGACGCCACACCTGCATGTATTGTCTCATTCTTACAAACGCGTAACATACCAAATTTACGCTCAGAAATTCACGTTTTTTGCCTCTAATTTATATTTATTAATTATTATACATGCATAACTCACTTAAAAACTGAATTATCGTAAAAAAACTTTCAACAAAACACAGATAATGTTCTTACCATCAAGTTTCATAATAGGTCGATTCAATCTAATTTTTAAGCCAACGGCATAAAACGTGCATTTCTGAGCATAAATTTGGTATGTTACTCGTTTGTAAGACGGAGAAAACACAATAAGTGGGTATGGCAGTGGCGTATTTTGAAATTTTTTGTGGGGGGGGGGTCTAAATATTAGGTACCTACAAGTTTATAATATAAAAAAAACACATATGAGTTACGATGTAATAATTATATTATATTATATTTTTTTCTGGGGGGGGTCCAGACCCGGGGACCCCCCCCGTAAATACGCCACTGGGGTATGGCGTCCTCTTAATGAAAATAATCAACTCAAGTTAAGTTGAATAGAACACAAGATCAATAAATTAGAATTTAACATTTAACAAATCATAAATTTAACTCGATAAGGTAAAAGTTAGTATTATGGAAAATAATATTAACTTATCTCAGTAATCAGTTTAAAGAATATTAATCTACTTTTAGAATTTTATTTCCAATTTTAAGAATCTGGTTTCCGGCCGTATTTTTCTTAAAGATTATTTTTATTTGTACTACATACATATTATAATTTAGGGCCTGGTGTGGCTCGGTGGTTGGCCTTGTAAGTATTACGAATCAATATTTACTGCACTTCAAAAATAATATAATACAATATTGGGGGGACGAGGTGGCCGAGCGGTCGAACACGTCGTCTGCGGCGCTGGCGGTCGCGGGTTCGATTCTCTCGACCACTGGGTGGCATTTTTCTCCGGGCAAGTCACGGTGTCCGGAGAACAAGTGCCGCCATCCCCCACTCCGGGGCATGACAGAAACCTACGGGTGCCCCAATAGAAATTCTGCCAAACACAACACACACGTGTAATAACCCTACAATTTCCAACCCTACTACCTACAATCATAAACCCTACAATCAAGCTAATGGCCATAGTCGCCGGGCTTTAAAAAGATCAATTAAAAAAAAAAAATATATAATATTGTACATTTGTACATAATATATATTGTATTTTTTTTTCGCTATTTAAATGTTTTCCTGATGTGTAATATTATTAAAAATATTTGTTTTGTTATTTTACTCGTATAACCTGAAAAAATCTGAGAGACACAAGTCTGTATTTGGGACATAATACTCGTTTGCAGCTTTTATATAATATATAAGTTATCAGTAGTAGACATGTGTATATGCCAATACAGGACCTATTATAGTAATATAATAGTAACGTATAATATTAACCTACTTACATAGTTTGTAATAGGTACATATCTATTAAAATATTATATAAATAAAATAAATAATAACTAGGTAGCCTAAGGCAGGTATTGCATTTTGAAAAATATAGTAAAGTTTATACTTGATAGTTGATAATTGATATAGTCATATGATGTACTCATAATTCATATACTCATATCATTATCAAAGTTAGACATTCAAATTTAATCTAATCCTAATGTTTAATATATTTTGTTAAAAAATACATATTTTAAATTATCAGTAGGTATAAAAAGTGCATTAGTCATTACTCATTAGTAAAACTTCATCCGAGAATTTATAGTTCATAAATTAATAACAATAATATTTTAATTAAAAATATTAATAAATTTGTATTGCATACCTAAATGACTACGTGGCTTATTCTATGTAGAACATGTAGCGCACACTATCTAAACTCATGTACCTAATTATAGATTTTGTTTAAAATGTATGTAATTTATACAAAAAATAATTTATCGTAATTTTATTCCCTATAGTTCTACACCTGAGTTTATACCATACATCGACGTAGTATTATTTATAATTTATTGTTGCTACTTATACATTTTATCGATTGTCAGTAAGCACTGATAACCGTAGTTATAATATAATTAAATTATAAAATATCTATAGAAATATCAAATAGAGGTTAACAGAATGAAGTGTCACTTGTGTCATTGCTCAGAATTGTATTTCGTAGGTATATAATAATTTATCACCGAATTCAAATTTAAAACATCGATTACAGTGATCGAAAATCTAAATACCTAAAATATTCTCCCTATAATCATATACCCTAGATGTAAAACGCAGTATTGTAATTTGTAGTACATTGACGGATAGTAACTGCTATAGCAGTTATACATTAAAAGTCGTAAAATGGCATGACTGCTAAGCAGTTGCGTTTCTTATGGCTTCACCACAATAGAAATTATCTAGTGGCCTATTGTGACTTACTAACAATTCGGGCAAAAAAAAATAAAAAATATTCTAAAAAATATATAAAAATCTAGTCAGATTACTACCAAATTACAGTAATTAGCAGTCATGTCTGTCAACATGGTAGTTAGTATTGTAGTTTATAAATGTCCAAATTATAAATAACATGACAATTTTGGTTTAGTCTTATTTATTTATTATATTAATAATTGACCAATTAAACTTTGATATAATGTATTTAACATTTATTAGGTAGTAAACAGGTCAATAATTGTGATTTCTCATAATGCGATAAAAACCCAATAAAAATTAAATAAATAAAAATGGTATATTGTTATTCATAAGATGA
The DNA here is from genome assembly GCA_949089665.1 of Macrosiphum euphorbiae. Classification (NCBI taxonomy): domain Eukaryota; kingdom Metazoa; phylum Arthropoda; class Insecta; order Hemiptera; family Aphididae; genus Macrosiphum; species Macrosiphum euphorbiae. Next base: position 159,202,359 of record CARXXK010000001.1, on the reverse strand, counting down.
AGGTTTATTGATTGGTCCAATACTCCAATGTTCCGCATGATACACTTAAAATTACTGAACACGGATGAATTCAAAAATCAAACCACTTAGTTACCTATATAAGTATCAATATTATTTAATAATAATTGTTTAAATTTGCGTATTGATAACGTAAATATTTACCATTATAGATAGGTATTTTCACAGATAATAAACAACATCAAAAAATACTGTTGCTGTATACTCATTTTTATTTCCCATAAAAATATATAATATGGCTTTTGAATCTTATCATATAAAATAATTTAAATTTAAATTGTATATTACTGCTTACTTATCAATGAGTAGTAATTATAATTAATAATATATTACATAATAATTATTGTAGTATTAAAATATCATAATATGTATTATTATTCTTCTTCTTCTTCTTATTATTATTATTATTAAACAATACCAATGTACCTTACAATAGTTACAACGATGTTCATATATTAGTGTTTTTGTCTGATGATACTTTTTTTAGTTAAAAAATTGCTCATAATTTAATATAAACAAAATGTCGTCAAGATTAACGACCCTGAAATACTGAAATAGTGGTGTCAACTGTGAATTTAAGGATGTTTTAGAACTATTTAACTATATAGATCTGTAACATCGACGTATGCAAATAGTTCCACTTTTTTAGTTTATTTTTGATTTATGTTTGATAAAATATTTGTTTCAGACCAAAAAAGCTTGACAATTTACTACAAGGATCCTCATAACTCGTAAGTGTTCTTACATCGAAGTTTTTTATAATCGTTTAAAGTTGAATTTTCTTCAAATTTTGTAAAAATCACAAAAATGTGTAATTTATTTTGTAGGTAGTTAAAAATGCATAATATTTTTAATTTTAACAACTAAGGCTTGACTATTATTAGTAGTTAGTACAAGATTAGTCATTAGTTTTCTTACTGGAAATTCAAAAAAAAAATTTGTGTACAGCCACATGCATTTTTAAGAGTATTTGAAGTAATTCAAATGTATAATGTATAACGATATCTATTCACATTTCACATGAACTTAACTTTTTTCACCACAACTTGTATTATTATTTGATATTTCATAGACACAAAAAAAAATGTTGGTTAATTTTAAGCTATCTATAAGTTATAATATTTATTTATCACCCCGTTCTAAGGTACTTACGTCAGTATTGACTTATAATAATTAATAACAGCTACAAAATTATATTATAATCAGGGCCTCAGGAGTTAGGACTTAATGTATTTGCACATTCATATTTATTAAAATTATTAATCTCTAGTATTCTCTACAACATATTATGTGATTTCTTTTTGGCAACAATTATTTTAACCTACCGTTTACTATTTTTCTAATGGAAAAATAAATTACTAATAACAATAATATAGTAAATAATTCGCATTTAACACATCCATTACAGCAACCTACTCAATGATAGTACACACTACGACTTCACACATATTCGACAGATACATAACAGTAAATCTTCTCGATATTTTAGAATAACAACGTAACCAAATCGTTATTATTCATTTAAATATCAGGAAATACCTGATACTCGGACTACTGAAATTAATCATCTCTCTTCACTCAAAACCGACAAAACCTATGTATTTTTGATATTTTTAAAATATTGTATGAAACATATGGGGATATTTTACTTCCCTTTTATTAAAACTTCAAACATTTTTATTTAAAAAATAAAAACTAAAAAAAGTTATAAATTTCAAATACTGATCTATAATTTATAAATAGATAAAAAAGCCAAAATATTTTGAAAATTGAATGATTTCTATAGACAATTTGATACTATAAATATAATTAATAATTATTTCAAGTAGGTACTTATACAGTTAATCATTTTTGATTCACAATTGAATATTAAAATCAATTTTGTATTTTTGTCTTAAATTGGTATTTCATAAATATTCCCGGTTTTTTTTTTTTCGATTTTTTCGATTATTTCGAAAACTACCTTGGAATTTTTCCCTGAAATACTGACTAGATCCAATTTTCTACCAGAAACCACCCTCAAAGTTGAAGATTGAAGCATTTTTATTAATCCAAATGGAGATGATGGACACAACAAAAATAAAAATAAAAACATCATTGTAAATCCAATACATTAATCGGAGGCTCAGAATCAGAAAACATACACGGATGGACAGCTTGATTGAATGAGGTATGACACAGTGTCATCGACACTACTTCTAATGTTTACTTTACATCCATACTTTCATACTTATAATGGTAATATATATATATATTTAAAATGTGTTAGGCAGCCCTTCAGAATCTTTTATAGTATATAGGTACCATAAATAAAATAAAATGATTTGGATGAATTATTTAAAATTTAAAATATATGTCAAAAAAGTTTCCATCTTTAGATATAATTTTAAATATTTCATTTAAGTTTGGTTAACAAAGGTCTGTATGTTATTATTATTTTTATTCTCTTCTAGAGTATCAAATTAATATATATATATTAAATGCAGTTTAGGTATAGATCTGGTACTACATAGGCGAGATCTCATTTGTATTTTCTATCTATATAGATATTTTTTCATATACAGGGTGCGGCATAATGGACTCCCACATTTCCGAGGTGAATAAAAAAAAAACTATACAAGATATGGAAATTTTTTTTTATTTATTAAAACTACATTAAATAAGTTTTTTTTTATAGTTATTTTTTAAAAATAATATCGTCTAAATGATTGCCTTGACGAGCAACGCACATATGGAGCCGTTCTCAAAAGTTGTCCATTACTCTCGCCAGCATATCGAGTGGAATCGCTGAGATTTCTTGACGGATGGCCACTTTTAGTTCTTCAATGGTTCTAGGTCGATGTTTGAAAACTTCAGCTTTGAGATATCCCCATAAGAAATAGTCACATGGACTCAAATCAGGGGAGCGAGGAGGCCATGTTATGTTTTCCCTTAAGGAGATCAGGCGACCAGGAAACATTTTTTGCAATACAGCAATCATTTGGACAATATTATTTTTGAAAAATAACTTTAAAAAAACCTTACTTAATGTAGTTTTAATAAATAAAAAAAAAATGTCCATATCTTGTATAGTTTTTTTTTAATTCACCTCGGAAATGTGGGAGTCCATTATGCCACACCCTGTACATAGTTGAATTATAATACATACAAAATAAAATCCTTGTTAACTATAGTAAAGACTGATATGAGTTTAAAATAAATTGATCACTTTCATTAGAAGTCGCACAATTTTAATGAGTTTGTTAGAATTCCAAATGTGTTAACGTGTTCGTTAGAATTCCAAATGCGCTAATTGTCATATAGCTATTGTCTTTTCAACACAATAATGAATTGTTATGTTCTGCTGTATTAGTACAGCCATTGATTAAATATTTAATTATTGTATATTTAATCAATGGTATAGCATCGGTAAGTTCTGGTTTTTTTCGTCACTTGCATATTATTATTATATAAACAATTATGTATATATATATATTATAGGCACACTTAATTATACTAGGATAGTCCTATCATTTTCGTCAAATCATCTCAACAATTGCATTATGTAATAAATACATAATGTAAGTAATAATTAAGAACCCAAAACTGGAGATCCATATTATAATCATTGCATGATACAGGTAGGTAGTAGGTACTGCAGTTGTTCGTTGATATTTGTGCTTGTATCTGTTATAATAGCATTATAAACATATTTGATTTTAATGTAAGACTAACGGGTAAATATCGTGTAAATATGTACAGTACTAATACAGTACAGGATTTCCGGGATACATTGATTTCATATATTATTATAGTTGTTTGGTAAATTAATATCACTTGACAACATAGGTACATATTGCATATTATTTTGTCAAACTATTGTCCAACCGAAATAACAAGTACACTATATTGAATAAGTACGCATAATAATTACTATGCGACAAACGTAGACGCCATACTATAAATCTATTCTATCAAATCGTATGTATGTAAAATCAACAGGTCGACGAATACGATTGACCTTCAAGAGGTGTATACGTTCACACAGTTGTTCGCCGGACTTCGACGAAGACTTTTTCTTCATTAAGGTAAGTACAAAATACCTACGTTTATTTAAGGTAAACCAATAAATTACTCTACACGTTCATGCTACACGAATAACGAGTCATATTTGATACATAATATTTATAGATACCAATTTCTACGGATGCTTGTAATTAATTTAATTATACATAATTTTTATTTTTTTTGGCAGAAATGCGTATCTGAATTAGTATTCATTTGACATATTGATCTCAACGTATATTTTAAATAAAAGGACGTGCATAAACAAAAGTTTTAAAGTCCGTAGTTTTGGTCAGATCTATTTATAATGGCGGATAAGGACACCAGAATACCGAGAGAAACGCGATGGCCAAGTGTTCTTTTTTATTTATATCTTCATTTTTCTGCTTTGATCGGACTCTACTTCGTAGTTTTTGAAGCTAAATGGACTACTATATTTTATAGTAATTATTTAGATTTTACAGATAACTATTCATATTTGTATTTATTTACTACCTTGGTAGGTAACCTATTTTAAATAGTAAATTGAAATCATTTCCATAGCGATATGCCTTGTCTATGTGTCTGTCCTCGGCTTAAGTGCTGGGGCTCATCGATTATGGGCACATTTAAGCTTCAGAGCCAGTACCGTGCTCAGAGGATTCTTGGCTTTTGCACAGATTTTAATATGTCAAGTATGTACAAATCATCAAAATGTTTATGTATAAGATATTCTAATACAATTATATTATTTTCAGGGATCACTTTACAACTGGGTGTTAGAACACCGATTGCATCATGCGTATTTTGGTACAGAAAAAGATCCTTTTAACCCACACCGAGGCTTTTTCTATGCATATTTTACAAACAAATTGGTAACAAGTCATCCTGATCATGAGAAATTGTTAAAAACTATTGATGGCAAAGATTTGGAGCAAGATCCAATTGTAATGTGGCAAAAAAGGTAAAACTTTCCAATTAAGTTTTCATTAATAATACTACCTATTTTTATGTTTCGCTTTAGACTTTATTGGTTGCTGGCTCCATTGTTGGTGATGGTCACCGTGTTTTTGCCGTCTGAGCTCTGGGATGAGTCACTTGTGTGTTCAATTTTTATCGTTGGATTCCTCAGAGTTACAGTATCGTTACATTACAGTTGGATTTTAAATGCGGCTACGATAATTTGGGGACTAGAACCACTTAACAAGTAATTTACAAATTTACAATTAATACATTTCGTACTATTATATTATTAAAAAAGCCAACAAAATATACTAATAAGTAATAAATCAACATAGGTTTTAATTTATTAAACTATAAATAGGTAGTGACTACTGAAAATTAATTTAATTTCTTATGTAATATCTATATGGTTTTAATATGTTGTGCTATAATCTAATTTATAAGTTATATCTTCCAACATAATATATTATAACTTACAACTTGCAACTATAAAAATAACTTCAGACGCTCATAAAAAAATTATTGTGAATTTATGCTTTATTTTTTTCAACCCATTTTTTCTTAATTTTTTTAAAATTTAAAATTGTTGTATATTTTTTAATCAATAGTGTATTATGTAGGTAGTAGGTAGTATGTACTATGTACCTATTGTATCTACTTAAAAAAACGAGCCATATAAGTATATGATAAATGATGACACAACATTACAGCCCATGAATTTCGATTTATTTATTATTGGCTATGTATACACTGTATGCACAGTATACATATTATATACCTATAAACAATAAACAAAGCCCATAGTAGAAGTACAATATTGGCAGAATTACGGAGTTTTAATTTCTTTATCTAATACTTAATATCATACCTGTATCTACATTAACAAATCCGATTACTATTTCATTCAAATTTAAACTTGAAAGTAACGTAAGAGTAAACATCCACAACAATAATACAATTTCCTAGGTACTATAAACAATATTTCAAAATTAACATGTAAAAATATTAAAATAACATCCAATTTTTAAATTATCATATTAATTTTATAAATTGAAAATATGGGTATACTAATTATTTGGTATTTAAGTTCCTAACTGCTATGGGTACTGATTATAATATACTTACAAATTAAGATAAAAATACTTAAGTAGTTATTGGTTCATAAAATCATATAACTTAATGTATAATAGATACTATGCGTTACCGTTACCTGTTATTAACTATTAAGTCTTAAGATAAATAAGATGACTCTTATTAATATTAATCTTTTCGATGAAAAATCTGACTTCACCTAAACGGTATAAACTAGATTTAAATTAAACCCAGTTTTTTTTATTCAGGTATTCTATTCAAACAAATCTAGTATTCGTCATAAACAAAAGCCTGTGGCCCCAATACCATTATACGTTACCGTGGGACTATCAATGTGGTGAATACGGAAATTATAATCACGGGTGCATTACGGCTCACATAAGAGTGTGGGCAGCATTACGATTAGTGACCAACCTGAGGACAATAGATACCGATGGAATGAGAAAAGCTATGATTGAGGCGGCCAGCACAGGACAAGAATTCAACCAATGTGCAGAAAAATATGCGTTTGATCCAAATCTTCTTAAAATAAAATGTGAATTAGATTTAGAAAGGATACCTTCTTGATTACAATTAGTATATATATATATACTATTTTAATTTATCATTTGTACATCTATAATATGATTAAAAAAATGCACCTACTTGGCTACTTACTACCATTGATTATAATAACTCAGACTTCTAAGTTTGATTCATTGTCGGTAAAACTTAATTTATTAATAATTAGGTATGATTTACAATCGATGGTAATAAATAGGTACTATATTACATACTAACCTATGTGATTATGAATAAAAAAAATATTTTTTTTAAGTTACCCTGGTAATTATATGTTAATTTATTTTACTAATTTTGTGTAAAACCATAACTTGAGGGCTGAGTATTTTTATTAACATATAAAAAAATATATTAAATAAATTTCTTGTTTATTGATAGTTTCAAATGACATGTTATGAGTTAAAAAATTTTGCATGCGCATATATACATTATATATTATGGAATATGGAATCATAATAATTAGTTCAAAATCCTTAAATAAAACCTTATAAATAATATTACAGAATTACCATTTACCAAAATAAATGCTATGATATAAAATAAATAAATAAATAAATCGTGAAAAAATTTGATATTAAATTTGTATATAAATATTTAAAATATTGGTTCAAAATTTTGGAATACCAAACTTAATATATATATATATATCAGTTTAGGTATTAGATTTCTTATATTTAAATGATACAGATAATTTGGATACAAATTACAATTATATAATACTTTAAGACGTTAAAATTATAAACTATAATAACACGTTTATCAAATAATGATTAATGTACCTATATAATAGTAAATTAATAAACTTACTTCCCAACGATTATTGTTAAAAAATATTTCAGTGTAGATATTAATTTTTTTTTTTTAAATCCATCTAATTATGTTTAGATAATTGAACCGTTATTGTTCTAATATTATTGTAAAGGTGGGTTATTAATTTATTATATTCACGATTGTACTCCAAACTCAAGTATAAGTTATAAAAAACAAGTTGATAGAACAACTTATAATAAGGTGTGTGTTTACAGTTGGTAACAATTAACCGTTGGGGGTACCTAATAAAAGTTAGTATTTTAGTGTAGGTAAGTAATAATAAATTTAAAATAATTTATAAATTATGATTTTATAAACGACCGTAGCCAGTAGGTATAATATCAACCATAGTTCATGAGTCATACAATTTATATTTTATGTGTATGACGTATGTATTATGTTTTTCATTTACAATAACAACGTTCGGAAAAAATACTTATAGCTCTACAATAATAAAACTGTATTACCTAATAAATAGGCACCTAGGTATTATATAATATTACTGAGTTGTATTAAATTTAAACTTAATGATAATACATTGTTATTGCTTATTTAATGTACCTATAAAATATTATATAGCATTAAACAATTAGTGTAAGTACATATTAACAATTAACAATTAACAATGGTCAACAAATGTTCAATGTCGCATTCAAACTTTAAAATTATTATTACCTGCTGTTACCATACTATGCATTTACTATTAAGATATGTTTACCGCGGAATTCGTTTCAAAGCTTATTGGTAATTATAGATCTTACAAATTACAATAATACCTATTACCTACGATTGTGATAATACCACATAATATTTTATATGTCGGGTAATCGGCTATTAAATTGGCATTGATTATCTTAATTTATTATTGTACCTATTCAATTATTACCCAACCTAAATACACGAATATCAGATTATTTGCATCTCAGACGAAACAAATAATAAATCAACTGTACTGTGTATTCAAAAAACATATACATTTTTGTAAACGTGATAAAATTAAAACCGTAGGAATGTGAAAACACTCAAGCACTAGATAATGTGTAGAAATCCGAAAAAAATATTATGTAGGTTAGGTTTGTTTAACGTTCAAAGTTTCAAATGAAAACTATTAATTGATGAGCAACATGACCTTCTAAGTTCAAGTAATGTTTATATAGGTACAACGATATATTAGTGTATATGATTCAGACAAAAGTCCTCATTAATTACATTAGTTATAATTATCCATTGACCTTTAACTAGACTTCGTATCTATGTTTTTCGATGAATATTTTTGATTGTCATTTTCATGACCAACTAATTAAGTTGTAAATACTTCCATTGAACGATTTTTTGATAACTCTGCATATCAGAAAGAATATTATTAATTATTATCACAATTAGTTTGTATTTATTAAAAACTTGAACTGTACAATACAATTACGAGTTGATGTTGAATATGACGTTATATTATAAATTATAATATTACATATTTACATACCTCCTATTATAATATTTGTCAAGTCAATAAAAAGACGTTAGTTGTTTAAAAACTGTTTTAATAGTTACAATAATTATACTTAAATAAAATATATTGTTGTTAAATTAGTATTAATACATATTATTACGTAATAGTTATAACTATAAAAAAACATTTACTAAAAAGTAGAAAAACATAATCTCCACCTACCACCTATTATACGTTTACGAACGACGTTAATTGTATAGCTTAAGGCAAGAACCTTTCGATTTTCGTTTATCAAGACATTTTGTTGCAATTGCAAAGGTATATTTAGGAATAAATCGATTTATATAATTTTTTATTTGGTAAGTCGTCATTTTTAATAGTATGGACTTGTATAGTATAACAAATTTGTAAATACTTGTGAATAATATTGACGTATTAATTTTAGATCTGATGAGCGGAGATAATTTTTTTTTTTATATGTGTGTGAACTGTGAATGATAAGTAGTCGAAATAATGATTAAACTTTCAACTAAAGTAACTTTGGTTGGTGGGAAAGTGAATCTGGTTGATGCTTTGAGAGGTCAACATTGACAATTCCGAAAACATGGAGAAAACTATAAAAATTAAGAAAAAACAAGAATTTTCACAAAAATCAGTTTTATACCAAATCTGAAATTTTTTTAATGTGACATTGTGATTCAACAACAAAGTACTGTAGATACTTGAAATGTTCATTGAATGTTCACTGAATATGTATATTAATATTTTCTTTAAGCCTTAAGTCATAACATTTAAATAATATTTTGACTCTTTATGAGGTATTCATAGGCATAATAAATGTTCTAGTTCTTATTTAATTATTGTTAGTAACAATATTATTGATTAGTCAAAATACTTAAATATTTAATACAAGATTCTTCATAAGTTGTTCTTAGTGTAATTTAAAAAAAAGTTGATCCTAAACTTTTTTATGAGCGTCTAAACTCTAAAGTAAGAATTTTAACAAAATTCGTTATAATCATGATATGCATGATAACCTATAATATAATATGCAAATTATTATGAGTTAGAAATGCATACATTTCTTTTTTTATATCTAAGATTTGAATATATTTTAATATAAGATTCCTTATTGTATGTTTTTAACCTATAAAAAAGAGTTTACCGGTAAGTGAAATTAATTTTTATGATCATTTCAAATTCAAATTTTTTCATTCACCATTTTAAATTAACAATTTATCTTTGATTGATTTTCTTATTTTGTTGTAACTTAACGGAGAATAAAAATTTTTAATTTTAATTTAAAAATATTATTTATTAGGCTGACTTTTTTGCTCAGAATCGTTGTTCGTGTAGGTCAGTAGTTCTCAACCTTTTTTGATTCATGTCACCTTTAGCCACTAGAATCAAACACTGCGTCACCCTAACATCAAAAGATTAAATATAAATAATACAAATTATTATAAAGATACGAACTTTGAAGTTTGAGGTATGCTATGTACACGACAGTGGTGGTATAGGTGTATAATACGTATATTTATTATAAGAAATAATATGATTGTTTTCGAAAAAATTAATTTTTTTAATTCTTTTTCTTTTTTGTTAAAATTCTGCGTCACCCCTAAGCTAAGTCCATGTCACCCTAAGGTGACATGTCACCCTGGTTGAGAACTACTGGTGTAGGTCATTGAATTTAAATTTAACATATCCATGATCCATTACAGCGACCCACACGACACTTAATGTACTTACAACAGAACGGTACACACTCTTTTATAAGTACATTGTTCAATATAGGTAGTACCTACCTATCCAATCTAAGGTAATATAGTTATATTTTTTCATTTTTTATTGCATTAGTGATAAGTTGTAGGTAGGTAATATAATATTATAATTATTTAAACTAACAATTTTTGTTTTTACTCAAATATTTTTATAATTTATAATAATATACATGGCATACGTACCTATGTACATTGTACATTATGAACTTTGGATTTCTTTTACAAAAATATGTTTTTTTGTGTCAGTCATTGCCTCTTGGTGTAAAAAATTCCCACTACTTTTCAAACTTATTAGGATAAACTAAAAAGTTGAATAACAATAACATTTTAAAAATATTTATACTAATTTTAATTTATATCACTATCCTATTATCACAGTTATATAAGGTACGACTGTACGAGTTAGTTACTTATAAGTTAATAATAATAATAATAAAATTATATTACAATAATTATAACCTTTATAATAAATTATATATTTCTGGCAAAAATTAGTTCAACTTACCGCATAGTGCAAACGACATAGTTACTCATATCTAGACAAATATATTGCTTATAGTAACATAAATAAATTATAAAATATCCGCATAGAAATAGTCACCCCTTCTTTTCTTGCACTAGTTTACTATTAATTGATTATGTTCAATGGGGTGATTATAAACTCTCCCAGTTTTGTTACACCGCGTTTGATGCACCCGCAATAGATGATTCTACATTTTTCATTTCGCAATAAATTATTTAAAAAACGAACATATTATTGACCGTATGACGAGGTTAGGCAATGATCATCCGTATTTTTTTCTTTAATACCTATTTAAAATTGTATTCATTAATCATATACCTATTATATTGATTGTATTTTATAATAAATAAATAAAAAATGTATAATATTTTAAGGTTTAACCAAGACGTTACCATATTATTATAATCTACGTAACTATGTATAGACGTTTAGTGAATATTATTTTCTATAGAAACGGATCTGTTTCATTTACCCTATGATATTATTATATCTGTTATTACTTATTACTATGGATACAGACGTATATTATCGATTAAAATAGTATGTTCACTCTGGTTTCTAGAAGTTGACTAAACATAAAAAGTACTGTAATAAAAAATATTTGTAAAATAATACATTTTACAAACATCAATCATAAGTAATTATCGGCAAAATGGGAAAAACTGATGAATTGAACGGTTGTTTTCATAAACGTCTCGAGCCTGGGTACGTTAAATTAATATTATATATTACACTGTATTATATTGTATTGCATTATTATTTAATTGTGATTTATTTATCCATAAATATAACTTGCTGTTATATTAGGACGGTCTGTGGCGTCTGTCAGCCTATGATATTATTAAGTATATTTGATGATATTATTGTGAATAAAGTAATTGATATATAACCTATTTACGGCAAACCTCGTTTTACATTTTAAATACTTAGCTATATATAACAGTTGAACATTTTATACATTTTTAACGGAAAAATCGTTTTTAAATTTTAAATTTGATACATTTTGTCAAAATTCGAAATTTAAATGCTTATAAAAAAAATTGTGCCTATGTATTTTTTATATTTTTCAATTGCTATTTTAACAGTATATCAGGAGCTTTGTATACAATTTTCAGGGTTTTTGACCCAACAAATAAATTACTAAAAAAATTAAAAACTGAAAACTTTCGTAAACAGCTCAAATAACAAGTCAAAATATTTCCAAGATTTTATTGTGTATAGAAAATGCGAATATAAACAACTAGTGAAAATGTAATGTATCTACGATTATTTTTTTCAGAGTTACACCAAAAATCAAAATCAATTTAGCGTAAAAATTCCCGTTTTTCCTTAATTTTTTTTTTGTCTTTCACGGTGTTTTTGAAAACTAGTGGAAAAATTTTACTTTTGACCCCCCAAAGTACCAACTAGATTCACTTTCCTATCTGAAAATAAACTGTTGAAGAAAATCTAAGTACTGTCCTAAAAGGTGATGATAAACACAAAAAAAAAAGTTTTGTCGAAAACTACTGTTTTTCCCGTCGCTTTTTAAAACTATTAATAATTTTAAACTTTGACCTTCCGAATACACCAACTAGATTCCCTTTCCTATTGAACAAGATATTTTTGGAGAAAATCGAAGCAGTTTCACTGCCCCAAATGGTGATGACAGACACAAAAATATAAATAATAAAAAAATATAACACATATTATCGTAAAATCAATACATTCATCGCTCCACTCAGAATCTAAAATGTATTAAATACATAATATCGATGGCGTAGCGCACAAGTGTGATAAGTGACATTTTCGTAATTGTTCAGGAGAACGATTTTTAAGTTTGAGATGTAATAACAAATTCAAAAATGTAACGAACTGTACGACATCTATCGGAGTAAATAATGAACTATTCACTTACAACGTTTGGGCATAATGTGCAGAATTGTATGATTAAATTGATTATGCACTTAACTCATTTTTCAAAAAAATGTCACTTATCACACTTGTGCGCTACGCCATCGATATATGTTAAATCAAGTGATAGAGCACCATAATTATAGTAAGATTTTTTAAATGTAAATGCTATAGCAATCTAGCATATAATAAAATAATCGCTATGCTATATTATAATATAATATAGTATATAATGTATTTTGCACTAAATGAAACTATGATATTATTTCGTTTTTATTTTAAGTAATAAAAATATGAATAAATAAAATTAGATACAAATATGGTTTTCAGTATGACAAAAGAAACGATCAAGGAAAGTTGCAAACAAAATAAATTGTACTTAATACCTAGTCACAATGATGTACTGTATCTTCATTTTAGAGGTATGTAAAAAATATGCTTATACTGCGTAGATTACGCATAATATACAAATGCACCATGATAATTATTTGGATTAAAGGTTCTGCCCGGCTCTTTAAATAAGTCTACAGATACCTATATATGTGGATATTTGTAATTAATATACCTAATGTCATAATGTTATTTCAAGGATTTTCAAAGATTGAAAACTTGGAAGAATATACTGGGCTAAAATGTCTTTGGTTAGAAAACAATTGCTTAACGAACATTTCTGGACTCGACAATCAAACAAAGCTCGTCGGTTTGTACATGCACAACAACGCAATCTCCAAAATCGAAAATCTTGATTTATTAATCAAACTCAACACGATAAATTTGAGCCATAATTTCGTTAAAATTATTGAAAATTTAGGCAAGTCATGCAAGGGGCGAATTTAATTGAAAAATAATAGTTATATATTTTTTTTTTTTTAATGAATTTTAGATCACTTGCAGGACCTAAATTCGTTGATTATATCTCACAACAAGCTTTCTACAGCGAGTGACATTGCTCATTTGGCCAACTGTAAAACCTTATCTATACTCGATCTTTCATATAACTACTTAGATGATCCAGAAATCATTGATGTAAGTCCCTATTTAGCAAACTACTAAGTACCTATCTACTAACTAGCAACCTATAACTAATAGACAATAGTGCATAAAATATTCAATTTTTTTACGTTTTCTAATTTTATAGGTTTTTACCAACATGGAATCTTTGCGCGTTTTGTCTTTAACTGGAAATAGCGTGATTTCGAAGATAAAAAACTATCGGAAAACATTAACTATAAAATGTGTAAGTTATAAAGCTATGTTAAATACTAAACAGTATATAATATCGTTTTATTTGTTTGTAGTAGTAGATAGCCTCGTTGCTCAACTTATATTATTTATGTTTTTGTCTTTTACAAAATCAAGTGGAGAATATTATACTAAAGTAGAAAAATAATAAACGTTTTCATACTTTATTTTGTTATTTGATAAACATACAATATTTTATATTTTATTTAAGTAAGCCAAATAATGTGTTTATCTTTACAGAAAGAACTTCGTAATCTAGACGAGAGGCCGATATTCAAAAAGGACCGTTTGTGCGCTGAAGCTTGGTGAGAATTAATTATAAATTTCAGTTAAAACAATATACTTATACTGCAGGTACCCACTTAGGTACAATAGTAAAAGACGTTTTTTTATATAACCAGGAGTACAGGAGGTATCGAAGCGGAGCAAGCCATGAGAACCAAATTAAACGAAGACGAACAAAAAACGATTTCGGATTCCGTAAACGCACTAATGAGTTTGCGTCGAAATAGGAATGTACAAATTATTCCGTCAGCCTCCGGGGACAGCGGCCATCGGGAAGGCGGCGACGTGAGAGATTCTACAGACAGTCTGATCGTGTCCAAAGACTATTACGATGAATGCGATTCTTCAGACGACGATTCCACCGACGACGGATCGTCCGTCAAAGACGCAAATCCATTGGTACGTGAAATCGACGATAATAACGATTGCGGAGACGACTCTGCAGCTGCTGACGATTCTGTTGATCGGTCGACACGCGACAACGTTGGCGATAACGGTAAAGGCTTCAGTGACCCCGAGAATGACATCGTAGATTACCCTCGCGATCGAATGTCTGCTGCTGACCGGAGTACCTGCATTACCACGGTGGACTGCAGCAGCGGAAGCCGGGAAGACATCGATGCAGGCCGCCCCCTGATCATCGCTTTCCCAGAAGATGGTGATGAACTTGCAGAACGATTGGATGAAAAATATGAACTCTTCGTCGACAGTAAAACCGACGCGTCTCCGAATAACATCGCGTCGGACAATACTGCAGAACCATCTCTTGAACAGTGTACCGACGACCGTTTATGTTCAAACGACTCGGCCGAGCTGACGATTGAACTTATAGAAAATGAATTAGTTTCTACAGAGATGAATTACGCGAATGACGAATCAAATCCAGATGAAAGTGGAAAACTTGATGACGATAATAGTGATGAAAATCATAACAATAAGAATGTTTTAAATAATCAAAAAAACGTCGTAGATTACCCTCGTGATCGAATGCCTGCTGGTGACCGGAGTACCTGCATTACCACGGTGGACTGCAGCAGCGGAAGCCGAGAAGACATCGATGCAGGCCGCCCCCTGATCATCGCTTTCCCAGAAGATGGTGATGAACTTGCAGAACGATTGGATGAAAAATATGAACTCTTCGTCGACAGTAAAACCGACGCGTCTCCTAATAACGTCCCGACAAACAATACTGCAGAACCATCTCTTGAACAGTGTACCGACGACCGTTTATGTTCAAACGACTCGGCCGAGCTGACGATTGAACTTATCGAAAATGAATTCGTTTCTACAGAGATGAATTACGCGAATGACGAATCAAATCCAGATGAAAGTGGAAAACTTGACGACGACAATAGCGATGAAAACTATAACAATAATAATGTGGTAAATAATCATCATCGAAATGTCGGCAGTTCAATCGACATTAACAACACATTAAAGGACAACGATTCTGAAACGTGCAAAAATCCCGATTTAAATGAAAGACAAGGTTTACCTATATTATGTGCAGAGCAAATTATTAACACTTCACAAATATTATGCACAGAAAGGTTATATACTCTTGACATAATTGATCATGATAATGCTGAAGAAGAATCAAGTTTAATTTCAACCTGCAAACCTGATCGAAATGAAATTAAAGAAATTCCTATTCAACTTCCATGGCTGTTGCCACCTCAAACAAAAGAGGAGTTTTATATCAAAAAAAGTTCTGAATAAAATCATCATAAACTGATTAAAAGATTTACATTTATTTAATTTACACATTTTTGTAAAGTATATTAAAATAAATTATATTTCATTAAGAGCTTTGATTAATTCTATAGTTATTAAATGTAATGTTATAAAATTAATCTTTGTTTTTTGAAAAATTGTAAACCGCTATTGAACATAACGCATATAAAATAGTATACATTTGTTTATTTTCATTCTATATTTATTGATATTTAAATAAATACTCATGTTTTTACAAATCAAAATTATTTCATTACCAATTAGATGAGTTTGAATTAAATATTATTATATTACACTAGCTGCATTACCCGGCGTTGCCCGGAAAAAAAATTGTGATCGTTCAACTCATTTGGGTGTAACACGCTTTGGAATCAATGTCTTTTTAAATGTAAATGATATTATATTTTAATGTATAGCCAACCCGACCGGGCGTTGTCCGTGAGATTCGCTTGTGATTATAGTACTTATTTGAGTATATTATCAGGTTGGCAATCTAACTGCGGTAGATATCGGACCCCGTGTGATTTGTACATAAGTGTATAATTTAACTCTAAAGTATCAAAGTTATACCAAGTTTGTTTTTACTTAATTCAACCTACAGTGTATTAAATACAATCAATTAATACAAAATCTTAACCTAACCTAACCGTACTAAAATCCGACGAATAAAAAAAACAAACATTGATATGTTTAGATAAATAATATAAGTAAATAAGTAAAAATAAGAAAAAAAATGGTCCACCAAAAACTTTGTTCGATCTTGAGACAATCTGTACTAAAATATATAAGCACATAAGTGCCACTGTGCCAACAGGTATTAACAGTTGTTATTATTATTAATAAAACCAATAGCAACCATTTACAAACCTACATTTCCATCGTAAATCTCAATATCCCTGTTATTTGAGCACATCCCCGGGTTGGACCTCTAATTTACCCTTTTTAAATGAGCCTATCTTCTTCCCAGAGGTCTAATCTATCTCTGTACCAAATTTCATCACAATCGGATGAACGGTTTAGGAATGCATCGAGGACACACAAAAAATATTTTTTTGTATAGATTATTATATATTATATAGATTATTTTTATTTGTATATATTTATGTACAAAATATTTGAAATGAAAAGTTTTTAAATAATTCTTATGTTCTTTATTATTTTATCTACCAGTAGTTTGTATTTATTTATTATATACCTAATTATTAAAGACCGGATTTCGCATAAAATGCATACCGCTATTTTTAACATCATATACATGCATTTAATGAGTGTCCATAAATCATTACTTGATTGATTAAATATTAACATTTTATACTGTATATTTATTATTTTTGCATACTCGGACGGTAGTGCATGGCCTGCATATTTTTGCATATTTTAACAAAAAAGCATACAAATATATTATACCTAACGGTCCAAATAGGTGTTGAGGAAAAAAAAAGATTATATTATGTAAGTACGTTTAGAGATCAAATATTATATTTACTTTCCAAGAATTAAATTTTTCGTATTTACTAAAATGTAATTTGCTTGGTTTACAATCTTTTAACGATTAAATTTAACAAATTGCATTTTTGTACTGCATATCTCAATATCTGTGCCATAATACATATATTATACATTTATTTTTTGTTAATAAAAACTTTAATAAACTTAATAAATAATTAACATTTCAAAATTTAAATAAAATATAAAATTTAATAAAAATTGAAATTTAATCTTGCATGTTTTGTATTTTTTTCTTGTCTATTTTGACTTTTTTTAGTGCATGTGTGCATGCGTATTTTAAATTTAAAATGCATATAAGTCCGGCCTTTACTAATTTATGTAAGCAGGAACCTAGTTCAAACATTAAGCTCAACAATTATTGTCTTTTTATATTGCTGTTGAAGTGTTGAATAGTGCTATATTTTTGATCCATTATTTATAAATTATATACGTAATATGGTCTATAAGAAGTAAGTCTTTAGGGTCTTTCACTGTCCGTTGTGAAACAGTTATACACTCACACGCCTCGTGGCTCATATACTATTATACTGAGTAAAATGAACAGTAATTTATTGTTATAGTGATTAAAGGTGGTATAGCCGGTATAGGTACCTAAGTTAAAAATGTTATAGTTTCGTGATTTCATCATTAAGATTTGCTTTATTAAAACATTCAATTAACAGGAAAATATTTTTCCTTATCGACATTTTCTACGTGTTTGCCCATGATTAGTATATTATGGAGATTATTCGTCACGTCTTGATCTTTTCTCGTTTTCAATGATTTCGTAAATTTCTTCCAATTGTTTCTATAAATTGGATTTGTTAGTTTTATTATTTTACTCTAAGTATCTAACCTAACCTATAATGGTATATGGGTGTCACCGGTTTCCGCCAAAAATTACCTTTCCGTTTTCCGCCAAATCAGATATAAGTATTAAAAAAATGATATTTATATTTGCATTGTCTTGATGACAATATGTCAGCGCTTGATTAATTGGCCGAAACTTGAAATTTTAAAGTTTAGGAACCCTTACGTATCATAATACTCATAACGATAAACCTATGGTTTATTTTGACATATAATAGTCTATATTATGCCTATTATGGTATATAATATCTTATATGGTGGGTTTTAAAATGTTATACCTGTATGCGTCTTTATCTACGCAGAAAATATTATTTCATAGATATAGATAATACTTATATCTATTCAGTGGCGGCTATCCTATAGTTGAGGTGTAGCGGTTGCTACACCTTTAATTAGAGGTGGGTGGGGTGGGTTGTCTACGTAATTTTTCGTATGCGAATAATACAGAATAATTTGGAATATTTTAATAGGATAATAGTAACCATGTTAATATAGAATTCTAGATTGTAGATGACAGATGTTATTAATGTATTATTAATGCGATTAAAAAGTAAAAACAACCGTTGTGTTTATGGTATTTGCATGACTATAGATACCAGCGTTTTTAGCTATCTGCCTATCTAAGTTTATAGTGATAACTGATAAGGTTAATGATTTTTCCATGATTCTAAAAATAGTAACGTATGTGAATATGTGATGCGTATAGCGTATTTAGTTTTGATAAGTCAATAATCTTCAAATGTTTTTTATATAATATAGTATTTTGTCTTAGTAATTTAGTATATACGTAATACGTGATACCTTATAACAGTGAAGTTATTAATTTTTTTGAAATTATTTATGATTTATCTGTGTTCTGTGAAATGTAAATTGTGAATAATTTAAATTCGACAATCATTATTCATTATGTCAACTACCGAATCTAATTGTGTGTGTGGCAAGAAAAGAATAGGATTAAACTTGACAAATTGGAATCGTCATTTGTCTTTTTGTAAAGTGGCTAAATTAAAAAATAATAAAATTTGTTCCGATTTGACAAGTTTTTTTCAGCCAAAACATGGAATTGCGTCACAGGGTTCAAGTACCATAAAAAAATGTATTATTTTATTTTTTGTGTGTGATACATTTTATATATCCTTATTTATTTCCAGTCAAAGCAGATATCATTGGCCAGATGAGTAATTTGCCTGAGGAATCAGATTCTGTTGAAATAGTTGAAGAATGTAAATATTTATAACATAGTGATAGTACTGATAAACAACTTAAACCTACACTAAAATAAAATTGATAGTTATGTATGATTTTTAAAATACAGAATTAATTAATTATATTTCAGCACTTGATACCAATATTATACGTGGCATAAGTAGATCAAGTACATCTCACAAACAAGAACTATCATTATTACTAAAGGGTAGGTACCTACTTGTTTTAATATTTTAATTTTTCAAGTTTTTAATTATGTTATTGGTTATCACATCTTAGTTTTTTATTTTACTATAGAGAATATGGATTCTGGGAGTGAAATCATAAGAAAAAAATATGAAGAAGATCATATCAGCGAAAATATCTTTGAAATAGGTAGGTAACTATTTTACTCAACATATTACTATCTTCATAAATATTTAATTAAAATCATTTCATGGTACTAATATTCCATAATATGGTATTATTGCCTATTGGTATTTGTATTTCTAGTAAATGGAAAAACATAGGTACATATTTATTTAAATCTTATACAAGAAAATTTTAATAATATTAAATAATTTATTAGAAGTACTAGCATAAGATGATAAAACAAAAGTTAATTAATATTATACCACAGAATAGATTAAATTAGATTTAAACTATTCTGTGATTATACATCATTATAATCTTCATAATTATATGAATCAGGAAATTTTAGATATTGATTTTATTAACTGTAGTTTATTACAATTTATTTCCCTGTCCACCACACGAGTTTTTCTCAGTAAGGCCCAGTAATCTTTTGATATTAATTTAAATAAAGAAATAAAATAAAATTTAGTAGGTACTATATCTTATTAATGTTTAATAAATGGCACATACTTCAAATTTTTCAATTTTTTGTGAAGTTTTTTAATTTTTATCAGTGGTATAATCTTAGATGTTTATTTTATTTAAGACAAATTAGATTCTGAAACTGAAATTACTGGTCAAAATGATGAAGATTATGTCTGCAAAAATAGTATGGATATAGGTAACTATTTTACTTTGCATATTGTTCTTCTATCTTTATGTAGGTATTAATATGTTGTGGTAGATGTTGGCTGTTTGCATTTCTAATCAATTAAGAAAAAACACATGTTTAAAAAAATCTTATACAAAAAACTTTAATGACATTAAATAATTTAATAGAAGTACTGACATAAGATATTATAAGAAAAGTTAATTAATATTATACATCATTATAATCTTCATAATTATATGAATCTGGAAATTATAGATACTGATTTTATTAACTGTAATTTATCACAATTTATTTAGTAGATATATTATAATAGGTAATTTTATAACTTACATAAACATAATTGACAATTGTAAAGTTAATTAAGCTTTGTTCTATAATTTATTCAATTGATAAGTTTATATAGATATTATTTATTAAACAATATATAATATGTGAGTGCTTACTTTAAATATTAAATATTATATATTTCATAATAATAGTTAATGATTTAATTTATCATTATTTTTGTAAAATGATCAATAATATATTTTTAAATGTAGATTTTATCAATTATACCTATGAATCATATTTTATACTTTCTTGCTTACAATAAGATTCAACCGACAAAATGTCCTTAAAAATTATTATGTTATGTTTGTTACATTAAAAATACATAGTATTTATTTATTTTCAGTTAAAATAAATACCATTGATCAGATGAGTAGTTTGCCTGAGAAATCAGATTCTGTTGAAATAGTTGACAAATGTAAATACTTATTTATAGCATAATTAATTATACCTACCTACTATAATACAAGAATAACATTGATTTGTAGGATTGCTTTGTACAAAAATAATTAATTTATAATATTTCAGCGCACAATTATAATATTGAAAGTGATATAAGTAGACCAAGTACATCTTACAAACATGAACTACCACTATTAATAAATGGTACTTGCTTTTCATTTTTTTATGAAGTTTTTAATCTTTGTACCAGTGGTATAATCTTAGTTGTTTATTTTATTGTAGACAAGTTAGATTCTGAAACTGAAATTACTGGTCAAAATGATGAAGATCATGTCAGAGAAAATAGGATAGATATAGGTAACTATTTTACTTTGAATGTTGTTATCTTCATGTAGGAATTAAAAATATTTTATGGTACCTATTGGCTGTTGCCTGTTTGTATTTCTAACCAATCTGAAAAGATACATATTTATTAAAGTATGTAGTGTTTGTACTAAAGTATTGTACAAGAAAATTCTAATTTTACTTTAAAGATAACATTACACAGGTTAAGTCTATCACAATACTTTTTATATTCATGTTTAGATGGTACATTTAATGAAGATGAACATTTATCAAATGACCCTGCAACTTTCTGTATGTTGGAAAATCTTCCATCTGAATTTGTTGATTTTCTCTTGAAAAAAGGAGTGTTGCAACCTAATGAGGAAGATTTACCACATGATAATTTTAAAAAAGATAAAAATGGCCGTAGCTTCCACACTGCGTGGTATTGGAAAGAAATTCCAGGAAAAAAAAATATTAAAAGGGATTGGTTAAGTTATTCAATTTTAAATGATAAATTATTTTGTTTGCATTGTATACTTTTTGGCAAAAACTCACAGAAAGCATGGACAAAATATGGTTTTTCGACATGGTCGAGAGCAGTATTGAGTATTCAACTTCACGAATCTTCAGAAGCTCACATTAATGCAACATTAAAATATAAACTCAGAAAGACTTCTCTACCAGTACTGCCATTACTTCAAGAAAAAGTCAACCAAGAAAAATCAGAAAACCGGGAAGTATTAAGATGTTTAGTAAACATAACAATTGTTCTTGCAAAAAATTGCCTAGCTTTTCAAGGCCACCGGGAAAATTTAAAAAAAATAGAAAAAAATCATGGAAATTTTGTCAATTTTGCTAAAGTGTTAAGTAAATACTCACCTTGTTTGGCATCTTATATTTCTAAACTTGAAACTTCTAAAAAACCTGAGGTGAATTTTTTGTCAAAACTGAGACAAAATCAATTAATTTCATGCTGTGCATCTCAAGTTAAAGAAATCATTAAATTAGAAATTAAAGAGTCCAGATTTTTCAGCATTTCCATGGATTCAACTTTTGACTTGTCAAGAAAGGAACAAATATCATTTATCGTAAGGTATATTAACAATAATGGAAATATATGTGAACGGCTTTTGGCACTTAAAGAATCAGCAATTACTACTAGTGTTCAGATTTTTGACGTATTCCAAAATATTTGTAATGAATTGTCCCTCGATTGGGTAAATTTTATGGTTGGCCAATCATACGATGGCGCTCAGAATATGAGAGGACAGAACAGTGGACTTCAAGCTCTAATTAAAGAAAAATGTCCATCAGCCACTTATATTTGGTGCACTGCTCATAGACTAAATTTAGTAGTAGTTAAAGCAGTAAGTAGTAGTTTGGACGCTGTAGATTTATTCGGAAATATGGAGACATTGTATAATTTTATTTGTGGTAGTAAGAAACGAGTTGCATACTATGAAAAAGTACAAAATGAATATTCGACAGGACAAAGAGGACGTCGATTGAAAAGAGTTTCCACAACTAGATGGACTTCTCAAGATCAAGCTCTTCAAGCTATTTTAGAAACGTTTGGCTCTGTGATTGATACACTGGAATATTCAAGAAATACTGAAGGCCGCGAGGATCAATGTGTTGGTCATATGGCTGGATGCCTATTAAATTATCTTTTGTCTAAACGATTTATAATGACTGCAATGTGGTTCCAAAAGATATTCAATGTATTGTCACCTCTAAGTACCTTATTACAAACTAGAGATTTAGATATTTTAGCAGGAGTTAATTCTATAAATGATGCTAAAAATTTAATACAAGAACTCAGAAAAAATGATTCTATTATGGAATACTTAATCAAGGAAGTCAATATTTTCATAAAAGAAAATTATGGTTTTGAATTTTCTGAATTTAAAACCATCCGCATAAGAAGAAAGAAAAAATTGTCGAATGAAGAAAATGTTGATGAATGTATCAAAGACCCCATTGAGAAATTTAAAGTAGAAACTGTCTTAGGTTCCTTAGATATAATACTTAGTAATCTTAATCAGTATTTTAATGATACCACAATTGGAGTTATGAAAGATTTGGCACTTTTCAGTAAGAAGCGAATTATTGAAATTAAAAAAAACCATAAGTCTTTACCCGATGATTCATTTGTAGTGTTTTGCAAAGTTTACGGAACGTTTGTTGATCAAGAAACATTAAAAGCAGAGTTCCTTAAATTTTGTAATGTGTATGAATTATTTGAGAAAACAACTATTCTACCTGAACATTTTCACGTTTCTGACAAAAGTGATACAGAAAGCATTAGTTCATTTGAAGAGGCGACGATCAAGAACAGGAATTTGAGTTACCTAAGCGCAAGCAAATAAATCCAATAAATATCGGTAGCTTGAAAACTATTTTTAAAGTGTTCCAAAATGGTGGTTTGGGAAATACATTTCCATCACTAGATGCTGCCCTGAGGATATCTCTGACAATTCCATTATCTAGTGCTTCTACAGAAAGGTCATTTTCCAAATTGAAAATCATAAAATCTAGACTTCGCACGACTATGTCTCAAGCTAGATTGGAAGACCTTATGGTCATAAGTTGTGAACAAGATATTGTTGATGAAATGGATCATGAAGAAATTCTCCACAAGTTTGCAGCCAATAGCATTACATTAACAAAATATTTAATTTAATAATTAATTTTTAATATTACAATTTACAATGTTATACCTGTTTGTAATTTGACAAAGAATAATATACAATCATACCTAAATTACATATGATATCATTATATTAAAGTTTAATTGAATGTAATTTTATATATTGGGTGAAGATCATCATCACATAAAAAATGTTAAGACTATGTAAGGTATTGCCATATAGTTTTTTGTAGGTATACAATATTTGAAAATTCCAAGGCTCTTATGGCAAAAATAGTCATGAAGTAACATGATGGGTGGGTGGGTGGGTGGTTGTTTTTAAGGTTTCGCTACACCTATATTTTTAAGGATAGCCTCCACTGTATCTATTATACCTACCTAATAAGTGTTATGATAAAATTATATTTTGACTTATTTTGTCGGTACACTAATATCATTACTAATATATACCTAATAAGTAATAACTGGAAAAAATATTATTATTTTTTAACTCTATAGTGTGCAATTATTAAATCTTTAAGTAAGGGTTCCTAAACTTTAAAATTCAATAATTTATAATTGGCGGAAAAAGAAATGACGTTTTTTCTGATTTGGCGGAAAAAGGTATTGGCGGAAAACGGAAAGGTAATTTTTGACGGAAACCGGTGACACCCTGGTATATAATATACTATATATGAACTATGAACATGTATATATAGGATGCTAATTGCTATTTGCTAATATTTTTAGAACAGTTATAGTATTGCTTAGTATACTATTACTCACAGCTAATAGCAAAACACTTTCTTTTTGGTTATCGTTGGGCTCCGTTAACTGATTATTTTCAGTTTCCAATTGTTGTAAGTACGAATAGATGATTGATAACTGCAATATTATAGAAATGTTGATACTTTAATACTGCCTATATTGATTGTTGACATAATAACATTGATAAATCGCTAACAATCTATGCTATGAACATGAAATACGATAATATTTTGATACCTATACATAACAATAATATTGGCACATTCATACACTGCGTGTATTAGAAGACGTGCGTGTTATATATTGTTTATACGGAGCACAGTCATTATTGATGTTATTTCATTAGTTATATATGTAATTAAAATAAAACCTGATAAGTTTTCAATTGAGGCGATTAATTACATATTATCCATTTTCCCAGTGACCCTATTGTACAATACATTTTCTGTATCTACCTTATACGCACAAATGAATCTAACCTACACACGGTTTCGATACAGCCGCGTGCCAATCATTACCATCATCATTATTAATGTTATTATGTATCAATCATCGATGTCAGTAATTAATATTAAACGTATAGATTATGATTTATAATACTGTATAATAAATAGTGTATACCATATCGGCAATGTACTTTCCATTGCTTGTCATCAATTCCCGGTGCAAATTAATAAAGAGTTGTTGATCGGCACATCGCTTTTCCAGCTCATTGACTTCGATGGCCTTAGTGCTCGCGTCCGCCTCTAACCGGTCCATTTCACTAGAGTTTTTTCTGATCTCCTCTGTAAAGTTCAGCTGATCGTCGGTCATCTGCAAACAATATTGATCCTTCATATACTCGGACAGCTCCATTATTTGTGTCATGATTTTTTTATTTTCGCACGCCCCTTCGGCGGCGGTCTCCAATTCGTTTACTGTCACATTAAACTGGTCGACGTGGCTGTGGATTCCGACCATTTTGTCCACAATGGTCTTAAAGCGTACTACCATGTCCAATTCGTTTTTTATTTTCCGGTCTTGTATTCGTTCCATTTCGTTGTGAATTCTATATTTAGGTAAACGTAACAATAACGTCATAATTAATAATAATGTAATATACGATAAAAACGATTATTCAATATAATATTATATATATGAAATATGAATCAGCTATAGATGCGTAATGAGCATATTATACTTGTCCATTTGATCTTTGACCGTTGCTATCTGATCATTTCTTAACTTGCATATGTTGGTAATTAACTGAACTTTATCCGCAATTAACTCGTTTTGTATCTAAATATTATATATAATAAGGTATTAATTATACTAAAAATTTAACGAGATCCACAGACTGTCAAACGCATGCACAGCATAAACAACCTCTAATCCATCGAACTCGTTTTCGATCGTCTCTAATTGCATTTTATTCTCGTAGTTCAATTGTAATCCATCGCCACTGTAATGTTCGACTATTTTCCACTGTACGACGTCGGAAAAATATAATAGAACCATACGAATTAAATACATTCAAAGCACATGTTCCATAATTTGTCTGCACGAGTAGTCGCAAGATTCAGTATGGCGTATTTAGGTTTTCGTCATGGGGGGAAATGATTTTATCCAGTAGGGGCTATCCACTAGGGGCCCCGCTTTAAAGCTAGATACCTTAAGTTAGGAATCCGATAAATTGTGCATATTATATACCCCCCCAATTATATTAATCCCCTTGACCCCCCCCCCCCCCCCCCGTAAATACGCCACTGCTAAGATATTATATAGGCTCTTATACTATTCCTATACTAGTGGTTCTCAACCTTTATTGTTTCATGTCACTTTTAGTCAAACACTGCGTCACCCTAGCATCAAAATCAAGCAATCTTAACTGTATATTTTAAAATTTAGCAGTACCTAAGCAGAAAAATAATAAGAATACGCTTTATTTGAATTGTTGGGTTCAATAAACGTTCACACTTTAAACTTTAAATTGGTTAAATGTTGTAAATTGTCAATATGTTAAGATGGCCACTGTCAAGATAAAATAATAACGTGACTTTTGTTCTGATTATTATTTATCAGTATTATATTGATAAAATTTACTTACGGCGTTTATCCTTATAGTAAATAAAAGTATAAACGGCTTTTATTGCTAAGTAAGTAATAACATAAAAGTAACTTTTATTCGTACAATAAGCAATTAATAATACTTTTAAATTATTATTTCATCGCATTCCTCGTCAAAAGAACTATAAAGGGCGATATGTTTTATACTAAATCAATTCGACTAATAAATAATAAAGGTATAATAAAATGAAAAAAACAGATACGAATTTTGAGGTATGCTATATTTTCATTACAGCGGCGGCAATAAATAACGATATGATTTTTTTTGAAATAATTAATTATTTTTTATTTTTTTCCTTTCCCTTGGAGATTTTGTGTTACCCCGGTTGAAAACCACTGTCCTATACCCAGTGAAAGTTTAACTGTTATTTATAATAATATTACACAATAAATTAAGCTCAGCTTGTTATTATACTGATTGTTGACAAAGAGAGTACTAGAGTAGGTATATATATAATATAGGTAGGTAAGTTTAACTTCGATATTTCTTATTTCTTTTACGATATTCGACTTTTCTAAATTGAAATCTATATTAATTTACGGAACAGTTTTCATACCTGTACATCTTTTAAAGAATCAGAAACATCACTAACATCATATGGTTTTTCGTTATTGAAATGCTCTTTCACTAAATCAAGTAATAAAATACAGATGTTTAATGTAATTTATTCTATTAATAAGAGTATATATAATAACTAATAACTAATAATTATAGCCTATAGGCTTCAGTATTAGCTAACAGTTTTTAACACTATAGTATACTAGGCGAAAAGAGAGCCCCGGGAGGCATTTTTTCGGTAGGACTATCTAAACTACTAAAGCTCAACCGAAAAAATGCCACCCTGGGCGCTCTGATCAAGGCTCACTTTATCTCATGTTCATATCCAATTTAACTCATGTACTATAGTGGCGCTCGCGCACCTACATAACTTTTACACTAACGTCAAGCCCGGATTAAGGGGGGGGGGGCACGGTCCCGGGGCCCATTGATTTTGGGGGCCCATATTTATCCCCAAAATATATTTTTTTTTAACGAGTCCAATACAGTTTAAAAAAAAAATTATGTAAGTAGGTAGGTATGTAGGTAAATTATTATTAATAATATTTTAAAACAAAATTGTTCTCAATTTTATATCACGAAAAATTACTATAAATAATAAACTATGTTTGCCAACAATTTTGTTTGTTTTTTTTTTTTTTGAGCATTTTAGATTACCAATTTAATTAAAGTAAATAAAAAGGTAGTTTTAAGAAAAAAATATTTAGCTCTTGTAAATAAGGTATTTCAGTTAAAAGTATTAATGCATAATATTATACTAAAATTTAGATGACCATAGTAAGTTCTGTGGAAAGATGGCAGAAGCTGATATGTACATTTTACAAACTTAGTTTTAACGTTTCATATATTTTCAAATAGAGACATATCATATTTTTCCACCACTTAAAATATACGATTTCTAAACTATTTGAATGATAATTCAAAAATTAACAAAATGTACATATCAGCTTCTGCAATCATTCCACAAAGTTAATAACCTAGTGAACCAAAATTGATCACTGTCAAAATGTTCAGAAAAAAAGTTTTACCAGAATCCATCAAAAAATATAGTGGTTACCATTTGAAAAAATAAAGTAAATTTTATTATTGGTACAACTGCGTGTTTAAAAATTTTGAAAATGTTATAAAAAAATTCCCTGTTAAAAATAGAGAAGCACGTCTTTTTTTGTGTTAACGAAATTCCATATCATCCATAGTTGTTAAAAAAAAAGCCGCGTACAATGACATAAGATACATTCTGTATAAATTTGATAGTAAAAAATAAAAATTATACAATAATATAAAGTCGTTAATATGTAATGAATAATGATACAATTATTTTGAAGCTTAAGTTGAAAAGGGGCCCACTAAGAGTATGTTGTCCCGGGGCCCAATTGATCCTTAATCCGGGCTTGTCTAACGTGTTTAATAATTTATAATAAATAATATTCAAATAGAAAATTTACTTTCGGGTTGTTTGAGACATTCGTTTGATTCTTCACGATTTGCTATGCATGTTTCAGGCGTAGGATCATTTAACACTTGCTTATTAAAAATATGTGATTCTTGTGGGTTATTCATTTCTTTAACACAAATGTTAGAATTCTGATGGAAGAAAAATTCAGTTATGAATTTAAGTACAGGTATAAAAGTATTTCAAATCATGTACAGTAAAGCGGATGAATGTAATTTAAATTGCAATCATGTATGATAACGTTAACCAGCTTAAAGTCACATAAATTGCTTCATTATAAAAATATTTCTTTAAATTTTATTCTCAACGTTTTTAAAATGTAACATAGTCAAACATAAAATCAATATTTGCAGTTTAAATAACAATACATTTCTTACCATTAGCAGATACTATAGTTAAAGGCAACAGCACGGTTCGTCCAATAGTAAAAAAATAAGTTATACTTATTAAGTGTTTTTAAATTACAATTATTTTATTGATTTAAATTTTCGTCGTTATAGAATCAGAATCTTGTATATTTTAAATGGTTATAACAATATTATGTATACATAAAGGTAAGTTTAATTACATTAAAAATTCTAAGAAGAAATCCAAATACCTTTGACTTCTTATTATTTAGTCATTGCTTCACGCATTTAAGTCATTTGATATTCAGGCATTCGGCCATTTGAATACCTAAATAGTCAGCAAATAGCTATTTACAAAATACCAAAAATAATTCAAATTCATTATCAATTATCATTAACAATATTATACACGAATTCTTAACTCAAAATAATTTGCTAATTTTCGTCATTTTTCCATATTTAGTAAATTTTTGAACTTTAAATGCTTATAAAAAAAAACTGTAATAATGCTTTTTAATTGTTATTGTAAAAACATAGTAAGAGCCTTGTATTAAATTTTCAAGTATTTTTACTCAACAAATAAAGTTTTATTGACATTAATAGAAAAAAAGACTAATAAAATTGGAAACTGAAAATGTTTCTAAACAGTTCAAAACAAATCAAAAAATTTTGAAAATTTTCTGATATATGGAAAATGAAAATATAAGCAACCAGTGAAAATTACATGTACCTATATACGTTCATTTGTTTAAGAGTAACAACAAAAACCAAAATCGATTTTTTGGAAATCCGATTTTGCCTAAAAATTCCTGTTTTTCCTTAATTTTTATGTTGTTTTTCCCGGTGCTTGCGAAAACTATTGGGAATTTTAAAATTTGACCTCCCGAATGCACCAACTAGATTCACTTTCCCATCGAACAAGATACTGTTGAAGAAAATCGAAGCAGTTTTACTGCCCCAAACCGTGATGACATATACATGCAGTTAAGATAGAAATAGATTTAAGGATGTAATTTTTACTTAGGACAATCATGGTGGCGTAAAATTCAAGATCTAAAATTGTTCTTTTATTATAGAAATGATAGTTGTGAAATTGGTAGATTTTTAAAGTGCATATTATATTTGAATTTCCATTTTTAACACCAGATAAAGTAGGTAGGTGATTTTTTTTCTAATCTGATGGGAATCAATAAACCAGTTGCGATGGAAAATTAGATTTTTTTTTGGATTACTTACTTGATAGGTAATTATATATTTCACATTTTCACCTGGATCTACTTTTCCACCTCGTATATGGGCTGAATTTTCACGTAGAACTTTACGTACCACAAATAACTGTAATGGAATATTTAATAACGCCCACCCACAATATTTATCAGTTTGTAGAGGCTTTAAAATATATTCATCAAGAATCCTACATAAAATAATAAGAAGCACTATAGAACAAAGGAAACTTATATGTTATATATTAGCTAAAGAAGATTATATTAAATAAAAATTGTATGATTACTGTTCAAGTAATAAGTCAACTATCACGATTGGAATTTGTAAAAAAATATCCACCCCAATTTCAAATTTATAAAAGTTTATTTCTTTTGACTATAGGTTATGAATATTATTAATATTATTAATATGACAGTTTGATTTGACTATTTTATATTTACTACATTTTTTGTTATTTTATATGAGGCCTTCAGTGACTAACCCAAAGATTTTTCATTTTGAGTTAATGACATTAACGGCAACCTTAACCCATACAATTCGATGCAAATATGGGTCTAAGCCACCTTTACTTAATATTCACCAGACGGCGAAACCTAACTCGTTAATGCATTTTAATATTATAAATAATTTTAAGTGCAAGAATGGACTATAGTGGGTTAGTCCATTTATATTTTGATTTTAGGTTAGTCCGTTATTGCACTGAAGGCCTTATATCGATGGTGTAGCGCACAAGTGTGATAAGTGACATTTTCGTAATTGTTCAGGAGAACGATTTTTAAGTTTGAGATGTTATAACAAATTCAAAAATGTAACGAACTGTACAACATCTATCGGAGTAAATAATGAACTATTCACTTACAACGTTTGGGCATAATGTGCAGAATTGTATGATTAAATTGATTATGCACTTAACTCATTTTTCAAAAAAATGTCACTTATCACTGCACTTGTGCGCTACGCCATCGATATATAATATTACAATTAAATTATGAAAATGTACCTATTAATATTATGCTAATTAATGTATTTTTACCCCACCTGAACTAACATTATTTGCCTATACTATACGCCGGGTTATACCTAGGTTGGCGCTAAGTATTTAAAACAATATATTATTAATCTTTATATTTTATACATATTACCTATACACTCTATTTATTATTATTTAAACCTATTTTAGTGTAGTTTATACCCTAGATATAGGTATTACAGGTATTTTACAACTATTTATACTCCTGCCACGAGAGTCCGACAGACCGACCTATGTGTTTGGTTTTACTTTCTTGATTTTTAATCAAGTAAGTATGGTAATTGAATGAAAAAAGACTGAATTTTGAAAACTTCTAGAATTTGTGTTAAATAGGAAAATAATTAAAATACAACTCAGTAATGATGAGTAGGTGGGTAATTATTAGCTAGCTTTAATATAAAATATTAATAAGAGAGATTTGATATCACATCCAAGCGGTATAACCACTTGGATCAATAAAAACGTCGGCGTAAACAGTCCAAACATATCTATTTTTTTAACTTTTCTCCTAAACTATGATAGCTAGAAAGTTAGTTGATAACTAATTATTAAAAAGGGATTATCAAGTATATTCTAAATGTGGAATTAATATTTTTTTTAAATTATTTAATTTTTGACAGATAAAAAAAGTTATTTTTCTTTAGATTTTCATTTAGCGAGGTAGATTTCCAAAACTGGAGAACGGATTTTGTTGTTTGAGGTCTTGTTAGATTCACATTGGCTAGGAGAAGTGAAGTGAAGATTTTCAGAACTTTATCTCCAATCGTTAATTGACTACAAAGCTGTAAAGCTGAAAAACATCAAAAAACGCCCAATAAAATTTTTTTAAATTTTTTTTATGTTCTGTAGTGAATTAACTATTAAAGATAAAGTTCTAAAAATCTTCACTGCACTTCTCCTAACCAATGTGAATCTAACAAGACCCCAAACAACAAAATCCGCCCTCCGGTTTCGGAGATCTATCTCACAAAATGAAAATGATTTTTTGTGGAGCTGTTCACACCGACATTTTTCTGGATTCAAATTGTTATGCCACTTGGGTGTGATATCAGTTAATAAATTTCTAAAAATTAAAAACCAAGAAAGATTACATGCCGATCCCTGACTTGGCAAGCGTATTTTTTCGTTGAAAAACCAGATAGCTGTAGCTCCGTAGGTTTTTTTTTGTCTCTTGACAACTTGAAAAGTTTTGAAAAATGGAGTTGTCTTATTTTTGTACAGACCCCTTCAATTACTATAGTCCTGGAGTCATTTGTTGAGATAAGAGAAAAACTGGTTAAGCACTATAAAAACGATGTTACAAGATGCCAAGATTGGAAGCAACTACTTCATATTGGTAATAGGTACTAAACTAATATTAATCGGCAACTAACCCAAGATATTTTTATTCAAAGGGCCCTAAATAAATAAATACACTTAAATAAATACACAGCAAATAGCGTTTGATATTTTGGGGAGCTGAACCCCATCGAGGAAAAAAAATCCCAAAAGCTATACCAGCTAAAAAAGGATTTTTTTCCAATTACCATTTACCACTATAATAATTCTAGACTTATTATATAGTACATTTTGGACTCCAAAAATAACAAAAAAAATATGTATCACAATTTATAGCTATGGTAATTTATGGGTAGGGAATGTATACGTTCGACCCTATTAAACATTACACAGTGCAATCGTAACATTATTATAACAATATGTGTGATGCTAGTTTTGAAATTCAGGAGAAAAGATTTTCACTCTAAAGAAAGTGAACAGCAAGGTGGTTAAAGTTAAAATTTCTTGCATATTTTCGTAAATGTTGTTGAATTTCGTAAAAATTTGAAATTTAAAGTTTAAACGCTTATCCAAAAAAATTGATTAAATATTTTCGATATTTTGTAATTTCTGTAGGAACAACTTATGAGGTAGGTACTTTGTATTTCACTAAAAATGTTATTATGCTTAAAACGAATAAAAATAACATTATTTTATTTTATTTTATTTATTTTATTTATATATTTCAACGCCTAACGGCAATTAACAGAGACAAATACATAAATATTGGTAAGTGTTAGATAACAAATTGTATAAATAAAAAACAATATAAGTATTATATAGCTTAAGTACTGATAAAACATGAAAAAATAAAAAAAAAATATATATAATTAATATACATATTATGATATTATTATTATTAAGTAAGAACAAAATGTTGTGTGGTCCGTGTCTAAGATTTATTTTACTCATCACTTTTGACTAAAATTCCAAAAGTCTTGTGTCTAAATTAATTTTAGTCATAATTCTTTGGATAGGGTCATTGCAAAGATAATTTGTTCTACGAGTACTGATTTCAAACATTATTTTACTGCGGGACCCGTTTCTGGGTATATGAAATTTAACCCTTTCGAGTAGACTGCTTGCATCGGTCTTCCCCAAAACTAAATTATTTAAGAATCGTATATCTAGCATATTTCTTCTAATTTCAAGGTTAGATAAGTTTAAAAATTTCGATACTGATGAGTAATCATGAGGAGGGTGAGTAATTTTTAAAACATACCCAGCAAACGCAAAAAATCGGTTTTGAACCTTTTCAATCCTTTGGATGTCTTTCTGAGTGTAGGGGGACCATAAAACAGAGCCGTATTCTAAAATTGACCTCACCAATGATGTATATAATGTTACTAAGCAATTAGCTTGATCAAAGTTCGACGCATTCCGGCGAATAAAACCCAGTGTACGTAGCGCTTTGCAATTGATATGCTCAACATGAATACTAAAAGATAAGGATGGTACTAATGTGAATCCTAAATCTTCTACTTGGTCTACTCGGGGCAAGCATTCATTATACATTAAGTAATCAAAATTGATATAACTATGTGTTCTGAAAAATGTCATTACCTTGCATTTATTGAAGTTTAACGAAAGTCCAACCAAATTACACCAGTCAACCAGTTTGAATATAGAATCTTGCAGTGCAATACAGTCTTCTGGAGTTTGTATTTTATAAAATATTTTTGCATCATCAGCAAATAGAAGTATTCTACAGGGTGATATAATCTTTGATATAGTGTTAATAAAAATATTAAATAATAGCGGTGAGAGGTGTCCACCTTGGGGTACACCAGAGGTTGCCTTAACGTTCTCCGATTTATTATTCAGCAAATCAACAAATTGAAATCTATCATCGAGGTATGATTGAATCCATGATAATAATGGATTTCCCACACCCAACTTATCCAAAATAAGTATTAATGTTTTATGATTGACTGTGTCAAATGCTTTTGAAAAATCAGTATATATGACATCAACTTGTTGGTGGAGTTCAAATGCATCTAAGACATATGTAGAAAAGTCAACCATATTAGTGACCGTGGATCGACCTTTTATAAAACCGTGTTGATCATTGGACAGTACCACATTAAATTGTCTTTCGATTGTCTTTAGAACTAAGAATTCGAGTACCTTACCAATTAGAGGTAACCCCGAAATTGGACGATAATTAGTAATATCAGTTGGGTCTCCTGATTTGAAAATTGGTGTGATTTTGCTTATTTTCCAAATGTCAGGGAAAATACCTTGCTGGAGAGATTTATTAAATAATATTAGTAAGGGAGTGTTTAAGGCTTCACGACATTGGAAAAGCAGATATGCTGCTATCCCATCTGGTCCTTTGCTATCAGATTTAGATAAGCTATTTAATCCTTCCGAGATATCGTCCAGTGAAAGAGACACTTTAGAAGGCAAATGAGAATACTGACTTATCGAGAGGTTATCTAGATAAATTGGTTTTGTATTAGGTGTTTTATAAACGGAAGAGAAATACGAAGCGAAGAATGCCGAAATCTGAGGGCCTGAAACATGTGTATTTTCTATATGCATTTCTTCGGGGATGCTTAAGCATTTTCCTTTATTTCGTACATAGTTCCAGAATTTAGTTGGGTTGGATGTTAGACTAATTTGAGTGTTTTTTATATGCTCATTGAGAAATTTTTTTGAAGCCGATTTATGATAACTTAACTGTCTTAATTATTTGATTTAAACGGGTGACTCAATTTAAAACTGACTTGTTATTTATACTCGTAAAAAAAATAGTACCTATCTAAGTAAATAAAAACCACGAGTAAGTTACTAAGTTAGAAAGTTAAAATCGATTTTTCTTTGATTTAATAACTCGTTAATGACTATAGATATTGGGTAGTTGCAGGGTTATAAATTATAATTTATTATAGTAGTTATCACGCCGAGGACTCCAAACAATACTACAGTAGGTACATATATTACGAGTACCTTCGTCGCTTAAATTACGAGTGCATATCTTATTATTTAGGTAATTACTATCACATCGAGATATCTCGAAGACAAAAAGATTAATAGGTACACCATATCAGTACGGTTGTGGGCACATAACATATATTATAGCAATGAATAGTGATGTCGGTCATTCAACCACAGACAATAAGTCGAGTGGATGCCAAATCATTTTCAACCTAATATTATTAAGTCATTTAATTTCCTTTACTCCCCTCCCTCATTAGTGTAATTACTAAACCATATATTTTCTTTATCAAAATCAAGTTCTTTTAAAAATCTCTCCTTGTACTTTGTACACGTCATTGCACGTACTATGATATAGTATCCAGAAGGTACCTACATATTTATCGTACCTAATAGAACAATTATTATTGTGACCTCTTATTAACTTATTATTAGTGAAGTGTAACATGTCGACGCCACGTGGTGTACGAGCGCACACGTAAGGCGAAGGCGGTAGCAGTTAATTTTTTCACGATGACAGACGATGCACGCACACACGCACTGGTCTAAAAGTAAAAACCAACTAGTCTTATACATCAGTAAAGGGGAAAAATAACAACAACGACGATGGCATCAATATTTCAATTCGCATACGAAACTTTAGGCCGTTATAGGGTGTACCAACTCGGAATTACGACGAAATGCGAGTGCGAAAGCCTTCTATAATTGTATATAATTAAGACCGTGATAGTTGTAATATACCTAATACAAAATGCACAATGCACATTGAATTTAAATGTTATGTTTATATGCTATATACATATAGGTACCTAGCTTACTAGTTTGTTACACAACCACAATGCACTCATTGCACATTTGCACTCTCTCTATCTATTCGTGATGCACTATACATTTTTTTTATGGATTCGCTTTATGAGTATTGTTATTCGTTGGGCTTAGGATGTACAATTTCATCGTTTGTTTTGGCACTCGTGTTCTCAATAAGACAATTCTTTAAATTTCTAGCGACACGGGCTTTAAACACACGATATTTATTATAATAATTATTATTTGTATAGACAAGATGATAATATAGGTAATAATGATAATATAGAGAGGTCTGCGTGTACCGTGCAAAATCGTCGACAGTTTAAAAACGCAATTTTTTCGAATAAGTAGGTATTAATGTTATTTTATATAACTGTTATAATAAAACAATGGGTAATTTTTAAATGTGATAAAAAAAATTATAAGATTAAATAAAAATCGATTATATATAACTTATGAATAACCTTGTGTAGATTTCCAATAATGAATAAAACATGATTATTTTTTAAATATTATATTTCATAAAATGTAAATACGTATTAATTATAAATTAATAATTAATGTAGAATGCATGTCGTTAACCACCGTATGAAAATAATAATTTTCGATTCTGAGCTGAGCAATGGATTTTTTATTGGTTCTACAATGATATGTGTGGTTTTTTTTAAATTGTAGTTGTGTCGGTCATCGCTTATTGGAGTACCTAATTAAAATATTATTCAACTTTGAGGGTGGTTTCTGAGAGAAAATTGAATCTAGTTAGTGAAAAATGTCCTGTGCTTTTCAAAATATTCAGAAAACCAAAACAAAAAGATTTTCAAAAAAATTTAAGATTATGATGACGGACGTGTTTAGGTTGCCCCTGATATTCAGAGTCCGTAGATACCACATATACTCAATGCAACCGGTGGTCGACCACCACGTCCGGAACCATTTACACGTTTAACGTATTATAAGGAAGTTATGGTCGTGAAGTGCTTGACCAGTACAGCTCTAACCTCAACCTCTTCCTCTCTAGCATGTATGTTTGACATTTGCAGTGTCCTTGCGAACGGTGGTTGTGTTGTATAAGTTGATGTGTGCGTAACCTTGATTTGACGCATCTCACAATGTTCTACCTACTCCACCGCTCATAAAAATGTCCT
The DNA here is from genome assembly GCA_949089665.1 of Macrosiphum euphorbiae. Classification (NCBI taxonomy): domain Eukaryota; kingdom Metazoa; phylum Arthropoda; class Insecta; order Hemiptera; family Aphididae; genus Macrosiphum; species Macrosiphum euphorbiae. Next base: position 159,164,033 of record CARXXK010000001.1, on the reverse strand, counting down.
TACACCACGTTTTTTATTCACAGTTTTAGTCCGATGACTGAATGCAGTCACAAAACGAACCTAAAATAACCTACAATCAACCTAATATTGTGTCTCAGTGGCGTACACGAAAGTTTTGACCGTGGTCGGATAGAGTCGATGATGTTTGTCAGTCTATGCCCTCGTGATTCTGAACTCTGTAGTCTAGTTACCCAACTCGGACAGTGGGATTGATCAAATGCCAGACATCCATCAACAACTGCAGGGTGACCCGACGGACCCAACCACTGGAAAAAATGTATCCAGGTCAACTGTCTGCTCAACGACACTTGAATGATCGCTGCCAGATGGACCGAAGGAAAGATTTTTCCATGCTCCACAGTGTTGTATGGTTGTTTGCATGATCATGTACCCGTCCCGGCGTTCTGGTCATTGGCGTCCATCCAGCGTCCTTCGACAAGGTCAGGTACGAGCAACACTCGCAGTGCCGCAAAAATAGGGTAAGCAAGGTATGCATTGCATTCCCTGGCCAGATTTTATTTTTAAATGGGGGCCCATCGACAAAAGAAAAAAAAAAAATTTATTATTCGAAACAAAAAGAAAATATACCATTTATAATAGCAATCTATTATTTTAGAAATATGATGAACATAAGGCTAATTTGTTGTCTCTGTCTTACAAGTACGTAACATAGCAAATTGTACGCTCAGCAGTACACGTGTAACTTCATTAGTTTATAAATTAGAGCAAATTGACCTCTCATAAAATCTAAAGGTGAGAATATATTATCGCGAGTTATGAGTATTTTAAAATTAATTGTTTATACATCTTAAAATACTCATAACTCACTTTAAAACTAAAATATATTAAAATGCCCATGTGGCTGCCTAGATAATAATCTTACCTTTAGATTTTATAAGAGGTCAATGAGCTCTAATTTTTAAATTAACGGAGCTACATATGTTCTGCTGAGCGTAAAATTTGCTATGTAACGCACTTGTAAGACTGAGACAACACGTCATGCGAGTATCGCGTCCACTTAATATAACCAACATTACTATAATGCTTGAAAAAATGTTAATATTTGGGGGCCATAAATATTGCCTTGCATTAGAGGTCTACCAAAGGTTAATTGTAGCACTTACTTTTTTTCGTTATATTGGAGTATAAGTATACTAGGCTATAGGGGCGAGGGGCCCCTTAAAATGTTTCGCATCAGGGCTCCACAAAACCTAGTTGCGGCACTGAACACTCGGTCCAGTTTTTTCTGTTGTTCTCGGTTTTGAGGAAATACAGCCCTGCAGCTTTCGTGTGCGCATATCTGATCTTAAATTTCCTCCCACATCATTCACATTAAATGACAAATACGTCGTTTAGACTTGAACACACATATAATATATTATAAAGTAGATTTATTGGTAGTTTTGTTAGAATCCATACGGTATTGATTTGTTTCAGAATTTTGTGTTCTCAATAATGCTATTCATAAAACAATTACTTACGACATGATTTATATCATAATATAGGTAAATGTACATATTTTTATGGGCAAACGCTAAATTTGTGAACCGTACACATTTTCCGAAAGTTTAAAAACATAATTGTATCGTGTAGGTCAGGCTTGTGTGGTGTATACAGTTATAGGTGGGGAGCCTGTTGATGTATTTTATGATGTTATATTATGGTTTAGTCGTGCATCGACTACTATAAATTATTGCACATAAAATCCTACTTGGAAAATAAAAATTGACCTCAACTCGGACAACTATTCTCGTGAAATGGAAAACGTCATACATAATTAAAATGTATAATATAGGTATAGACACAAAAATAAAATAATAAACAAAAAAAATACACATCATTGTAAAATCAATACATACATCGTTCCACTCAGAATCTGAAATAAATTTTTTTTTGAATAATTCAAAATTGTCAATTTAAGTTTTTAGAAATCTTTTGACTATAAAATCATTTATCAAAGTAAAGCGGTTTATTTTTTTTAAATGTCAACTGTTTTTGAAGATGTTAGACTTATTCATTTAAAAGGAATAACTATTCTTATTTATCTAAGTAACCTTTTTAGGACACCTTTGAGTGGTTCTTTCTACAAATATACTCATGTTTTTTTTTTTTTTACTCTTAGCATATACGCATATATGATACATCATATTATGCTTATGTTAACTATAATACAGATTGTATATTACTTATTTTAAAAATGTTTTTTATGACTAGATCAACTTTATTTAACAGAAATAATAACTTTTAAAAATAAACTACAAGTCTTAAATAAATGTTTTTACATACAACATTTTTCTTAATACCAGATTTAAAAATTGGCTATTTTGAATTTTTCAGAACCTAGGTGTTAAAAAATAAAAATGGAAGTTTTACAATATTATACATTTAGCTTATGGTCAATGAATATATATTATATACATACTATATATATACTATATATAATATATATTCATTTATATTATATAAACAATTTATACTAATAGGTATTCAAAAACTACTTAAATGATTTTGTGAAAATTTAATATAGAGTAGTTTGAACCACGTTCGATTTATACCAAGTGCTATATCCAATCCACCACAGGCGAATTTTCCATCTTGATCAAATTAGTTAACAAAGAGAAGTACACCGACGCAAATTTTCCACTTTCCAGTGAACCGAGGTATACCAAAACCAAAATACACTTATATATATCGCTATATTTTATAGATATTTTTTTCACTTTTTCACTGGCGAAGTTGGGTTATACAGGCATAGGTACAGCTAAAAATGGATGTTTGTTCATTCGAAGTTAATTGACTACAAATCTACTAGAACGTTCTAGTAAGTTAGATTCCTTGAGACTTGTTGGGTGATTAATGTTTTTTTTTTATCAACTACTATAGGTAGATATAAAGGGTAGTTCACAGATGATTTTTTTCAGCTTACTTAAATTAAAATTTTGTGGTTATTTAAAATTGAAAAAAAATTTTGAAAAATTATTGAACTAAAATTCTATTTAAATTGTTTTAAGAAAAATCTAATCTATAATCCTAATATTAATATGTAAGTTTATTACAAAACGTTGCTCACCTTGGCGTATATGTGTAGACGCACGGTTAGCAAAATTGCACTCACGCGGCACAAAAATGCTGTCTTGTCGGTCAGACAAAAAAATCGGACGCGTATGTGTTATACACACGCACAAAATTGCGTTCTGGCCGTTCTGGGTATCTACTGCACCCAAAACATACAAAAAGTTTTATTTTACTTTAACAGGTAAAAAAAAAACACTAAACTTGCTCCGGGTTTACTACCCGAAACGTGCACAATTGTCGTACTTCACTTGTACAAAAAAATTGGTGTGCCAAGGGAATCTCTCCCAGACCACACGTAAAAACTGTTGCACTTCTCTTACATAAACACTTCAAAAAAATTAAAACGTGCCAAGGTTGAGGTACCAGGGCACAAAAAATCAAAAAATGTCTCCGACTGTGGATAAGTAACCCCGTTGGGCGCCACTCTGTAGTATCACCCGTATTGGATAATACGCGGTAAACCAACTTTATACCTTACCCTCGTACGCTCTAGGCTAATGACTGTCTCTAGAATAAATTCAGATTAGCACTGTTAACCTTTGAGGTACGATGGTATGCGTTTTGTCAGTTCTTCGTCCGTTTCCTAAATTGGAATGACTATTAGGACGCCACAACCAGAGCACTGTTCAGTTTGTAATAAACCTCATTGACTATATAGGTGTGTGGGTCTGAGCACTGTTCCAAAATTAAAGGTAAGAACGAAGAAGACTTTGAAATAATAGTCAACTCGGGTTTTTAGGTCGGAAACACTTTTATTATATTAAAACAAACATATAAATGAAACACTTAGCAAATTCAGATTGCCTAGCCCGTACTACGATCGACGTTTCACACGTACAACCGTCGTACCTACGTCCTCGCCGAATCACTCAGCGACAACGGGACTCTCGTGCCTGCGCGTACGGCGGTTTTATATAGTAAAATCTTATTGCTGCCTCAGCACATATATTGCTTCACTGACCTATGTCAATAGTTTACAATTTAAAATGTTCCCACCTCTATTACATATATATTAAATAATAATATCTTGACGACTGTCTACAATATACGACACTACGAAAAAAGAAAATTTTTTTTTAATCTAAATGGATTCCATTGCAGGTTACATATTACTTTTATAAATTGAAAAAATATGGCATATACATTTGTTTACCAATAAATTTATAAAAAAAAAATACAAATCTTTGGCACGGGCAACGTCGAACGGAACAGTTAGGTATAACAATAATCAATATAATTCTTAATTTTGACTAGGCACCTATATTATTGTTTTAAAATATTTAGGGATAATAACTATCAATTATCTAATGAAAAAGTTGGTTCAGATCCATTTTATCTACACCTTATATTTAATAATGTATTTCTCTGGCTAACCACTGACTGTTACTAAGCTGCTAGACTTCCATCACAGTGACCCACAGGCCAATGAATCGACACAAAAATATTTTCATATGCTGCAGCGAACCTTCTTCTGCATCCGAGGCCTATGCACTATGCAGTCGGTACTCATACACGTTGTCTCTGCCGAGAATATCTTGTATAGTCCGATGTCTTTACTCCATAGATACTGGTATCTTGTAACACTAATTTGTGTATATTTATTAGTTATTATATTATTAATTATAAAATATTATAATAGGTAGTCTGTAGTGTGTACCGACCTACTGAATCGTATTGTGTGTGGTTGCTTTTAATGCCATTAATTCAAGTAATGTACATTTTTCGGTTAGTCTATAACAGCACTGAAGGGTAAAGGCCTCTTATTATAATATGATTAGGTAGGTATATGTGCATAGAAATAAAGTACAATATTATACCCTATATACCAACTTATACCAACTTAATGCAATATAACGTCTGTCCAATGTTTCTTTTTATTTGTGAGTTTTGGATCCATATGCATAGGTAAATCATACATATGTTATATACAAAGAATAATTATGTACAAAGTACAACATACAACATTATATTACCGTTTTACATTTAAATAACATTTGAATGCTTCAGATCATCATCATTCATCATTCATCATGGTACACTCTATGTAGGGAATATGACTCTGGAGGATTATCATTTATAGCGATTGTTATTTACATTGTTAAATCCTCCAAATAAACTCTGTATGTATATTAATTATTATATATAATATGTATATATTTACCTACATAGTTTAATAACGAATTTTAAAATGGTAATGAAATTAGCAGCAGGTCACTCGGTTAGCAACATGTTTAGTAGTTATATACCCCCACCGTTCAGCTATACGGGAGTTTTTTTTTTACATGTAGACAAGGAAATGATGGCCAGATTCAGCCAGTTTGTGAACTCAATTGAGCTGGTGTATATAGTCCTCGGAAAATTAGTGTTTCTCGTAAGTATATACAATATTGATTATAATGTTATACAATTTAAATTTTATAAGGATTAGATTTTGTTTTTATTTTATTTTAAAACGATATTTATTTGGAATAATATACACTATAAATTATAATATTGTCTTGTTCAAAATATTTATTTATATTTAAATTACTTGGGTGAAGTAATAAGTTATTAAACTCTACATTTACTCTCAATCAAAATAATTTTTTTTACATTTATTTTCAAATCATAACCAATCCATGAAAAACTGAACTAATTGGTGTATCTATAAAATAGAAAAAAAATGGTAGAAATGTTATTTATATATGACGATAACAAATTATATTTTTGTATGGTTTGTTATTTTAATTTATTATTTTTTTCTATAATTTCATATAATTCTTATGAGCTATTATAATTTGATAGATAAAAATGGAAATACTTTTAAAAAAAATACTTATTTAATTAAATATACTACGATAAGATTTTCGGTATTTGTACTTATAGTTCATTTCAGGTATAGCATTCAATAAAATCGTTCATTTAATTAATTTTATAATACATGAGGTGAAGTTGTGAAATATTTTAAACAACCAATTGGCTAGGTATTCATATTCCTCATACATAATAATGTGGCAATTTCCAATGGGCAATATTAAATGTTTAGTAAGAACCATTTCGATAATAATTAAAATTGTTGATATAACTGTTAGTTATTTTATTATTAGCTAAAATATAGACAAAATATGGATATTTTAATCGTTATTTAATTTTTAATTTTTATTTTAATTAAACTGGTTTATTATTTTATTAGTTTTTATTATTAATATAGACTTATGTAAATAACAGTAACATATCCGAGGGGGAGCAAGGGTCTAAACTCTAAGACCCTCGGAGTCCAGAAATTAACCACTCAAATATTTTTTGTGTATATTAATTCTTATTTTTAAAGAAATTGTATAGGTACCTAATCAAATAATTGAATTATTTATGGTGTAAAAGCTATTTATTTAAAAAATATTCAAGATTCTTAATATTATTTGTATTTGTTGTTCATCGCCCTCTCTCCACCATATCCTCATCTAGGACCCGTCGTTGGTAGATCTGCAAACTTGAAGTAGGTAACCAAAAAAACTTTTTTTACTATTTAAGTGTAAAGTGTAAAGATATTATTATTAGTGAACTAAGCTTGTTTAACTAACTTAATTCCATTGGACTTTCGTGAGAATAGAAATGACCGCATAGGATTATGAGAAAAAATATTATTTTCCAATGGTCCCGTCTAGAGTCCAGACAACTCGCCAAAACGGTTATTTTTTTGTTGCGATTTTGGATTATTATCACCCCAAGTTCCTTAGAAATAGCTAGGAGTGGGTATATAATATGCTCACGACGTTGTCGTGGAAATAACACAGTTTAAATAAATATGCCCAGAAGTAACGATTAATCATTGGTAAGATTAAAATCGTGTATGCTAATCAGTAAGCAAACCGGTTGGTCTGTACATATGACGGTAAATAGTGCCGGGGGAGCTTATACCATGTCCGTCACCTTTCCTCCAGTCGTAATTAGTTGCAATCGTCATGAATGGAACAATTTCTCGAGAGAAGACTTTGGATGGTTGCCAAAAGTAGATTTACTCCAGGTCGATGATCCCCGGCAGAACCGGCTCGTATATATTTTTTATTAATTCATTTCGAGTGTGAAATAATTATGTAAAATAAAAGCAAATTTCCGTTTGTAGGTACTGCAGATATAATAATTATATTATGATGTACCTCGTCTACTTACACGCGTTTTTGGAAAATTTAAATATTGCAAGGATATTCGACTCTGGGCCCCGCCGAAAACACGTATTATATGTTTACTGTACCTATATGTATATATGATAATATACGGTACCCGTATAATATAATATAAATTTCTAGTAACGAGATTCGATTCATTCAATGGTCCTCCCGTTCTCGTAATTGATATTATCCTACCTCAACCCGAAGCGCGTCGTTTTCCACGTGGCTACCTGCCAAAATATTACTTGAATGATACAGAGATGCAGTCTTCCGATACACTAATACTATAGATGAATGGATATTGGATGTGATATTCGCGAGACTGTATTCACTATTAGCTAGGTATCGTCTTGTGTGTCGTTAGTCGTTACTGGATGGTGGGTTATATATGACCTAATAATATAATGGCCTTAGGAGCCTGCAAAGCCTATGCGTTCCAAATAAAAAAAAAAATTAACTGTCATGGTGGCATGAAACATTTTATCGAAACTTTCACGGTAAATATACCTACTTTCAAGCGGCTGAGGATCGCACGAACGAGAGCACGCCGATGGTGCCTAATTTTTAAACAGTAATAAATAATAATGATAATATTCATATAATATATATTAGGTATATGATAATTGACCAGGTATATAATATAGGCAGTATGCCTATATAACAATAAACTGTTTCACGTGTATCGGATCTCAGGATTTATAAAGTACAGAAAATATCGGACACTGAAAATGTGTCAACTGTTCGGAGGTGCTCGCTATTTAGAGGTTTAGGGGCTAGTTAGGGGAGGTTTAACTGTATGTATTATATATTCGTTCGGTGTAGTAGATATACTCACATAGTCACATAGATGATATTATATAAATATTCCTACTGTGATCTGCATTCTGCAGCAGTCTCAGACACACGCGGTAGTTCGGTACACGAAGTACGAACCTCATTAATTATACTATCAAAATATTGTATCCTGATTATGTATTTAATTAATTTTGTATTATTTGTTTTTATTTATCAGGTGTATTTAAGGATAAATCGTTTATTCAAATGAATCCTAGCTCTCTAGATGCCAAAAAAACCGTCATGAATTATTTGCTATACACGTCTGTGTTGGTGTTCGGCGTACGAGCGTCTGCAGTGGGGTCGAACAATAATAATTATACTCTCAGGCGACACAAGGTACGTAGGGTACTACCGTGTAACAACTACCTCCCAATGACGTCATATTTGTATGATAAATAATAATACGTTTACACTTGCCCGTGAACGATGCAATTATTTAACCACAGGTCCACAATATAGTCTTGTACCCGGACAAGCATTCGTGGTGCACGAGCACGCCCATTAAACAAGTCATATCCGACGTCGATTGCGATCCCGTGGAGATTGACAACCTCGTTTGCCTGGGCGCGTGTTTCAGCTATTCCATCCCGAGGGCCGTTCCCGCCAACAACGTCGATGAAGTCAACTCGTATTGCGACTCGTGCCAACCCGTAAACACGATATGGATTCCTGTGAGCATAATGGGAAATATATCATTATTATACGCAGGCACTGAGGCACTAGACTGCTACTGCAGTACTTACTTTCTGTTGATATATAAATTATACCTTTTGATTCAACAATTATTATACGTCGAAATAGGTACTCAAAAATATATTCTGCTTCGAAATTAAAAATGTATTTTGCAAATGATAAAAAACATGTTTGGTATGGCTTCAAATTATATACCAAAAGATTTATAGTTATCAAAATAATGAGTGGCTTACAGTAAAAGAATTACCTATCTATTTTATGCAGAATGTATATCAAATATTGATGTATAGATATACGTCCTTTGGGTGTATACAACATACTGCCTATCCGGAGAGGTGCTAAAATTGTTGATAATAATTACCATTGTCCATATATTTGTATGTATAACTTTTAATTAATGACGACACTACGATTTGAAATGTTCAAATGTCTTAACTAAAAATTAAAGGTCTATAATAGTATGTATAACAACAATATAATTATTATTCAATTATTTTTGAACCATTTTCTAGACCAAAATCAAAAATTTCAAAGCATTAAGCAATAGTGTTGTCGTTGTCTATGTCACAGTCACTTAGTCTATTTCAGAATAACATTAAACATTTTTAAAAATATTTAAAAACCCAATAAAAATGGGCGTTTGGTAGTTGGAGGGGGTGGTTGGCAAAGTCCACGCTCAGTTTTGTCCGGTACATGCAGTGCTTATGCGTTTTAATAATATAGGTACCTTCGAGAGTCGGAAACTTAGGTTACTTTTTATCTGTAAAATTAATAATTATAAATTATGGCCGTAGGTAAAACTGAAGTGCAGTGATGGGTCGAATCACACGAAACGTGTACAGCTGATCAAAGAGTGCCGGTGCTCGTCCTGTAGCCGACACTGGGAACTGGAAAATCCTCCGGCGGACGTCGTGGACGAGGGAACCTCCATACAGACATCGAGGTGAGCTGGTTGGGCGATGGCCGTTTGTTATAATTATATACCGATCAACTCACTGATCAGTGATAGAATGATTCAGATATATGCAACTGATGAAACTTGAACAAAATGATAACTCCGAAAACGAAGAGTCTTCTACGGACGCGGCGTCAAGGTCGGCGGAAGACGTCAGTACATTTATATTATATTATTAGTTATTACTTATTATAGTTATTACCTACTTATTTACCTACGTATTTACGTACAAAGTTGAAAACCCGCTTGTATGCTCGATTTATCATTTATGTATAATTATCGGTGTATCGTTATCACTTGGATTTTTAGGTACTGGACGCTGTCAACTTGACTAGGCTGGCTTACGAGAAAAACATTTGGATCCGAGGTCCGCATCATTCGAAGGTGAGTGTAAAACGAAACAAATATATTTATTTATTTGTTTATTTATTTATTTATTATTTATTATATTGTACTTGTACATATCAAGTAAATAAGTGTCATATATACGTATATATAGTTACCTGTAACGAAATCGGATTTTCAGGTGCTATTAAGAAAAGAAAATATGGTCAGCGCGCCGAACGTTGGGGCCAACGACGATATCACAGCCAACAACGATATCGCAGCCAACGACGATATCGCAGCCAACGACGATATTGCCCAACAATATTTGGGAGAAGACGTCTCCGATAAGAATAATTAACTTTAACACGGATTCTTAACTATTTTATAATATAATATATAATTATACAATTTTTTTTTTTACTATTTGCATCAGTTTTAAATATAATAATATAAAATCACAATTATGTTGAATTTACAATAATATTATACGACGGTCAGGAAAATTCCTGATATAAAGGCAAATTATCACATGGGTGCGCTGCCAATCGATTCGTGTAATTTTTTTAACAACAAGTCCAAATCTATGGCGTTCTGTTTGCACTGGGCGGCCATCTGACCTTCGGGCAATTCTTTCGGTTCGTATTTCAACAAATTTTCGGCTTGTTCCAGATAGGACTTGGATCTCTGCAGTGCGAAAATTAATACATTAAGACTATAATCGTTACCTATATCTATATAATAATTTATTATAAAACACGAGAGTAACAACTGCTCGAACGCGCGTGAAAACTCACCAACAGAGCCTCCATTACGGCATTGGTGTCATGCTGGGATCTCCTGGCGTCTTCCGCCATTACGGCGTGCAACTCGAACATCAGGGCTCCTCGTATTCGGCATTCGGCTACCGAAACAAAAACGATAATAATAAATTAATAATGATAAAAAAACCAATACAACTCCCTCTCGTATACGAATACAACATAATATGTACCTATATAATAGGTACTCAAAACGTTTTTCAAAACTCACCAGGGAACAAAGCGTCCGCTACTTTTAAGACTTTCAGACACAGCTCTCGTTTGTGGCTCAGCTGTTCCGAAGACAACGTGTCCAGCGGCTGGCCTTCCAGCTGCCCGTAGAGTTGGGCCAAGTTCAGGCGGACTTCGGTGAAGTAATAGTGGTTGGGGTGCAAGTCGCCGGCCGACACGTAGTGGTCAAGGAACATCTGACAGTGTTTCGGGTCGCGGCGGTTCATAGCTGCCATATCTCGACCCACGTGGGCCAGCGACAGTTCGATCTGGTTTGGGTCGGCGACAGTGGAACAAAAGTTGCACGTCCATTCGACGTCGAACGGGTCATCGGTAGACGGATGGACGTTCGGCAACGAATATCCCATACAGTCTCTGAAAAAGCGAAGGCGTGTAACACATATTATATTTTGCATGTAAAACGATATAAGCTATATTGCCTATTATTGTACCTATGTACATGGTACATACACAATATTATCGATAATAATAGTAAATTGCCGTATGTATGTAAACAATTTTTTACACATAATTATTTATCATAATTATATGTTTCTAAACATTTATAATATTTTAGTTGTATATAGCACTTATATACAAAAAATTATAAATCTATTTATCTATATTAGTAAACATTAATATTTTCTAAATTGTTTTTGGGAATATTTAACCTTAACGTTCCTCTAAATTTCTAAATCTAATTTTGAAATTCACTTGACACTCGTTCTCGCAAAATCAAAATTACATATCTAGCGGGTATTATAATATATTAACCCAACGTATTTAATATTGGGTTATTTACCTACCAGGCCCCCCACATCAAATGTTGGGCACTTGTACTAAATAGTAAATGTATTTGTGGACTCTATAAAATAAGTATTCCTATCGAAATTTCAAAATTTCAAATATTAAAAATTCATTAAAATGGGCCCCAGTCCAGCCTCTGAACTCCAGGCCCAACCACCCTCCTCTTGAGGGAGCTCTGGTGCATACTATAAAGAAACTAACTCACTCAGTGGCGCACTTGACTCCGCTAAAGTACGTTCCTAGTTCCGTGGGGTCGGAACACCTAGGACACTTGCAGACGAAGAATTTCGTGTCAGCCAGATGGGCGAGCCGCTGTGCGGTGCCCCACAGCACGTCTGTGTACGAGATGGACAGGTGTCCGCCGCTCTCGACAGCTGCGGCCGCGGTCCTGATTAACAGGTGGCCGTCGCGCGTGAACGACTTGGAGCAGTTGGGCACGCAGCTGTGCTCCAGCATCGAGCCCGCGTCGTAGATGGCCACGTACGGTGGATCGGTAAGCGGGACTTCGTGTCCGTTGACCTGCACGATCCCGCACACTCTGAGTATCTCGTCCGCCGGCCATTCTGTCGGGTCTAATTTGAAAAACCTCCGCAAGTGGTCCGCAATCCATATGCGGTCCGTTTCGTACTTGGACCCACCTCGGCGACTGGCGCAGTGCGACTCCAGCTTGGTTAGTTTGGCCCAGACTTCCGGGTTGTTGTGCTTCTGGTACAGGCACCTGATAACCGTGATCGACTGGTAGCTGGGATGCGGGTTCGTGAAGTCTTTGATCTCTATCTACAGAGGGATATGGTGTAAAAATCATCACAATTGTATTTTTATACGCAATAATCATCTATTTACATTTATATAGACAGTCAGACAGAGGCGTATTTAAGGGCTCAGGTCGCACATATCAAGGGGGCGTAAAATCTTAAGATACCTATCGAAAAATAGAAGGTAATCTATCATGATGAAATAGGATTTTTTTAAATTTAAATTTAAAACTTATAAACTAGAACTGTCTATAATGCAGCATAATGCATCTAAACTGACACGTCGTTTTCTTTTTATAACTTACACGTAGGTACAATAAGTAGGTGTGCTATTTTCGTATTGTTTTCTTGTTCCCAACGTTTTATTATGTTATGACACTCCGGCCTAAGTAATTATAGTATGCCTTTTAATCATTACGGCCATTAGTATCCAGTCTACACATCATCGGATTTTTCTACCAACATTGTTACTTGACAGTATCTATAGTTGTAATTTAAAAGATATTATTATATTGTAAAGACTTTAAACATTTAGAAATTAATTAGGTACCTATCCTAATATCCTATCATTTTCTATAGATAATGATATTTTAAAAATATTTGGTCTAATTTTTAACAATTAACCATTTAACTTAGAATGCTTGAATTTGTTATATATTATACTTTATACATATTATACTTTCAATTTAATATTATATTCGGAAACAGAACAAAAAATGTCACTCAATTATATTTTCTTTTTTGTCCAAAAAAACTAATAAAATATTTGAGAAGTCAATTAAAAAGATCATATCGTATTATGTAGGTGGAATGTGCATGTGCTATATTATACAAAATCGTAAAATGTTGTTGAAGAATTTTTTTTCAATTTGCAAAACGGTATATTTCCGTTTTACCTCCGGCGGAATCCACGGGTAAAATAGTGTGCCTTCATCTCTTATTGTCCCTCAGTCCTTAGGGGGGGGGGAGAGCATTGCCCAGACTCTGGGCCTCGAGCATTTTGCTTACATTTGGAGGCCTCGCGTTTGAAAAAAGGTGGTAAAATTGGTTTTCGCCCTGGACTTTGCAAATCCTAAGGACGGCCCTGTCCCTCACTCACCTTCTGTTTTCTCCGCGTCACTGTCCAGTCGCATTCGGCCTTGTGCCATTCGTCGTCCGAACAGTTGCTGTCCGGACACATCGGCCAACCGCACCGTTCGCACCTCACCGCTGAGTCCGCCGTAATCGACTTCAGACATCCCAGACACACAGGCCGTGTGACCTGCGACGGGCCCCGAATAAGCGGCCGTTCGACGAGCGCCACTTGCCAAGCGGCCAAGTCTACATTAGCGGCCACGTACCTGCCGACCGTAGGGTCTTCCGCCACCTGAAAGAGCACGCTCGGCGTTATAGCGCGACGATGTCATATTCGGGTGAAACTAAAATTGTTTTTGGCCGCGCTTGTGCTTATCCCTGATTTTTAGACACTTATCGAGTATACACTTATTATAAGACCACGTAATATTTTTTTTTTAATATTTTCAGATTTTCACGGAATTTCAGCCTCAAGAATAACAGACAACAGTCCAGTGATGACATTTAAGTAGGAACATGGGGCTAGTTGTCACACGGGTTGGTTGTTACTTGTTATACAAATATACAATTCTAACAACTGTAAAACCAAATTGTATCTAGCCATCTAGGCACCTATTTATGGTCGTTATATCGCCTGAGTTTATTTACTTGAGACAACTATAACCGCACGTCGATATTCCATATTAAAAAAAAAAACTAGTTTAGCCTCCCTCAATATTTCAATAGCCCGCTCAAAATCGAAACTTTACACTGATTATCTGGAAACTATAGAATATTATACTAGTCTGAACTCTGAATTTCGCATTGAATATAACGCCGTTTTTGAATTAATCAATCAAGCAAAGATAAATTGAAAAACTTGAGACATTAAACTAGAGACGGCAGTATTTCACAGACGACAAAATGCTTATAAATTGATCTCAAGTAACTATTTGGACGGCGTTTTCTGTTCGGTGTGGTGCCAGATAGGTGACATAGGTATCTACCACGTTTCAAAAAACACAGTTATATTATGAAAAGCGTGTTCTCTTACCTTGATCAATTGTTTAACCATGATGGTTGTCCAGATCGTCGCGTTGTACTGGGAGACGTGCGATCGCGGGGCATATCACGCCGGGTTATACCTATAAATAGAAAGCGTATGGGACGTCGTTATACACGAGAAAATGGTGGCGGGAGAACGTGTATAATATCGTAGGTTTAAAAATAGGATCGATCTAAGAAAAAATTAGATCACAGCGTTGAATGCAATATGATAATGTGCACATCATCTTGGACTTTAGAAATCATCAGTTAGGTATTCTACCGCTTATATAGTTATATACCGCTTACATAATAACCACAACAGTTATTGGCAGAAAAGGCGCCAGAATCTTTTCCACGGAAGGTATACCTCTGTAGGCTATAGCGACTAATAATATTTTTAGGAGTTCAAAACAAATTTTCTACTTTTAAGAGCCCCATTTTTATAACTTACATATACCTGATGATATACCCACGGCGTAGGTCCTACGTATTACAGTATATTTTTGTATAGGAAGTCTGCAGACAAATTATATAACTTATGTTCTAATCAATATTTATTTTTTCAATATCATTTATTGACACGTATCATATAACATTTTAACATAAATATGTTTTTGGGCAGGGTACGGATGTATTTTTTATTCTCTAACCGATTTTGCGTAACGATTTGCTTATCACCATAGAAACGAATAAAATGTAAAAATTATCTAATTCCCACTAGGTATATTGTGGATAATACATAATAAACGATTTATATTTATTTTATTTTATTTATATTAATTTGTTAACTTACATATTTATGATTCATACATTTTCTTCGAAGTGGAAAATACCTAGTACCTACGTTTGTCATTTATTGGTGCCTACTTATTTTTTTATATTAATTTTTTAACACTAAAAATTAAAAATTAAATCTGATTTAAATATTTTTTGAAAATTAGCTAATTTGTTAATCTGGAGTTTACTTTTGACTGTAAAAACATTTATGTAAGTCGAGTGATTTAAATTTTACGATTTTTTAAAATATCAAAACTTATTAATTTAAAACGTTTTGAATAACTTCAACAAGTAGCCATTTAAAAATTCTCATAAAACATTTAAAAAAAAATTAAACATTTTGAATTTAAAATATTTTTTAAGAGGATCAAAAATGATAAGACTTTCAAAAATTTTAAAAAATAAACTATATTACTTAAATAAATGCTTTTAAAATCAAAATTTTTCAAAAAACCTGATTTATACATTTTTCAAACCTAATGTATTAGGTTTAATTTTTTTATTTATAATATCAAAAATAAAAATAAAAAAAAGTGGTGTAATTTTTAAATGTCAAAAGTCTTAGATTTAAGAATAAAAATTTTTATAATTTTCCAAATCAAAATAATTAACACATTTTCGTGATTTTTACGTGTATTGTCAAAACTCGAACTTTAAATGCTTATAAAACAAATTGTGACTGTATATTTAATATTTTTCAAGTGCCATTGTAACGTTATATTAAGAACTTTGTATTAAATGTTCAAGCTATTTGACTCAACGAATGAAATTTTACAGATAATAAATTAGAAATGAGCATTTAAAGTCCAATAATAATTGATATGTAAAAAAATAAGTATGTACCATAATAATATCTGATGACTAGTGGTTGATGTGATAGCAGCAAGGAAGGGTGCGAATGGGTGGGGGATGATCACAACTTCATGTTAAATGTGCCTATCAAGCAGCAACTAGGAATAATAAACTAATAAGTGCTTACCCAACAACAGGAGAAAGGAAGAACATTTTAAGAGGACGTCGCACACTCTATGTTGTCTCCGTCTTACACACGTACGGCATGGCAAAAACGTTTTGGCCCGGGAAAGATTAAATATCAGTTTAATTAACTGAATAGATCTAATAACTAATAGTGCATTAATGGTGCATTTTATTAGTTATTAGATCTATTCAGTTAATTAAACTGATAATTATCTATTTTATTTATATTGTTAATATAAAATTGTAGAGAATTTAAGTGACATTTAAGTGTTTTAAGATGTACAAACAATTTACAATTTTAAAATACTCATAATTCGCTTTAAAATTAAAATAAAAAGCGCATGAGGTTGCCTAGATAATAATCCTAATATTCGATTATATAAGAGGTCGATTCACCCTAATTTTTAAATTAGAGGAGCTACAAGTGTTCTGCTGAGCGTAAAATTTGTCATGGTACGTACTTGTGAGACGGAGACAACACATGCGGTATAGAAACATATTAAGGCTTGAAAATATTACAAGTTTTTCTTGATATTTAAGGCAATTCTAATACAAAGTTTCAAGATTTTTGGTCGGTTATTTAATAATGTAAATATTAATCAAACCTTATATGTTCGTCAACTTACCACAATCTCCCCTACACATTAAATTTCTAACAATAATAATTGGATTTACAATTTTTAACAATTTACCCGGTTTATATAATTATATATTATTTTTAATATTAGTTTACTTAATCAGATAATAGTATAATAAGTACCTATGTATTATTTTTTCATATAAGATTCATAAATTACTACAAAATCATTTTTAGAATCAGAGCACAATGATGAATATATTTATTTTTAAATTTTTTTTTTTGTGTGTAAATTGTACAATGTTTATGATTCATATTACAGAAAATGCTTTGATGTTCAATGAAAGTACGGAACACATGTATGTATGGGTGGCAAGGTATTTGCTCACTACGGTTGCCCATTCGAGAACAAGTGGCAACAGCTATTGCTTACTCTCAATCACGTGATTGACTTCAGTCACTGCACCGTGCCGAGCCACATATGCCTTAAATATAGGTCTCTAAAACTTTTTTTTATCAAATAATTATATACAGTAGAAAGTCATTAATCCATAATAATCCACACTACGTTGTAAGAATTAAACAAAATAACCTATCTAATGAGCCAAGACAAGGTGCATTATTAAAAATTATATTTAGTAAAAAAAAAAAGGTGTATTATAGATTTGAGAAATTCAAACGTTATTTAGCATAGAACATATAATGCACATAGTATTAGGCCCTTCAAAATATAAAATAACTAGTTATTTCGATAATTTTCTGATTATACTAATTATATGTATTATTAAACAGCTGTTCAGATTAAGCCAAGTCCAGATTAATGAAGTTCTACTGTACCTTAATAATTTAAATAAGCTAAAAAAAATAAATTAGGTAAACCAAAAAAATTACTTTTTAATAATGGTGGTACTCTTCAAAGTTTAAATTAAACAAAATATGTACAATTGAAATTATAAAAATATGTGCAATATAAAAACTATATGTTTATTAATCATAGACATTTGACAAGTAAAATAGTTCTTATATAATACAGTTATAGATATACAATATACATAATGTACAAATGTTTAATTTTATATAATATTGTAATGTATTACGTTTCCATAGATTGTTGTTTATTATTTGTAAATAGTCTGGCATATAAATCACCGAATTGAGATATATTTTCAATCATAGTAAGCCTTAGAGAATCCGAGTATGGTTTTGGCACAGAAACAGTCGTTGTGTCCCTCCACATACCACCAATATTATTTCGTAGAAAAAGAGCTGGGGCTGGAATATGATCTCTTGTGTATGTCCAAACGCAATCCCGTAACACTATCAGTATCTATGGTTTCAAACAATATTTTATTCTTTTATGATATCAATGAACATAATAATATTTACTCATAAAAATAGTGAAAATGATTTACTTGTTGTGGTGTGAGTTCTGGAACGATAACACCCAAGACGTCTAATGGTTTAGGTAAAAGCTGACCTAGTGACATAGTGTTTAATAGCTTCACGGTATCATCCAATAATTGTCGATTATCCTTTGACTTTCCCTTAGTATGGTTAACTGCTCCCCAATGATTTATCAAACATGCACAGACTGCTCGTAACAGGACTGAACAGTAGCAAAGTGCCGGGCGATGACCGGCCAATATTCCAAGTATTGTCCAGAGTATTGGTTTAGTAGTGATTGTGTGGTAAATATGAACATCTCTTTCTATAGTTACCTTAAAAGTTTTAAAAAAAAATTTGTTATCAATTATTTCCAACACTACAAATTTTCATTATTTTACTTTTGTAAAATCTTCATCAGGCCAGGGCAAACCATTGTACATTACATCTGGTGATACAAACTGAACAACTAATAGTGCTAAAGATACTACTGTGTCCAATGTTGGTTCAAATGAATAACATTCATCTGACGAATAACAAGAACGTAAAAATGAAACAAGACGCTGTTCATTGAAGCGTACACTTTTAGCATCAAAAACAGGTGTTTTGTATTTTGGATGTAATTCATCTTTATCAAATTTAATACATATTTCTTCTCCGAACATTAAATTGAATTCCTTTACAGTTAAAAAAGAAACAGTATTTATACAATCATTATTCAATTATAAATTTTAACAATTATAATAAATTGTATACCTGTTGAAAGAATGATCCCATTAATGAAGTTTTTTCAAGCGGCTGAATAATATAGTCATTGCGTCGATTATCAGGCATGACAAATAACAATGAAAATGGTTCCTTCAGAACACCATCCAAAATATATTTCATGGCAGCTGTTCTAGCTATTGACGACCGATAACTAACAGTATTGACAAATTTATTCATTCGAAGACATGCTTTCAGCTTGAACATCTCATCTGCAATAAAAATGTATTAAAGTGAACCATAACAAAATATGACAAGAATTTGTAAACAAACCTTTTTCTTTAAATAGACAAGTGAAGAAATATAATACAGCTGCTTTTACACAATATAAAACTTTAGGTACAGACATTTCTTTCATGCATAACTTTGTGGCAATTTTAGATAATATTGATGACAACAAATGAGCAGAATGCATGTCTCCGCTATGACAACATTCAATCATTGATCGACATATCTTGTCCAAATGAGATACTACAGCCAATGAAACACCATATAGTGAAATACCCTCGGGTGGATCAGATTCCAAACTTAAATCAAAGTTAATTATATAACAGTTAGGTGATATACTAGCATATTGGTATGATACAGTAATTTACCTCAGTAAAGTATTTATATTATTCCAAACATTGGATAAAGAAACATCGGTTTTAACCAGAGCGTAAACTAAGCCTCCATCAAAATGAGCCATGTTGACACCAAACGATAGAATTTCTACTAGCGTCTCCAGTTGAGTGCTATTTTCACATTCAATTAACATTGTTGCTATGTATGGTAACAAACACTCTTGGTCCCTAATCGCTAAAATGAAAAAATATTTTAATAATAATTATAATTTAGAACCATATTAGGATTACTAACCAATACAACTTAGGAGCCTTGCAGCTGGCTGAGCAACATTTATATTTGTTGATAATAAATATAATTTGATTGAATGTAAGTTTGTTACTAGTGCCTTGACTATGGGAGGTGTAGTGCGATTTGTTCTCAGTGAATATTCAAGTTCAGCAAGAAACAGTTCTTTATATAAAACACAAATAATGATTTGAATTAGTTCATTATTAATACAGTAGTAATTATTATTAATCCCATTTACCAAATAATGTCTGGGCACCAGTTTTTAGAGTTTTTAATTTTGGGTCATCACAATCAATTAATTGAAATATTAAATTTAAAACATGCTTAATTCCTCGATCTGCATTCAACAATACTTGTACCATAATATCCAATAAACTACATTGTTCATCAAAATATTTTTTCCACTGTGGATATAACGGCAATAATTTATTTAGTACCTCTGGAGTGACTGAAACAATTTATTGAATAATTAAAAACAACAGAAGTAGTATGATCCATAAGTGTAATAGCACATACAAAAGTATTATATGTATATCAAAGTATCAAATCATATCATACTTAAATTTATATAAAAGTAAAATTTAACACTTACTTTGAGTTAAATTTTCACACAACATTGACTTGAGTAATGTTGAGGAACACATAGCCATATGCAAAAGGAAAGGAACTATAGCAACATTTTCAACAGTCATTTTTTGATGTTCTTCACCGAGACTCAACTATATTATACAACAATTATTTTATTTTAAATCAGTTTAATATTAATTAATAGTCTACAGTGTTTACAAACCTTGAATAATTTGAACACAACATCTTTTATGTTGTTGAAGTATGTTATCGAAAGGTGATCAAGAATTCTAATAAAAGAATTTAGCTTTTCAGTCTGAACAAATAAATATTTATTTGATGTATTACATATTAATTATGTTAAAATAGTAGAAAATAATTAATTAACTCACATGTTTGAATTTTTTAGTTATGCACATCTCTTTAATACCACATAGTAACATATCTTTAATGACTAATGACGGGAAACTATCACCAATTTGAGCTAATACCCATTCGAAACTTGAACTTTTATACCCTAACATGGTTTCTAAAAAAAAACAATTACCTATTGAATTATTTATTTAATAGATTAAAAAATATTTTATAAATGCTTACCAATCATGGAATCAACAGACCGTTCTCCCTCTGCTTTCATCATTTTAGCAATTGTCTTGTTATTAATATCTACTAGAATATAAGCAACTGAACACTGAGACCAAAATCGAAGCATATCTCCCAAAGGCATTCTAGCAAATTCATGCATATTGTAATGTTTAGATACTTTTCCTAAGATATTAATAATTATAATTACATTTTATTAGTTTATGTTCATGAAGAAAATTGTTCTATCAGTAATATATTATAGATTTAATATTTACCTAACAACTTATAAGACCAATGTAAAACAACAGGAGCCCAAACCAAGTGATCTTCTTCAACTAATCGCAAAAGAACATCTCTTATATTGGTCACATTTTCAATGATTTCTGGTGGTATAATTGGAGGTTCAAGCCGTGATGATGTACTAGATGATTCAACCCACGACGGCTGTATGAAAATATTTTGATTAGTTTATTAGCAATGTTATTATAATATAGAAACATTATTTTTTTTTAAGAGCTGTTGTTTTAGACAATTAAGCTTGACCATTATTTACAATGAACAAAAACCTAATACCTCAATACCATAATATACCTGAACTTTAAGTTGTTTCAAATATGTAGAAATGGCATAGTCAAAAAACTTTGCATAGTACTCAAAAACAGCATCCTGTGCAGCTGGCAGTACTTTGAGTAATTCCATTGCACAAGTAATCTGAGCCGTTTGAACATTGATGAAGGGTTGTTTCGTTTCACTGAGAAACACTGCTAGTTTAGTAAACTGATCTTCTTGATGTTTCTTCATCTCCGTCATGATCTAATGTATGAAATAAAAGGGACATAAAATATGTGTCAGAAATATATAATATTAAATTGGGAAATACGAATCATAAAATTTGAATACAATTGTACTTCATAAATAATTCATGTCGTTCTACCGTCCACAAAATAATGACATTGGTAATTTTTATAATATTTAAACAAATAAAATAACTAACTTACTACTTTGAAATGTACGGATTTAGTTCATAATATACTAATGCATAACAACACTACAAGTCTTGATAATCAGATTATGATTTATGTTTGTAAATTGTAATTACCAAATAGTTTTATATTACTAGAATGGTCACAGACTACGAAGATTTTATAATTTTATTTTTTAATTTCTTATAGTTTGCGCTGTGGTAACAAATTAGTATAATTTTAAATATACCATTTACTATTTCATAATATATTGTTTTAATATTGTTTTATTTTTTATCATTTAAATGTATTATGTCTTGATAACAGATATCGGAAATTCGGAATTTGAAGTGGTTAGAACCATCGACCAAGATATCCGTGGTTAAAACCATGATGTAGATAACAATAAACAATTACCTACTCGGCGGGTTTTTATCCTCGATGAAAATTCACGGTGCCTACAATTTTTAAATTAATTTAGTTTAAGCGTTAATATTGCAATCTTTATTTTATTATTGTAATACGTAAAATATCTGAAAATATTATCAATTATCATACTGGAATATTTTACTGGATGTTTACTATTATAGTCTATAATACTTGTTTCTCTAAATCTTAAATGTATTAAATTACGTATCTTGTAAAGTTGTAACTATAGTCTATACCTACTAGAATATATTATATAAGTATGTTAAAACTGTCGTCTTTCAATTATTGTGGACATTAAGAACAAAATATTTAGGTTAGGCATAAAAGTAAATTTTAATATAATATATATTTTTTATTCACAAAAGTAAACAAACCCGGTGGTCCGGGAATGGATACCTATATTATATCGTTAGGGGTACATGACAAGTACAGTCGAGTAGCGATTATCGTCACGACAAATTTTTCGTATTTTTATTCATCTCAATCAATGTGAACATTTTCGAAATTTCAATCATGTCTTCCGGAAAAATATGCGAATCCGGAATCATCTACAACAGTAATAATATTTGTAGGTACTGTAAAAAGTGAACCATGGCGAGAATTATATTGTAGGTATGCTAAGTAAATCGTAAATTTTAGATTCTGAGTGAAACGATTATATTCGATCTATTCATTTTACAATGATGTGTGTTTTTTTTTTTCTGTGTATGTCATCACCTTTTAGGACAGTAAAAATGCTTAGATCTTCTTCAACAGTATCTTTTCTGATAGGAAAGTGAATCTAGTTGGTACTTTGGGGGGTAAAAATTTCCCAGAAGTTTTCAAAAGTGCCACGAAAAACAAAAGAAAAATTAAGGAAAAACGGGAATTTGTTTTCTCGAAAAAATCGATTTTGGTTTTTGGTGCAACTCTTAAACGAATGACCTTAGGTACATGAAATTTTGACTGAATATTAGCGTTTTCTATACACCATAACATTTTACAAATATTTTGACTTATTTTGAGCTCTTTACGGACATTTTCAGTTTCCATTTTTTTTAGTTTATTTTTCTATAAACATCGATAAAATTTTATATGTTGGTTGCGAAAGCATGAAAATTTAATAGAAGGCTCCTAGTATATCGTTTCAAAGGCAGATGAAAAAAATTAAAAATCCTTAGTCACAGTTTTTTTGTTATAAGCATTTGAAGTTCAAATATTGACAAAATACGTAAAAATGACGAAAATTTGCAAATTATTTCTAGTTAGAAATTCATAAAAATTTTTCTTTTTAAATTTTAGATATGAAAATGTAATACAAGATTCCTCATAAGTTTGTCTACCTTTATCAAAAAAAAAAATATCCACAAGAAACTCAAATTAAATTTTTATGAGCATTTGAAATTCATATTTTTACAACATTTGATATTCACTCGATTTCTCATGTGAGTATGTGACGATTTTCTTATTTTGTTGTAAATAAAAACGAATGACTGTAGATACTTGAAAATTTTACTAAATGTTTATATAAGCATTTCCTATACACCATAAAATTTTGAAAATAATTTGACTCTTTTTGAGCTGTTACGGACATTTTCTATTTTCAATTTTTTTAGTTTTTTTTTCTATAAATATCAATAAAGTTTTATCTGTTGGACCAAAACGAGTAAAAATTTAATTCAAGGCTCCTGATTTATTGTTACAAAAGCAGTTGAAAAATATTAAAAATACATATTCTCAATTTTTTTTTATAAGCATTTATAGTTCGATTTTGACAAAATTTATCAAATTTTAAATTTAATAAATATTTTGTAGTTAAAAATTTATAATTTGTTCAATTTTTATATCTAAGGATTGAAAATTTAAAACAAGATTCCACGTAAGGAGTTAATTCTGTTACCAAAAAAATCTAAAAAATACAGAAGGACAGTATATTTTTATAGTCATTTTAAGTTCAAATTTGGACGAAATTACATAATTAAAAACCGTATCATAGGGATGCAATAGAAAAAGTACAAATATATTTACTCAAATAAATTTATTACTAAAAAAAAAAAGGTTAATTATATATTATACACCAGCGACTGGCGGCCCCCCTAAATGTGTCAAAAATGTCTATAAAAAATATCTATTTATATTTTTTTTTTTGGATTTTTTCGTTACAGTATGAACTATGAACAATATTTTTTATAATATTTGTTTTAAATTTTCAATTCTTAAGTATAAAAAGTTAAAATGTAATAATGTTTTAATTACAATAATGTATAAAATACCTAAAATAATTGATAATTTTCGAGATTTTGATAAATTTTGTCAACATTTCAACTTTAAATACTCATAAAAACAGATCGTGCCTATGGATCTTGAATATTTATCAACTGCTATTATAACAACTTATTAGGGACCTTGTATTAAATTTTCAAGCTTTTTAACCCAACAAATTTATATTTAAAGAATAAAAAATAAAAAAGTCAAACGTCTATTAATAACTCCTAACTAAAAAATGATAAAATAAACATTTGATGAAAATGTTCCTAAGGTTATTAGTTTTTGAAAAATGACAAAATAAGAAAATCTTTGTATGAGAATTTGACTGGTGAATATACAATGTATAGCTTCAAAAGTTCGTAAAAAATTAGTTTGACTTTCCGTTAAACTTTTTCTTGTTAAACGTAGGATAACTTAAAAACTTAAGGGGAATCTTATATTCAATTTTCAAAGCATAAATAGAAAATTTTTTATGAATTTTATCAACATTTTGACTTCAGACCAGCATGGAAAATTATTGTGATTTTACTCTAAACTTTTTTTTAATTTCCACTAACATCAACTTATGAGGTTAAGTTGTATAAAATTTTCAATATTTTTGACCAGCGAAAAATGTTGTACCAATAATAGTTTTAAAAAAAATAGAATATTATAAAGTATATTATATTATACACGCATATGTATATGAATAATTTGTGGTTAAATATATGTTTTCCAAAGAACGTAAAAAACATGAATAATTCCTATTATATGACGCTAAGGTTCCCACACACTGCTGCGGTAGGGGTTGCATTGTGGTAATAATATGAGTCCGGACATACCCTTCTTCACCATTACAGCGTGTGGCAATTTTTACGCAGGCTGAACTACCTAAAAATGGATGTGACAGCTGCTTAATTGATTAATCATAATCCAATTCTGAAAACGACCAGAAGAGAATATGTTTTTAGAAGTGGAGTGTGTATCTTTATTCTAGACTTCTTAGTTCTTTGGTCCTTCTGGATCTAACCGCGACTTGTGAGTCTTCATAACAACCAATTTATATTTAAGTTTATTATTAAATTATAATCAAAAATAAAATAAAATAGGTACATAATTGTAAAATATTTAATACCTATATCTAGGGTATAATATACCTACTAAGCTAAATATCAGTGTAAATATTTATTACAAATTAAGCGAGTGAATTTAAACTTTTCAACTCTCTTAAAGCATGTTTTTTTGCACTCGTTAACCCTATAATTGTTGAATATGGCTCTGTATTTTGGGATCCTCAGACTGCTAAGGCTTGCAAGCAGCTTGGACGTGTCCAGCGAAGGTTCCACAGCTTCGTTAAATTTAACTTTAACATTACTTGCGAACCTCATGACTACACTCCCGTCCTCCGTTTTCTACATCTCTCCACCCTATCCGATCGTCGTTACCAATATAATTTATCTTTTTTTCGCAAACTTCTCTCTGGCTCTATTGACTCGTCTCCCTCCTTGCACTTATTAAAATAAAGGTACCTATTAGAAACACCCGCAATAGTGCTTTTTTCTTATACCTCATTGTTCTACCAATTATTTAAGAAATGAAACACACCCTATGATGATGAAAATTGCCAATGAGGATCCGTCATTCTTCTTCTTATTTATTTAATTTAATTTTTTTCTCCTAAATTATTTTTTATGTATATAATAAAAACATGCCTTTGTATAAATTGGGCTCTACCCGTTATTGTTATTAAATAAATAAATAAATAAATAAGAGTATATATAAGGTATAAATAATAAATATTAACAATATTATAGTTTTTAATACTTTTCATAAACATATAGTGTTGCCAGGCGTATAGTATAGGCAAAATGGGTACATTACTGCAGCAGTGTTTAATATTGTTCATAATTATTAATTACCTTATATTTTGGCGCTTCGCTACTCTGTTCGCCGGCAGAGAGTGTGGTTGCATACAATCTAAAACGAGTCATATTCCAATTCCACAGAAAAAAACCCGAATCCCCTCACCACGGAACCAGTTGTATAAAATTTACAAACAATAATCACATTAATTCCAAAATACTATTAAAATGTAATGCCATAAGAATGGCCTTACGCTCTAGTACTACATAAACCGAGTGACTGGTATGGGTGGTTTGTTTAAATTCGTGTATAAATAAGATCGGTATTATTCTATGGAAATGTAGTATCTATTCTAATCTTACATTCGAAAGTAAAAGGTACAAAAATATCATCGTTGTAAAAATATTAATATAAATTAAGATACAATGCATCCAATATATTTAATAGTTTATCTAATTTAAGTTATTTAACATATTATTATGCATATTTTTAAAAATATCATGTGTTTAAGATAAATCTAATATAGTAAAATAAACTATCTAATTAAAGCTTATCGATGTCTTTAGATGATCTACTTTTTATTATAGTAGAATTTTCATTTTTCTTCACCAGAATATCATCATAGCCATAATAAAAATATAATTTATATTTTATAAACCTGAGACTGTAGAAAATAAAACCATGAGTAGGAAATGGTAATATAAACATTTTGTGATAATGTAAAGTATATCTATGGTAATTTGTTTTTGAATTACAACAAAATAAGAAAATCTATTTTTCATAACTATTTTGGCGTAAAAAATATATTACACTGTGTATGTATCGGACAAGAATATTTTTTTTTATAAAAATTACGAATTATTAATTAGGAATATAGTATTAAAAGTGAGAGCTTAAAGGAATACAAAATTGGTAAGAGAAGAAGCTTAAATATCTTTTGATTTTTTTGTATGTAAAATAAATTTAATTTAAACATAAAATATATTTTATACAAATTATAATGTAACAAAATAATAACAAATTATAATGTAAAAGAATAAAATTTATATATTTTTACATTTTAATTATTGACATTATATTCAGTTTTGTATAATTATTTTACCCATCATAATTAACTGACCATAGAAGAGGTAAATGTTTTGGTTTCATTGTGTCAAGGAAATGCTGTCGCCACATTGCTTTTAATTCATTTATTGCGTCTTGTTCTAAAAAGTGTTTTACTACTTTTTCTGCTGCACTGTTATGTTGACAGTCATTTTCATACCTTTAAACAGTATCAATTTAATAAGTACATAAAACATTTAAACTTTTATAAAACTAACTTACTTTAAGGATTTGATAGTGAGTAAAGTTTCAAGAAATGTATCAAACACTCGATTTGGTTTCATATTAAACGTTTCTGCAATTTCTAGTCTTAATTCATTCGCTACTTTATCTGGTAATGAACGTCGAGATTTTAAAAGAGTTTTAGCAAGACTTTTTGACCTCATAATTTTCACATATGCTGGAATCTAAAATAAATATATTGAGTTCAAACATTATTTTTTAGTATTTGCAGATAAACTTTTGATTTAATAAAAATTACTTTTTGGTATTCATTAGGATTTAGCTCTTTAATTTGACACATATTGAATAGTTTTTTACGTATTATGAAATCAAAAGCATTTGATTTTATATGACACCAATAACATAATAGCAATGTATCGTGAGGTATATGAGTTTTGTGTACAGCTACAATGAACATTTACTCATG
Organism: Macrosiphum euphorbiae; assembly: GCA_949089665.1. Lineage (NCBI taxonomy): Eukaryota > Metazoa > Arthropoda > Insecta > Hemiptera > Aphididae > Macrosiphum > Macrosiphum euphorbiae. The sequence goes on along the minus strand of CARXXK010000001.1, from coordinate 159,135,588 downwards.
TAAGATAAATATGAAAACTAAAAATAAAATTTGATTATGATACATACTTGGCATATGTCGAACAAATTCTTTTGGTATGATACTTTTCTTACGGAAATATTCAGAGCGACCACAAACTGTACATATATTTTCTCGGGGAAGAACAGAAAAATTGTCTTTTCTATTTTTTAAGTCTGCTGAGAAGTTAAGTCTTATAGTTTTTGGTTCATTATTTACCAATTCCGCTAAACCTTGGGATATATACCTACATATGACAACGCAACAAAATTAAATATCTACTGTATACAATAGCTAATTATAATATTGCTATACTCACCAATCAACTTTTTTATGACTACAAGTTGACATTACAGTTCCATCAACATTTTCCATCAAGCAATTATCATACACTTGAGCAGATTTTATTGTTGAAGTTGAATATAAGCGAACATTAGATTTTGGTTTATATTTAGTGTTTCCATTAGTTCGAACATTTTGATACGGAAGATCTTTATAATCTGAGTATATTTCAGTAACCTTATCCCATTTTTGTTTGTCTGTTAAAAATAACCAGTTCCACCATGATATCTATTTAAAATGAACATACATACATTCATTGGTTCAATTATAAATAAGCATAAATTACTTTTTTATTTCTCAGTTGCTCAAAAATCTTGACAGCTACATAAGCATCCAATGCAGCATATTCAGTTTGGCGATCATTTAATTCTTCAGCTTCCCAATCACTAGCTCGAACATGCCAATCCTTATCTAATTCACATCCCAGCAATTTAGATGCAAGAGCTGCCAAACTTCTTTCTTCTAAACAAGATTCTTTAGCTAAATATCTCAAATCAATGCATCCAGATACATTGATATTGTAATCATTCATCAGTAAATGAGCATCATCCAAAATAGCAACACCAACTTTAATTATATTTGAGTTGCTCAAAATGTCCTAAAGTAAATATTCAAAAGTAATGTCCAATTAGGTATAGCGAGGAATATTAATTTGATTGTGCAGTATTATACCTACAGATAAAGATGATGGAATAGTTTTAAACTTAGACAATCTAATCAAAGAACACATTCCATTGTTGTCAGCAATTTGTAACAACGCCACAGGTTGACGAGTTCCATTTTGAGTTACCCACTCACAATCTAGTCCCAGAATTGGCAAGTAAGTGGTTGATCTAAAAAGGAGTTTTTTTAAAATAAATAGGTAATATAATTACTAATTAATTAGGTAATGATGATACTTACTGTTCAAATTTCACTGCTATCTGTTCACATTGTTCAACTGTATCGACAATATCAATTTGTCGGGCACGTAATTTCATATATGATCCAAGTAATGGTACTTTAGTAAATATTTTGATCATTATTAATTTAATTACAGAAAATAACATTTTTGCCGTTACATTGTCAGATGTGAAGTAATAAAAATTGAAGAATATTAGGATTTAGGATTTGCTTTGTTGATTTCTGAAATCAGTGAAATCTGAATACCATTATCAGTTATCAATTATAAATATTTTTAACGGTTATCATAGAAATGTCTTGTGATATGATAATATCCGCATAGACATATTATTATAATAGTCTTTATAATAATATGTATATAATATTTCATATAATTTAATAAATGATCTATATGATATATTATATTATTATGTCTATATGTTAGGCTGTTTTCAATTTTCTGTAATTAAACATTCGATCAATCTACGTTCCAGCTGTTTTTTTATTTGGAACATTATATTTATAGGTAGGTACGTCCAGCAGATCACATTTAGATTTAGCCCTGATAGTTTAAAAACTAGAATGAATTGAACTCTTATAAAATTTAGAAGTAACTAGTAAGAATATTATCTAGTGGAGTATAATGAACCTCATACGGTTTTTAGATTCTGAGCGGATCGATGAATGTATTGATTTTACAATGATGAGTGTATTTTTAAAACTTATTTTGTGTTTGTCATCATGGTTTGGGACAGAAAACTGCTTCGATTTTCTTCAACAGTAATCTATCTTGTTTGATAGGAAAGTCAATCTAGTTGGTGCATTTGGGAGGTCAACATTTAAAATTTCAGTAGTTTTCAAAAGCGCAGGGAAAAACAACATAAAAACAAGGGAAAACGGGAATTTATACGCAAAATCGGTTTTTGACGTAAGTAACTCTAAAATAAATTACAGTAGATACATGTAATTTTCACTGAATATTTATATTAGCATTTGCTATAAACCTTAAAATTTTTTTGACTTGTTTTGAGCTGTTTACGAACATTCTCAATTTTCAATATTTTTAGTTTTTTTTTCTATGAATGTCAATAAAATTTTATTTTTTTGGTAAAAATGCTCGAAAATTTAATACATGGTTCCTAATGTCAATGTTACAATGAAATTTGAAAAATATTAAAAATCCATAGTGACAGTTTTTGTTATAAGCATTTAAAGTTCGAATTTTGTCAAAAAGCGTTGGAATCAAGAAAATTTGCAAATTATGTTGAGTTAGATATTCATAAAAATGTTTCGTTTTAAATCTAAGATTTAAGATTTTTAAAATGTAATTCAAGATTCCTTAGAAGTTTGTCTAAGTTCATCAAAAAAAAAAATATATCTATAAAAAGGTCAAATAAATTTTTTATGAGCGTTCGAAGTTCAAATTTTTACAACTTGGATATTCGCTCGATTTCTCATGTAGTGATTTTATTTTTTTGTTGTAATTCAAAAACGAATAACCATAGATACTTGAGATTATAATATCATATGTTTATTTTATAAATCCAAAATATTTTGACTTGTTTTGAGCTGTTTACAGACAATTTCAATATTAAATGTATAATTATTGAGGGGGTAAAATGTTTCCCCAGGGCCAGTGGCGTAAACAGGGGGGGGGGGGCTAACGGGCTAAAGCCCCCCCCCTATTGCCCGTATTATTACTACTTAAAAAAAATATATTTATCAAGTTCCAACTGTCAACTATAGTAAGCAACGTAAATTTAATATAGTCTTACCTGCAGAATGAATTCATTTTTGAAAAAAATTGTATTTGCATACCTATTTTCCTAAAATTATCTGTAATTTTTCGGTAAAAGTATGAACTACTTGTATGAAAGACCTTGTATTAAATTGTCTAGAATTAGCTATACACATATAATATTTTATAAGTTTTGAACTACAAATTAACTGTGATGGTTTTAACGAAATTTGAAATTTGAACTTTAAATGCTTATAAAAAATAACCATGATGATGATGCCTATATTATAATTTTAGCTATAATAAAAACGTACGTATTACATTGTTAAGCTTTTTGACCGGATAAATAATTTTCTATTGACATTTATAACAATTTTTATTAATCAAATACAATCCAAGTGAGGACGGTATAACCAAGCTGGTTACCAAACAATTTTAACAAATTTTCATTATTTTTTTCCAATTATTTTAAAAAGCTCTGAGCATTTTCAATTTCGCTCTCCTAGAAGTACCAACTAGATCCAATGTGCTTCCAAAAACATACATCGGACATCTTGTTTTAAATTTTCAATCCTTAGATATAAAAGTTAAGCATTTTATAAATTTTTAACTACAAAATAATTATTCAATTTTAAATTTGATAAATTTTGACAAAATTTGATCTTTAAATGAAAATTTTCCTATGTATTTTAAATATTTTTCAACTGCTATTGTAACAATATATCAGGAGCCTTGTATTAATTTTTACACTTTTTTGGCCCAACAGATAAAACTTTATTGATATTTATAGAAAAAAAAAAATATAATAATTGAAAACTGACAATGTCCGTAAACATCTCAAAAAGAGTCAAATTATTTTTAAAATTGTATGGTGTATAGACAATTAAAATATAAACATTCAGTGAAATTTTCAAGTATCCACAATCATTCGTTTAAATTAGAATAAAATAAGAAAATCGTTACATGAGAAATCGAGTGAACATCAAATATTGTAAAAATATAATTTCAAATGCTCATAAAAATTTAATTTGAGTTTCTTGTAGACATTTTTTTTTTTGATAAAGGTAGACAAACTTATGAGTTATGAGGAATCTTGTATTACATTTTTATATCTTAGATTTAAAAAGAAAAATTTTTATGAATTTCTAACTAGAAATAATTTGCAAATTTTCGTCATTTTTACGTATTTTGTCAATATTTTAATTTTAAATGCTTATAAAAAAAAAAAATTATTAAAAATTTTAATTTTTTTCATCTGCCTTTGAAACAATATACTAGGAGCCTTCTATTAAATTTTCAAGCTTTTTTAACCAACAAATAACATTTTATTGATATTTTTAGAAAAAAAAATGGCAACTGAAAATGTCCGTAAAGAGTTCAAAATAAGTCAAAATATTTTTAAAAAGGCATGGTGTATAGAAAATGCTAATATAAACAGTCAGTAAAAATTCCATGTACCTACGGTCATTTGTTTAAGAGTTGCACCAAAAACCAAAATCGATTTTCTTGAAAACAGATTTTGCATAAAAATTCCCGTTTTTCCTTAATTTTTCTTTTGTTTTTCACGGAGCTTTTGAAAACTAGGTACTGGGAAATTTTTACTTTTCACCCTCCAAGTACCAACTAGATTCACTTTCCTATCAGAATAGATACTGTTGAAGAAAATCCAGGCACTTTTGCTGTCCTAAAAGGTGATGACAGACACAACAATAAAAAAATTAAAAAAACACACATTGTAAAATCAATACATTCATCGTTCCACACAGAATCTAAAATAATAATTAATATGTACCAGGTACATTGTACCTATACTGTCTTACTATGTGTACAAAAAATACAAAATATATATTATATACATACAACATACCTACAGGCTATAGTATGATAATATTATACTGCATTACTTCATATTATTTTATATAATATTTATTATTATTATTATGTCGTTATATGAATCGCGCTCAGCCGCCCGGCGTCACCGTGACGACGGGATGGGTTCAACTGTTGCGCCAGGGCTTATGCTTATAGCGATTGCGACGGCGGCGGCGGGCGGTCACGTGCGTTTCGCCATTAGCAGCTGGAGGCCGAGAACGCGCCGAAATTTCGCCATTTCTAGTGGCGAGCGACTAGCGTTGGCGACTGACGAGATGTTCGCGCTCGCCGCTCGGTTTAGTTTATAAAAAAAAAATATATATATTTATGTTACCTCTCTCCAGTCTCCCGTTTTTACATTTCCCATTTTCCCACTCGTCGCACTCTCCACGCGCTCTTATAGTCAACACCACACATAATATAATATAATAATATATATTATATTATATTATAATTATAATGCATTTTAGCATTTATTCATATAATATATATTATAAATATATAATATTCTTATATGTGCGAGTGCGTATGGGTGTGCTGCACGTGTATCGCGTTGTGCCGTTGTCGTTGTGTACGAACGCAGACTTGGCGACGGGAGCAACGCATACGACTATAATACGAGAGCCGAGAGGTTGCACAATATAATAATAATAATAATAATAATAATAATAATATTATTTCGTTTATATCGTACGTTGGTTTCACGTCAACATTCCCGTCGCAGCCGCCGGCATTCCGAGCATTCCTCGACATACATATACATATTATAACACGAGGCGGAGCTCGCGCCGCAACAACACATTTTAATTTATAATATATATATATATTATATACGAACGTCCGGACGACGACGATCCGAACGAGCCCATCGGCCGTCCGAGTGCATAATAATAATAATAATAATAATCGTAATACCGTGGCCGTGGCGGTACACACTATAGGTAGATATTTTATTGGAAGCAGTGGCGTGGCGTGGGTATTAAAAAGATGTAAGCAGTGACATTTTTTTTTCAAAAGTGATTAGAATATAGGTACTATACCTAAATACCTAATTTTAAATTATGTATACAAAATATTATCATTTTAAAGTTTTTAATATTTTTAAAAATATACTAGTTGTACAAATCAAATTCGAGAAAATAAAGAAATTGAAGTATAAATACTTCAAAAGTCAATTAGGCAAATGACAGTGACAGTGTACGTAAAAACGACTTCAGTCTACAACGCGTCGGGCTACGTACTGGTCGCTCCTTGTTTCTCGCGTAAGCAAAATCAAATGTGCTTACAAACGCTAGTTAAATACGTGACCCCCACTATGGCATTATAGACTATTCGAAAACAACAGTTGCGCGTAAGCAATTTCAGAATGTGTTACACTGTATATCGTATTATGATTATGCAGTTAACATAATACAGAATGGATTAAAAATAGACCTAAAATCGATGATTTTCTTAAAATAGTTGGTAATCAGTAGACAGCGTACGACACAAATAAACAATAACAAAAACCACTACCAGCTATAACTTAAATATTTTATAAATAAAATTTAAATTTAAAAAATCATTTATTATGTACCTATTAGTCGTGATTGATCAAATTTATTTTTTCTTTAATTTAAAGTGTAAGCAGTGCTTACAGTGCTTACATGCACGCTACGCCCCTGATTGGAAGTATACTTCCACATAATATTATTATTACTATTATTATCATAATGAGATCGATACACATATTTTGATAATATTATGACCAAACTTAAATACTATAGAGTGTCAGTTGTAGTGTCACAGTGAGTTGTATCTGCCCGGGACGTATCTATAGTTCCATTATTATAAGTTTTCAGTTTTAAGATTTAGGACTTTGTGTGTATAATATGTTCGGACGGTTGGTAGATGGATGTTCCCGTCGTCATTTACTACGGGTCTGGCGTCTGCAGGTGAATGCAACGCCCAGATGGGCTAGATGAGATCGAAAAAAATAATTACGTTTTCGGGTAGCACCTAATGTGCTGTAACGCGTACAGTGTACACCCTACGCTCCTACCACGGCCCTACCTACCTATCTACTCTGAAAAAATTATTTACAAGGTTTTATTTATATTTTTTTACCACCCCGTCTCCTAATTTTGGGTGGTTATATAGAGATCGTTTACCGTTTTGGCGTTTCGGTTTTAAAGAAAAAAAATAGGGTGTTCAAACATTTTTCCTGTTCGAGGTCCGGGACTTGGAGGCGACGCCGTCACACCGACGCTGCGGGTACGTGCACGCTGCACAGGGCAACACACACACGCGCGTCGTACACGCACTCACACTTACTCGGCCGCCGTAGAACGATACACCGCCGACACCGCCGTGTGATATTATTGTTGTTGGATTTTTTTTTTCTATAATAATATAATACGAATTTATTAATATATTACGATAAAGAAAATACCGAAAAAGGTCGTGACGTGAGAAATGGACGGAAAAAAATGAAAGAAGATTTATTTACGATCGTTCGCGTGTATTTGTGTTAATTAACCGTGCAGTTATTTTTCGACTAGTTTTAATTATCTCCCGGCGGTGGGGGGGACATCGGAATGTTGTAGCAATATGGCGGCGGCCATGATAATGGCACACTCGACAACGTAGACTCTTTGTTTTCGTTTCTCGATAATATTGTTTTATATTTTTCACCGCGTCCGCGCCCGCTAACTCGACGCCCGACGGTCGCCTTTGCGCGCGTCCGCTGTGTGCTTCGTCCCGTGGAAACGCCGTTTCGCATTCGTTCTAAATGTGCGAAAAGTGTCGCGGGTTCTGCGTCCATCGTCCAAAGGCTGCGTTGGTGGTTACGTGCACTGAACACGGACACCGGACACCATCCGAACACTGGATAACGATGCGCCGCCGGTCCTGAGGTCAGTACCCGAATGATAATCCTTATCCCAGGTCCCAATTTCAGGTACCCATACATGATGGCCGGGTGCCCTGCTATGGTAATATGTCCTATTCCCATTTTGTCTCTAGTCCTGTAGTCCTATCCGATATCTCAAAAGGTATTTGGTAATCGGTGCGTACCACGTATAAACAGTTGTCAGGCCGCTCATCTGATTGACAGATTTATGTTGTATGTAACCGTTGACAAAAGCATGTATTAATGGTATACGTTTGAACACAGCGATGATCATCGATAATCGATTGACAAGCATCTGACCATCGGACAAAATTTCTGAATGTTCTTATGAATTGTTTGAGAAGGATATAAAATATCGTTTGTTGATTAGGTCTTATAAATTATAAAATATTGGGTGGTTATTTTATGTTCAAATTAATTTGTTCAGTTTTTTTAAGTTTTTGTTTTTATATGAACATTAGGTCTTCGTATATTTATTGAATCTAACTATACCTATACCTGTATACCTATATATATTGTCTACTCAACTGGAGTTAAAGGTTTATCCATGCAATGACAAAGTTTATAATGTTATGAGGGAAAGAAGGTACCACCTGAGACTTAGTGATGTTTATACATTAATGAATTACCTACCTAACTTGTAAGTGTAATAAAGATTACAATGAACACGATCAATATTATTAGGATAAACATTATTCCTCATGATATTCTAAAATGTATTTATCTGAAATGATAACCGTTGATTTTGAATTTGAAATTTAATATTTTAATAAACTACTTATATTTTTATAAACTATATTGTTACATAGGTTAGGTAGGTAACTACAATATTTATTATAATTATAAAGGGGGAATATTTCTTAAGTCTTATGACATGTTATTATCATAAAAAGGAATTATTCGTGTCGTAATTATTCACATTTAAGTTTTTAAATTCAGTCATATTACTACATAATATTATATTTAAATTTTAAATAACTTATTTTTTTATAATTTGTTGAAACTAATCTAAATGTCACTTAAAACCTCACTCAAAATTAAATGGTCATTGAGGTATTTGGTAATTAATAATTAGTTTGTTACAAGTATGTGATTTTAGGTACCTTATCTACTTATTTATTTTTGCCTATAGGTACCTAGTTATGTGTAGAAAGTACCTGTCACATATTAGGTATTGTCATAATATAAAATTCAAAATGTAAAATCACTGTTATATTATAGGTACCTATTTCGTGGTATAGTCCTTAATATTTATTATTTATAGGTACCACTAAAATGTTAAACCTAAAAGGTCAATTTTAATTCCTTTGTTTTAAGTAATACTGTGTAATACACCTACCTAATTGTCTTCATAAAATATTTAAATTACATTTTTGCTGTAAAGAATTTTATATAATTTTAAATTCTATTTATTTCTTTATTTCCTACAAATTATAAAATTAATAAAATAACAGGTAAAGTAAACAGTAAATTAATTAACTTCCTGCCTACCACCTACCTACCTACCTACTATTATGGTATGGTATATTTCATATTATGTAAATGTAATGTTACATATTATATTAACAATATCATTATTATTAGGTATATCATATATTTACATTGAGTTATTCCACTTTTTAAATAGTATATAAAATATAAATCTGAATTTAATATACCAATAAATAAATGTTTGTAAATAAATAGTTGAGTACACATATATTTTCCAATTTGTATATAATACATACTACCTAGACATACTACATAGGTAGTATAGTATAGAATTTAAATTTTATATGAGTACAATATTTTTTTAACTTATACTTACATCCAACAAAATATTCTGTAAAAATAATAAATATAACTAATTTTTTAAAACAACAATATTGAGAAATAATAAATAATAGATGTTTGTCTATGTACCTATTCACCTATTTTGCTTAAATACAGTTTCATAGACTTACATTCAAGAGTATTAATTCTTAAAAAACTTATTTCTGGTTTTAATTATGAATTAGTTGGCCAGGTACTTACTATGCCTTAAGATACTTAAATGATTATTGTATTCATTTTCCAGTGATTTGAACATAGTATTCATGGTTTGGTAACTTGTGTTTCTAAAGGGGGATCACACTACCAGTGGCGCCGAACTATATTTTAAAAGGGGGGGCAAGTAAAAAGTTATATAGACCACCACCTCCATTTACGCTTGCTTTAGTGCTGCATATGTATACATTAATAGCTTATTAGGAACATAATTCATAAGTAGTTTGCTGGGGTACCCACGGAGCCCCACGACCCCACCCACCGAAAAAAAGGGGGGGCGGTCGCCCCTCTTGGGTTATAGGTTCGGCGCCACTGCACACTACATTGTGTCGTGTAAAATAATCACGGTTACCACAGTTACCAAACAATACAAAATATTCAACTTTTGACCGTGTGGTTACATTTATGTGCAGATAAAGCCGGGTTCATACTTAATGTAACCACATGGTCAAAGGTCGAATATATTCACTATGCGGTATCGTTTGATAACTGAGGTAACCGTGATTATATTACACGACACGGTGTAGTGTGAACCCGCCTTGAGGCTTTTAGATTTTAAAATTAGAAATCAATAATTGGTATAACGCAAAGTAGATACAGACATTTACAATTAGCGACATATTAAAATATTAAAATATTTATTTTTTAATTTTTGCTTTTATTGGAACAATTTCAATCTTGTACCTAAGTAACTGTTAATTTTTAATCAAACGTTAGCCTATTTTACAGAGTTATAAATTAATTTTATGAAAAATAATATTTTAGAAAAAGACATTTGAAAATTGCACTATTTAAAACTTAAGCACTTATAAAATTTGTTTCTATATTTCAGGTGTTTATTTTCATCTACTAAGATCTGGATATTTTACTTTTAATTAAGTAACTACAGTTGCTTGTATCGACCATGTGATTGCTGTATTAAGTTGATCCATATACCATCACATGTTGTGTTCAAAATTGCAATGTGTGTGAGTGCGTAGTCTGTGTGTCCTCGGCCCCCAGTTAGCCATGGGCCGCCCGAGGAAGCCGTCGCCAGCATGAACTCTGCGGCGCCTGCATCGGGCAAACCATCTACCCGATCATCATCTACGGGCTACCGCCAAAAGGCATTAGCAGAGATCCGGAACTCACTATTGCCCTTTGCAAATATTGGTGGCTGCGACAGCAGCGCTGCCAGCTGCGTGTCAAGTCTTTCAAGTGCTTCAGGATCAGCCACATCTGGTATTGGGTCTGTGTCTGGTCTTAGTTCTCTTTCAAACAACTGTGTCGATAAAGAGATTAACGCTTTACGGCAGACAATTTCTCAATTCAACGCAATGGGGTATACCGAAGTAAGAATTATTTGCATTACTAATTTAATACTTAAGATATTTTAATTAAAATATAAATGAAGACTATTAATTCATAACATAAACTATAACTATTTATATGATATGATGAATTAAATCTGCACAGTTTATTTAATTTAATTAGAAAGAAAAATATTTGAATAATGTATAGATGTATATTATTTATATTATTGCATATCTATATTAAATCATTTTAGTGAGTTCTTAAATAATAATTTTTATTTTGGAACATGATTGCTGAATAGTTTGATATTGCTGATAATAACTATTGAAATATTGAATCTTTTATTAATAAAGCTAACTTTTTTGCATTTTTGCTCTGCTAAAAATATCTTAAAATTGCACAAAAATGAAATTAAAAAAATATAAATTTATTAAACAATGGTTTTTTAAAAAGATTTTGACATTTTATCATTTTTATTTCTAAAACTTTTCTTTCAAAGTATCAAGAATAAATATTTTTGAAAAATTAAAATCCATTAGGTACTATGTTTAAAATATATTTTAGTCTTTGAGGTAGCCTCACTATGTCTCATTTCACTCTAAGTTAATCCATAAATAAAACGGCTATCTTCTTTTACAATTCCTGATAACTCCCAGAGACATCTTAAATGATCCTGGCCTAGAAATCTTCTAATTTAATCTGTCAGGTGGCACCACTGAGTGCCCTCCCTTATCTGTCAGTCTCGCTATGTAAATAATTTAAATCAAAATTACTTATTGTACAGATTTTGTATAGATTGTAATAAAATATTTAAAAAAAAAAAAAAGCAGAATGTTGGTCAGCGTGTGCAGTCAGTTGCTGAAATCTATTTATTATATACTCCGTAGAACCAGACAAGTTGACACCAAATGTTGGTGATTTCCTGAAAAAAATTTCCTAATTTACCCAATAACAAAACACGATTTTGTAAAAATAGGTTAAAATTTTCAAATTGTCATGAACAATTACGTATATAATTCCTTTATAATTCGAATATCTAAATATTTACTATAAAAGTAAAATTTTCAGAAGTAATAAAGTTTGAACCTTACTATTCATTGTTTACTGAAAATCAACCTTTTAAAATGTTTTACATTAATTAAAATTTGTTAGGAAGTTTCATTCAAACATAAACAAAATTCAAGTATTTCAGAATATTACTCTTAGAAAAATCACTAACGCTCCCCTCTATGTCTCTAATTTAACTCTCCACCAAGATCTAGGTATTCTACCTGTTGTAACTGAAGTGAAACTTTTTTACATACGTTTCTTCGACAGACTTGAAAATCACCCTAACCCACTAATAAAAGAGCTACATATCTTCTCACTCCCTGGAAATCCACAACGTAGACTCAAAAGGAATTGGTTTCCTGACCATTTAAATTAAATATCGCTCATTAATTACCCTAAATTTAACGTCAAGTAGGTAAGTGCCACTAATGGGTGGCTTCTTACTAAAACAATCCATGTTTTTTAACTCTTATCTTATATGCTTAATGTACAAAATGTATAGATTGTGTATGTGCTTTTGTAAAATTAAAAAAAAAAAGGAGGTTTCATTAGGTTTAAAAAAAAAAATCCTCAAATGAATATTACCTATATTTGGACCCAGTGGCGTATTTTGAAATTTTTTGTGGGGGGGGGTCTAAATATTAGGTACCTACAAGTTTATAATATAAAAAAAACACATACGAGTTACGATGTAATAATTATATTATATTATATTTTTTTCTGGGAGGGGGTCCAGACCCGGGGACCCCCCCCCCCCCCCCCCCGTAAATACGCCACTGTTTGGACCTATAGTAGAAATGATAGAACGAAAGGCATTTTTTTTATTTAGTATTCTTTCATTACTTGTGTTAAAAGACATAAATAAGTAGACAAATTATACCTACAAAACTAATCTATGCTATTTTGACTTCCAATAGGATCCAAATCGACGACTGGAATTTGCTGGCTGGTTTTATTTATTTATCGAGTTAGAATATGATAAATAGACAGTGATGTTTTTTTTAGGTCAGTCAGTTCAGGCATAGTTTTTGAACGTCTACCCCACTTGATGGAGCATGATAATCGGCCGGCCAAATCCGGTGGTCTTAATGGACCCATAATATTATATCAATAAACAAAACCCTTTAAGAGGACGCTACCCATGCATTTGTTGTCTCCGTCTTAAATACTTACGACATAGCAAATTTTCGTTCACTAGTTTCAATAGTATGCTGTTATTTTTGTTATTAGAGTGAATTGATCTTTTATAACATTTTTAGATAATAACATTATCTGAGCTTAAGCTTTTGCTTTTATTCCATATTTTAATTTTCAAGCTAGATATGATCATTTTTAATATTTCACATACTTACTTGAAAATGAAAATTTTGAAAAATCGCCATCGCTAAATCACAGATAATGTTAGATAATGCGTAGCGAGCAGTTATTTTTGAGCTGCTGCTCCGTTGATATTTTGGGTTGGTGGTAGATGTGTACAATGAACTTATGAAATTATGAACTTGAGAGTTAAGATATCAGGACATTTTGGTAAACATCCAGTTGTGAATATGGTAGGTGGGTGGGTGGATGGATAAAATATATTTGATTCCTTCAATTAAAATTGGTCACCACGCTACTGATTTGACAGATTTTTATAATCTCATCTAAACTAATATAAAATACATCATCCACATTTGTATTATTTTGTATCATGTAAATGTGTGTATAATATCGTAAATAGTATTGTAAGAATCTATTTTGTATACTTAAAAAAAATATGAACATTCTCTTATAGCTCATAACAAATCATAAGTAAAGTACAACTATCAAAAATTATTAAAAGTTAAGTTGAATTGCCAAAAACAAAAACAAAATGTATCATCAAGCAAAATAATTATGTTCATTTTAAAGTTAGGTATCATAATTTATACTAAAAATGTTCATTCGACCTATATCTAACCTTTTGTTTTTGTTAACACTTTCATACTGATTCGTTTTTGTCATTCTTTTGGGAAAAATCTTAAATTGAATTATTTTAATTAACATTCCTAAGTTATAGTATTTTCAATAGTCATTAATAATGAATCATCCAATCTTTTCTGAGTTATCTTTCCTAAGCATGTTTTCTTATACTTTTTGTAGCAAAAAAAATGTTTTCACTTGTACAATCATATAATTATATACCTAAGTCATAAGTATATTTGAATTTGATTATTAGAGTGAGATATGTATGATGAATATTAATTTGGAACATTATTGTAATTGTATACTTGGATCTAAATACTCTATAGTAAGTTCCGGGCTGGTAACTGATTAGGTTTGCTTTTGAATTGATTGTGAGAGGGAGCAGCAACACAAAAATTTGTTTGGGTTAAATGTTTAAATCTTGATTGCGTTGTTGTGATATGTATAAGTTATTAGTTATCACTTACCTATGTCATTAATGTATTTTTATTTTTTAGTTAATAGTATGTATTTTTAAGTTTTAAATTGCAATATTTTGCATCAGAACTTTCTTTAAAATTAAAATATAAAAAAACTTACACAAGGCCCTACTAGATACCTTCAATATTGGGTCAATCCCTCTAATATTAAAAATAACACGGATTAAATGAGTTGTATGTTTTGGTATGTTATGTGTTTGTACGGAGACAATTCAAGTGGATATCACATCATTATAACTGATCAAAGAAACTCCAATATTCTGAAAATAAATGTAAACTCTACAATTCCTTATTATTTTAATATCTAATATTTGATGATTTATGAAACAAATTACCATAGAAAAAAATCATAAAAAGGAGAAAATTAGGTATACGCTAGGTGTCAAGTTTACCCCCAAGAAAAGCCATTATAATTTATGTGTTAGATTTGAATTCAATGATAAATTATTTCATTACATACAAAAACGATTCTAAGCAAAGTAAAACAGCCTATATTACTAAGTATATTTCATGATATCTTTTTTGATAATATATATTTTACTATTAGAATTACGGTAGGACAATATTACCGTTGATAGGGTTGTAGGGTTAGGTTTGATTTAATTATATCTGAAAACAGCATTTATTAACATAAATATATTTTTTTGCCTGGCCATAACCTTTTTTCTACCTGATTTTCATAAAGCTTATAATTTTATAAAATGTTTTATTGTTACCATAGTGACCCTCTCCCAAAAACATATTTATGATTCATAGTTTTTCCTTGCAGACAAAATACATCAGGTAGCATGCGTGTTAAGTATTTTATTATGAATACTTAATTATTATAACAGTAACTATATTGGGCCTGGTGTGGCTCGGTGGTTGTCCTCAGTCACTAACGTGTTCTAAGGTCAAACATCAGCCCGCGGGGCTAGTTCCCGGATGTTTTACCACCCGGGTTTTAGTGACAAATCCTGGCCCCCTATACACGTGTTCCTCAACCAACTATAACCCACCCCCCCCCCCCAACCAAACTCTAATGGCCATAGTTGCCAATGCTTAAACAAATGGTGTGATAGAGAGAAGACACAAGTTAAAGGTATAAATCAGCATTAGCTCAAAAGAAAGTCATTGTGTAGGTGTATAGTAAAATTTAATAATTTATGTAACAGTGGTACTTTTCTGTTATCCCTACTACCGCTCGATGTCGCGACTACCGCGATTCTCAATTCTGTTATCTCGACTACCACGCCGGTGTGGCGGTGTCACGATTACCGGACGCGTATTTACGGATGCTACTCGAGACTGGCCAATAGATCCCAAATTCAGTTAGGGTTCGTAAAACAAATTTATTTTACGGATACTACTCGAGTCTGGTCACTATGTAATATTCCGCTATACTCAAATAAAGTTCAATATGAAAGCTGTTACGCAGACTGGCCACTATGTAATATACCGCTATACTCAAGTACAGTGTTACAGTGATGCCATGCTCGGGGCACTCATCGCTACGCTCCTCGGCGCCGTCGCTCCGCTCCGCCAAATCGAAAATATCCCCCGACTTGCTGTGCAACACCTCGTCAAGTTTTGAGTGGTTGTGCGGTGGTTACCCTATAACTTGACAAGGTGTTGCACAGCAAGTCGGGGGATATTTTCGATTTGGCGGAGCGGAGCGACGGCGCCGAGGAGCGTAGCGACGAGTGCCCCTAGCATGGCATATATAGTACTATAGTAGTCGAGATAACAGAATTGAGAAGTCGCGGTAGTCTCGGCACCGGCGTGGTAGTCGAGATAACAGAATTGAGACTCGCGGTAGTAGGGATAACAGAAAAGTACCGTAACAGTTTCAAGCTCGGTTTCAAGTCTTCATAAATAATATTTTTGAATTACAACAAAATAGTTGAAGTAGTTATTCTTTGTTTAACTATCTAATTTTGTCCAAATTTGAACTAAAACTGTCTATAATAAAAAATTGTGATATTAAAATTATATATTTCTTGAGGTTTTTTTGTTTCATAATGAACTACTTATAAAGGGCCTTAAATAATATTTTCAAGCCTTAGCTATAAAATTAAATGAGAACAATTTATAAATTTCCAACTACAAAAGATTTCAAATTTTCGTGATTTTAATGCATTTTGTCGACAACATTTGTCAACATTTTAACTTAACTGATTTAAAAAAAAAAAAAAAATTGTGTATAATCACCACTATCTATAATAATTTAAATAGCTATAGTAACAACTTATGAGGGAAACCTTGTATTCAATTATACCATGTACATAAAATTCTAATATAAACATTTGGTGGCAATTTCAAGTATTTACGGTTATTTGTTTTTTAATAACAACAAAATATGAAATTCAATTATTCAGAAACTTGTTTAACGTAAAAATATCTGTTTTTTCGTAGTTTATTTGTTGTTTTTCCGTTTTTTAAGAAAATTACTTATAATTTTTTACTATTGACCCCTTTTCTCTTCCCTAAGTACCGACTAGATTCAATTTCCTATCAGGAAAGGTATTGAAGCTGAATATAAAAGCATTTTTTCTGCTAAAAAGATTCACACTAAAAACAACATATTATAAAATTAATTCATTCATCAAGTAAATACCAAACATAAATATTATGTATATACATGTATATTTTTTTTATACATTTCCAGTTTGTTTGTTTAAACTGAAAAGTGTAGGAATGTAGAAAGTAACCTAACCTAATCTACCAATTCGAAATAGATATTAGTTCTATGGATTCTTTCATTATTTACTTTAGTAACCACTGTCACATGATTGCATGAACCGAGGCATGAACACATGTCTCTGGAATGTAAGATCCAATAAAAAGGTGTAAGTGACCTTGTCCTAATCCTCTGAAATGAGACTGTGAGACCTTTCGAACGTAAAAAAAATTGAACGCATCACAATCTTAAAAATATTCATCTTAATCCTTACATCAATAATTTTTGAATTTATCTCCATTTATATAAGGTATTAGTTATTACGTAATATTAATATTTTTTGTATTTTCACTGCATTCCAGTAAGTTCAATTCACGATATTTATATACTTACTATACTATATTATATTTATTTATTTTTGAATATAAAATATTTCGTTATACCTAATGAAAATTTCATCATAATTTGTCAAAATACCAACTTGATAGTTATTGTAGTTTACACAAAAGCATTACAAATTCTGAAAAATGTAAATGGTAAACCCCGTTAAGACCAAACAGGTTTTTATGATTTTATTGTAAGAAGAGAGATAAAACATTTTATAATAGTTCCGGTTTTTTTATGTATATTGAGGAACCCCGGTAAGGTAATTATGTTCAATGTTCCCATGAATTTGTACTTTGTAGAAGTATGTATAATATTATCTTTGTTGGTCTTATGATTGATCGAGTAAGAAGGATAGACGAAACCGGTCCGTGTAATTGCAAAAGTATAGACACGTTTTTCGAGTTTAATTATATTTGATTATAAAAATATATCGGTCCGTGTGTATGAAATTGGGTATTTTGGTACGTTCGTGTTTAATGTTTGGCTTTTAGTCCTGGATTAGAACTGCTTATTAGTTATTATTGCGCGACATTTTATGCGGACATGATATTATGGTCAAAAATTATACTGATTTAAATTGAAATTAAATTTTCTAGATCAAGTAGGGGACCAACCCAATATTATCGTGCTACTTTCACTAGGCATCATTAATATTCTTGGTTAACCCGATGAACAAACTCCATCTAGATGCTAAAATAAGGCCAATTTAAATTGTTCTCGTAAAATTTAAATTTAAATTGTATTAATTTTAAAAGATTGCTGTTCTCATTCAGTAATTTCGACACGAGTACGTTAGATGATTTGAAACACCACACGTCCACACCATTACAATATGACTGACATCGGTTGCAATCATATGTATTAATTGTTTGTATTTTATCCATTTATTTTTAGACTAATTGGTTAATACCAACTTATTAATATAGATTTTATTATAGTCTATAATGATTTTTTTAACTCTCCGATACTTATTATTATCCCTATATTACCAACGTTGGATAGAATCAGTTCACGTTGACGGACAGTCGTAAACAGCATTTTGTTCCATAGGCATGCTTACATGTGACACTATATTATGAACTTCTAAATAAATGGAAATAACTATCTATAATAAATCGCTTTAAATTGGCAGTGTCCGAATGCCCCATTTGCCTAATGTGGGCAACACAATTTCCTCTTTCATAAGAAACCATTGGAATTATTACTGCTATTACAGTAATGCTACATTTTAGGTTTTGAGAGTACTGCTTTATAGATAATAATAGACGATTGCTGCAATAACAGTAAAATTGATCGATTATCTGTCAACGGTGTTGAATTAAAAAATACCTTTTATTTTGATCAATAATATTACACATTGGTAATATTTTACCATAAAAAAATTAAAAATGGTATTTGCTCCTTTGATCTTGTATGCATTTTTGACTTTTGAAAAATACGATCTTACATATTATTCACGTTTCCAAGGGTCAAACCTTGGTCACATAAGAAAGTTGTATGTGCCTGTGCCATAGCTATCATGACAATTACAGTTATTGTCACGAGTGTCATATTTGTTCACACTAGCGAAGTTCGATGGGGATAGTAAATAATATTGTGATAGATGGTGAAGAACTGATAAATTACCAAAAAAATACGTAAACACAACGTTTAATTATACCTACTACGATAAGGTGTTTTATAAACATGGACGGATCTTAAATGAGTGGTATCTTTTTTTTTTTTTCATGGCAGCACCTGATTTTATTTTTATCATCCGTTATTCTTTCGATTTGATATTTTAAATGATTAAAGTCTAACGAAATTTGTTTTATTCAATGTTAATCATGGTGCGTCTTTAATCGAGCAAAGCATTTTAGTACTCAAAACACATTATTAACACGAGGAAAGTGCTTGATCACGCTTGTCATCGCAGCCAGGGTGCGCAAATGCCCGATATTGTGTTTGAAACTTAAATCGGAATATATTTATTATGTTAAAGATTTTTTATTTATTATATTTTATTTATATGTGCAATAAATTGTATAAATAAAGAAATATATTATCTACTCCTCTAGGCCTAAGCTTGTGATGGAGTAGAGAGTTAACTGTAGTAATAATAGTAATTTAAATAGCAACATTAGAATAAAACAAAAAGATTTGGATAGGTACATCCTTTCGCAAAAACAAAAAAAATGTCTCAATAAGTATATAAAATAAAATATAAAATAAGAACACAAAATCAGTCGCATTATACTAACCAGTTAAAGTTTAAAATACAATACAGTACAATAATATATAAGAGAAACAAAACGACATCATAAAATATATAAGAAAGAAACGTAGCAAGATTCAATTTTGTAACATATTATATTTTACAGTTTTGTAAAAAAACTTCTGGACCTTTTCCGTTTATTCACTACCACCACTTTTTTTTCGGTTTTTCAAAGTTGCAGTGATTACGCGTGTATTCTGCACTCGTCGTTGCGATCCTCGGCGCCGTCGCTCCGCTCCGCAAATCGAAAATATCCCACTATCAATATCTTTACTACCGCTATTTTTTAAAAAAAATAATAATAGTGGTAGTGAATTTACGGAAAAGGTCATGGGGATCCATCCCCCCTCCCACCGTTTGACCACAACTGCTATCGTGAAATCATTAATCAACTATCATGCACGATGCATATGCATGCATGTTAGTTTAGTTAATAGTTTATTTTCTACCCAACAATATTTAAATTTCGAAGAGGAGGTTACTCATCCCCCGGAAGCTATTGCTTGTGTTGGGGAAATATATTATGGATAGCCGTATCGCGATTGTAAGAAAGTAACTTTCATATTATCCAATGTCCACACGACGATTGTTTTTTCCTACAGTTAGTTGTTACAACTTGCTATCACAATTTATTATCATGACAGCTTCTAGTATCACACATAACTATTATCGCGTGACGTCGCTTTACAGTTTACATAAAAGTAAAAAAATTTCCTTCACATATTTTATTTTTTATTTTGCTCTATAAAATCAATTTTTATTGGAAAATTTGAATACTTAAAATGGTGTTGGTGTTTTATTTGAATGTAAAATATTACTACATATTGTAGTTAGAATGTCTTGTATTTATTTTACAAGGTGGTTAATGTTATGGTTTAAAATTGAAAATTTATCTCATGTTTAATTTTCATTTTGTACAATGACTTAACACTTAAATAATACCTAACAATAAAACATTAATGTATGAGAGTGCAGTAAGATTATGCAATAGGTAATTATTTGAATCTGACTAGAAGCAGTTTAATATCTTAGGCTTGATCTTAGGTATGACATAAATATTAATCATAACATTTTCTGGTCTATATTGTTCATTTTATTTAACACTATACCTAATAATAGTTGTGTTGTATACGAGAACAAAATAAAATAGAGCTTATAGCCATTACCTACTAATTGTTTTATTAAGCCATTTTGAGAAAATATATGATAACTACTTAATTTACTTAGTAAGCTATGATTTAAATAAGACTAAAATGTATGAAACATTTTTTATTAGTTAACTCAATAGTGAATAATTAAATGTTTGGTTAACCATTATGATATATTGATATTTATTAATTATTTTCGAGATTATTTTATACAAATTTAGTCAAGCTTATTTAAAATAAGCTTTTTTAGTCTTGAGCCAAAGAAATAAATATTGAAATTGAATTCATAATATATCATTTTTGTTTAATTGAGATTGGTGACATAACCTATACTTTTTGATATAAATTTATTCTAATTTAATTAATTTTTTTTTTAGGAAGCATCATTAAGAGCACTTACAATATCTGGAGGACGGTTTGAAGGGGCTCTAGATTTTTTAGCTAAACAACAGCAATGTGATCTGTCCAACGGATGTAGCAAATCTTCATCAGGTAATAATATCATTATTTTAATTATTAGTATAATATTATAATATTATAATTTATAAATTTCAATCTCTATTTTTATTTATACTTTTATTTTACAGGACTATGTAGTAGTAATAAATTGATCAGAAAATCAAGTTTAGAAAGAAGTGGAGTTGGACCAAGGAGTAGTCCTGGCCAAGATAGTGGTGCAGGAAGCTCTAGGTCAGATAGTCCAAGACAACCTGATCTAGTCATTCACTCTCATCCACCCTTATCGCGCCAATATTCTCCTTCTGCGTATTCAGAAACTCCTCCACCACCCCCGCCTAGGAACAATAGTACACCACCACCTCCTCATGTACCGACACACATGCAACAATTGCTTAAGCGTATGTCACCAGCCCCTGCTGTTCCTTCACGACCACCTGCACCTACACCAGGAACTTCAAGTAGTTCCAATCAAAGAGGTAGTTCACCGATGGTAGTTCAAAATGGTCCTCAAGCACAGCAACAATTATCTCAACAGATGCAAGTCTTAAGTATGACTAGTGCTGCTGAACCACCCCCACCTTATCCAATAGTTGGAGCTCCACTACCACCACCCTCATACTCTGTATCAATTCAAGAATACCGGAAATCCCCTTCTTCAGGAGTGTTTTCAAATGCAGGGTCATCTAGTCCTGTATCTGGATCAACAAATGGAAGTATGTCATCCTTAACTCGACCTACACCTTTGCTAGCTTGGGGAGCTAGACAAACTAAAACTCAGTCACCAATTATAATGCAATCTGTACGAAGTACTTTAGTCCAAAAACCTGTACTTCAAACTGCTGTTGCACCACAAGCTCCAGCACCTACTTCTCCCTCCCCAGTTCCACCACCGTCTTATGCATCATCTATTCAACAAAAACAACAAGCTCAAAAAGCAGTTCAACAACCTCAACAAGCGTCATTGTCTTCGCCCCCATCAGTTGTACCAACAACTGAACCTCCTAGCTATGCAAGTACTATGCAAGCGCTGGCTGCCCATCGAGTAATTACTAATCCATTGCCACCACCACCACCATATGCTGAGGATCATCAACATAGGAAACCTACTCCTCCATTACCACCTATTCCATCATCATCTGTGGCTAAAAACAAAATGATGAACTGCATGAACTATCATCATCCTTTTCATAATAATAATAATAATAATAATAATAATGGCATTACTAACGGTCATGATGAAGAAGATGAGAATCAGTCAAAAATTGATCACCAGTCCCCTATTCCAGAGCGCAAACTTATTAGTAAGGAGAAAGAAGAAGAAAGACGGGAGTGTAAAGTAAAAAATTATTCTCCTCAAGCATTTAAATTCTTCATGGAACAACATGTAGAAAATGTTATCAAGTCACATAAACAAAGAGTGTTTAGACGTGTTCAGCTCGAGACAGAAATGGTTAAAATAGGTTTGAGTGAAGAAGCTCAGTGTCAAATGAGAAAAATGTTATCACAAAAAGAATCAAATTACATACGTCTTAAACGAGCAAAAATGGACAAAACAATGTTTATAAAAATCAAACCGATTGGAGTTGGTGCTTTTGGTGAGGTTACATTAGTTAGGAAAATAGATACAAATCATTTATATGCCATGAAAACATTGAAAAAAGCACATGTACTTAAGCGTAATCAAGTTGCCCATGTAAAAGCTGAAAGGGATATACTTGCAGAAGCCGATAATGAGTGGGTTGTTAAACTATATTATTCGTTTCAAGATAGAGAATACTTATACTTTGTTATGGATTATATTCCTGGTGGAGATTTAATGTCATTGTTAATCAAACTGGGAATATTTGAAGAACATTTGGCTAGGTGAGTTGTTTCATTTTAATCTCTATTTTAATTGACAATGATTAATCTTTACTTATTAACTAAATAATGATATTTGTTTATAGGTTTTATATTGCTGAATTGACTTGTGCTGTAGAGAGTGTCCATAAAATGGGTTTTATCCATAGAGACATCAAGCCAGATAATATATTGATTGATAGAGATGGTCACATTAAACTCACCGACTTTGGATTGTGTACTGGGTTCAGATGGACTCATAATTCAAAATATTACCAAGATGGTAAATATTTAAAGATTTTAAAAAGTAAAATTCTAATCAGTCATGTCTATTTTAGGTGAGCACTGTAGACAAGACTCAATGGGTGGTGGTGAAGAGTGGGGTGTAAATGGTGCAGAGTGTAGGTGTCACCAGTTAAAACCTTTAGAGAGGCGACGTCGGCGAGAACATCAAAGGTGTGAAGCTCATTCTTTGGTTGGAACGCCAAACTATATTGCCCCTGAAGTATTGCTTCGAACAGGTTACACACAATTATGTGATTGGTGGAGTGTAGGAGTCATTCTTTATGAGATGTTGGTTGGATCGCCTCCATTTCTTGCCAACACCCCCTCTGAGACTCAATACAAGGTAACTAAACCATTGTTTATAAACTATGAAGTGATATTTTGCAATTATTTTAATTAATTTTTCGCAGGTTATTCATTGGGAAAATACTCTTCAAATACCAGCATCTGCTAACCTATCACCAGAAGGTGCTGATCTTATACTAAAGTTGTGCACTTGTAAAGAAAACCGCTTGGGTAAGAATGCTGATGAAGTCAAAATTCATCCATTCTTCCAAGATATAGATTTTGAGAGAGGAATGAGACGTCATAATCCTCCACATGTGCCACGCATACAGTTTTCAACTGACACATCTAACTTTGATCCTATTGATCCAGAACGTCTTCAGAACTCTGATTCTTCTGATCCGGATAATAGGAGTTCTGATTCTGATGGTAATCGTCCATTCCATGGATTCTTTGAGTTCACCTTCAGGCGTTTTTTTGATGATGGCGGTGGTCCATCCAGAATTAGTCTGGATGATAATGATGGCCAAGGTGCTGTTTATGTTTGAACTTAGAAAATTCTGTGATGGTTGAACTTTTGGTATATGTGGGACATTAATGAATGCTCAATTAAAGCCATTTTAATAGTTTGAATAAAGCATTCATAGTGTGTAAGTAGAGAAGTTAAAAACCTATAAAAATTTCATAAATATGAAACAAAATGTTTTTAATCATGATGAAAACTAGAATAAGATGATAAATAAAAAAAATTAAGAATAAAATAATGTTCATTAAAATAAGATATGCCACATATTGTACTGAGTATAGCTTGTTTTCAGCTTTTATATTGCAACACTTTTATTTGTGACAAAAAGCTCAGTTTGAGGTGTTATGCCTCCCTTAGAACATAAGCTTTATTTAGTTACCAAAATTGTCTTTGTATTTTAATATTTTAGTTCCCTGTTCTTCATAAATTAATACCCCTTCCCAAATTCTAACACACTCTTTTCCTGTTGTATTTATCTCTTTTAAAATTAAACTATTTTTAAGTTAATTTTAGGATTTAATGTGTTTCATCATTCATCTTATTATTATTATCTTTTAAATGTTTTTTTTTTACTTAAGAAAAATGAACCAATTATATGGGCTGTGCAAAATGACAGGGATTAACTTACTGAGCTTAAAAAACGAATTTAACATATTTATTTAAATTTATAAATTGTTTTACAAACAAAATTATCATCTTTCTATGCAGTTACCAAATTTGATTTTAAAAAAAAAATAATAATAACTAATTTTTTTGTAATTTTAAATAATTTAAGATACCTGCTCTCTTTACTTCTCTCTGATTATTATTAATACTACTACTATTATAATAATTATTATTATTATTATTATTATTATTATTATTTTTGTTTGTTTGTTTTAATGATCTAGTTGAATTTGCTCATTTCAATAATGTTTCGGCGTCATTTTAGTTGACTTGTCTGTGATAAACGATTATTTAGAGAAAATAAAATCTAAAAACAATTCGGCCAAAATGACGCCAGGCTTGTTTATTACAGATCTGCTTAGTGTTTTTTTTTATTATTTATAAGTAATATTGCATTCATATTGTATTATATTACTCATGTGTATTGTACAAGTTGATTTAAAGTCATACTTTTGTCACAGTGTATAGTTTTATTATTATTATTTTTTTTTTTTTTAGGAAAAGTGATATGTAAACATAAATGTAATGTATATT
This sequence comes from Macrosiphum euphorbiae, assembly GCA_949089665.1. NCBI lineage: Eukaryota > Metazoa > Arthropoda > Insecta > Hemiptera > Aphididae > Macrosiphum > Macrosiphum euphorbiae. Next base: position 159,110,034 of record CARXXK010000001.1, on the reverse strand, counting down.
TTTTTATTACAAAAAGTCAATAACATATTTTTATTGCATTTTTACTGACCCATTTTTATTCTCATTTGCCTTTTTTGCCACCTTTCTTTTTCTTCTTCTTTTGCGCCTGTGGCCATGGAAAACCTCGGCACTTCAGCAGATCTTGTACATTGTGACACGTATGGTAAGCATTATCCATAGCGCATTCATTGAACACATCTACCAAGTTCCTTGACTTTTTACCCTCCTTCCGTGTCTTTATTGTTGTTGGTGTCTGCTTCTTTGTTTTTTTGTCATCTTTAGAATTTATTTCTTTTTTCTTTTCGCTTCCTTGTTTACTCATTTTTTCCTGAAATTTGCTAAATTTAACATCAAGAATGTAAACATTAAAGTTAAATTACTAGAATATTAATATTAGATGAGCTTTTAGTTGATTGTTATCCTGTGTACAATTATTGATATAACTCTAGCACCAGTTCCATAGAAACTGTATTGTGGGTGGTTCTTAGGACACCATGAACATTAAGTTGATAAAGAGGGCCTACAAACATATTATATGTATGACTAAGAAGTAAGATAGTATAATTTATGTACTATATATTTTTGATTCTGAGCGGAGCAATGAATGTATTGATTTTACAATGTGTGTATTCTGGGTCGGACTGACCAGGTGTGCTAGTTTGCCGTAGCACACCAGATTGGCTTAATATGAATGGGTCGTGCCTGCCTTCTGAACATTTGACGATATTACTAATAATTAATGTATTTTAATATGAAACAGTTTAAAAACTACCATTATTGGTTGGTACAATATTACAATAACTTCATAGTCGAACCATACGTTTATAATAATAATAATATTATGACCATGTTATTAGGTATGTTGTATATTGACATATTGTATTATAATTAATTAACCAACAATATTAAAAATCAGTTGTATCCAGTTTTAAGACTATCCGATTTGGTTAGTACATTAGCCGCCAGAAAGTTATTGCTAAACTACAATCAATGAACCATTTGAAAATATTTATGAAAATATTATTGTAGGTTTGTTGAAAAAAATAACAGAAAACATTTACAAAAGGCTTGAAGCTTATATTAAAAGTAGGTATTAGGTAATGACTATAACAATGTGACGATCAGGCTCTGATCCAGTGAGGGGTGGTAGGGGCGATTACCCCCCCCCCCCCCTCCCGCTTTTTTTTTTTACTTGAATTATAGAGCCGTGTGATATAATGAATATGAAATTCATAAGTCATAACTATAACTTCAAACTTAATAAATGATACAAAAAAGGTTTTTTTTTTTTTAATATCTTATCAATTATATTGTTATTTGATTATTTATACAAATTGTCGAATTTAAATAACATGATTATGTTCAAAACAAATTTGAAATTGGTTATAACTTATAACACTTATAACCATCGATAATAAAAGAATATTTTCTTGGTTATAACCAAAATTATTGTACACAACTTGCAACGGTTTAAGTTTTAGATTATAGATAGAATTACAGATAAAATCATTTTACCGTCAAGCAGTGTTGCAGCGTGCTGATCTGTTGGGGAACGAAAAAATAGTCTCGGGGCAAAAAAAGTTCATAAAATTATTAAAATAATTTTTAAAAGTTACAGCGATAACAATTTACAAAACCAGGATTTTTATAATTATGTAATATTTTTTTTCTATTCTGACATCTAAGTTAGTGGTATAGACATCTATGTATATTTTTTTAATAATATTATTGACTAAGATTCAATATTTCAATGAGATATTTTTTTATAATTTTATAATTAAGAGCTATTATTTTTGTTTAATATCTGTTTTGTATTTATTAAAATAATTTTTAAAAGTTACAACGATAACAATTTATAGAACTAGGATTTTTATAATTATGTTATGCAGGTAATGTAATTTTCTGTTTTGTGTTTAGTAGTTACCTATTATATGATTACATAATTATTAGATATTATCTTTAGAAAACAGACTTTTCACCCCCGAGACTTTTTTTCTGATACTTTTTTCCCGGGACTTTTTTTTCCTTCTATCAAAACGTTTCTGAGCCGAGACGGTATGTCAGTCTAGGTATAAGACATATTATATACTTATCTATGGTATTAAAAAAAATTGACCTATAATAAATTCCAAATTAATCATATCACAATATCCATTAGGTACTTATAACGCGTTATACATCAACAACAAACCCTGATACTATCATATACATATAATAGTGTACTTTAGAAGTTTCAAGTACCCACGAATAATATTATACAATCACAACAAAATAACTTTTTTTTTTTCCTTTATTTGAAATGTACAATCTATACTTATGAGGCACAATAAGTACATGCGATGAGTGTGAATACATATACAATTTACATTAGTACATACTAACATAAACATATATATTTACATGATAACACGGTTTGTGAAGCCATCCATCAATGACACTCACTATGGGTATATATTTCTTTTTTTGTTATTATTATTTTTTTTTTATTATTCAATTTCGGATGGAGGGGGTGAGAAGGTCACAACACCACTTGCGCTTTAGACGCCTAGGAGAATTGCAAGGAATGGTCTGGACTGCGAGATCGCGGGGATTAGCGGATTACTGTTGGAGGACAGACGGTTATGAAAACGCTTATAATGTGCTTTAGCTTCTTCCTGGACAGTTTTCATTTTTAAGTCAGACTGGATAGTGCTGTTCGAGACGTAAGGTGGAGCATTGAGCAGTTTCCTGAGGGCTAAGTTTTGGAAGGTTTGGATTTTATTAAGGTTAGATTTTTTTGCATTACCGTATAGCTGGATGCCATATGTCCATACTGGTTTTATTAGGGATTTATAGATAAATAGTTTTGTATTTAGGTTAATGTGTGTGTTATACTGTTATTATTAGTAAATATTTTGAGCAAACGAAAACGAGCATTAAGATTTAGACGTTTAGATTTTATATAATGAGCCCAGTTTAACCTACGATCTAGGATTATACCGAAGTATTTAACCGTTTGAGAATTGGGAATTTGGGAGCCAAAGATGTAGACAGCCAACAAAATAACTAAAAAAGTTATTCTAGATTTATTATTATGTAATTTCGTCCAAATTTGAACTTAAAATGACTATAAAAATAAACCGTCCTGTATTTTTTAGATTTTTTGGTAACATGCAGAATAAACTACTAACGCGTGGAATCTTGTTTTAAATTTTCAATCCTTAGATATAAAAGTTGAACATTTTTAACTACAAAATAATTATTCAATTTTAAATTTGACTTAAAAAAACTGTGACTAAGGATTTTTAATATTTTTCATCTACCTTTGAGACAATATATTAGGAGCCTTTTATTAAATTTTCAAACTGTTTTAATCAAAAAATAAAATTTGATTGATATTTTTAGAAAAAAAACTAAAAACAAATCATAATATTTCGAAAATTGTATCGTGTATAGAAAACGCAAATATAAACAACCAGTTAAAATTGCATGTATTAATTTGTTTTAGAGTTACACCAAAAACCAAAATCGATTTTTGAAAAACCGATTTTGCGTAAAAATTCCAGTTTTTCCTTAATTTTTATGTTGTTTTTTCCCGGCGCTTGTGAAAACTATTGGGAATTTTAAAATTTGACCTCCCGAATGCACCAGCTAGATTCACTTTCCCATCGAACAAGATACTGTTGAAGAAAATCGAAGCAGTTTTACTGCCCCGAACCGTGATGACAGACACAAAAATAAATAAAAAAATAAGACACACATCATTGTAAATCAATACATTCATCGTTTCACTCGGAATCTAAAAACTGTTTATATTTTTAAAATTTTTTTGTTACAGTATAAACTAGTGAAGTGGAACCTTGTTGTAAGTTTTCAATCCTAAGCTATTAAAGTTAAACATTTTATACATTTTTAAATTTTAAATTTGATAAAAGTTGAAAATCGAACTTTTACTTAATACCTTTTTTTTTGTTGAACAAAAATTTATATTTACAATCTGTAATTTACATGTAGAACAATAAGTGAATGGGATGTGGGTTGATTAGCGAGAGGGGGAAGTCACCCAATGGTGGCACCCAGTGGAAATCTATTTAAAGAGAGAGTCGGTCCCTACACCAGTTCCTTTTCAGGAGCCTGGGTGCAGTGGGCGGATTACCTGGGATTTGTTAATTGTTTGGATGATAGTTGAGTGATTATAGGATTTGAGTGAGTGCTGTATGTTTTGTATGTTTTTTTATAGTTGATCATAGCGAGGTTATTTGAGGTTGGAATTTAGATGTCTTTATAAAGTGATTCATTGGTTATATACCAGCTGGAGGCACCTGATATTAATCGAAGACATATAGACTGGATGCCTGAATTGTTTTGGTATTTGACGGTTTGGTAGAACCCCAAATTTGAACGCCATAGTACCACATGGGTCATCGAAGAGCTATGTAGATTGTTCTTTTGGTTTTTAATGAGAGGTTTGAGCGGAGTAATGGTCTAAGAAGTCTCGAATTGAGACAGAAACTGGTAGTGGGCTATCTAGGAACTCATATACTCTGGAAGAGTGCTAGGGATTTGCTTAGATAATATTTGGTTTTAATACTGTAGCAAGGTGTTCGGCAAAAACGTTAGACTTTTCAACGTCCTCAGGGATTTTAGAGTTATCGGAGCGAACCTATCACTTATAATTTGTAAAAAAAAAAATGTGCCTATGTATTTTTAATATTTTTTAACTGCTATTTTAGCAATATATCAGTAACCTTGTATACAATTTTGACACTTTTTGGCCCAACAAATAAAATTTTATTGATATTTAAAGAAAAAAAATTGGAATTTGAAATTGTCCGTAAATATAGCTCAAAACAAGTCAAAATACAAGTCCACAGACGTTTGATCCCCTGGCATTTTAAATCATCAATCAAATTTAAATCAATATTTTTTTTTAATTTTAAATTTAAAAAAAAATTGTAAAATGTGTGTATAATTATTAAATTCAAATCATTACAATATAATTTTCATCAGTTAAATTGAAATAATATAAGCCCCCCTCCCCCCATTGGCCTTATTATTTTGGGCAATAAACGTTTGGACACGTTGTCAAGTTGACCTAAAAACCAAGACGTTTGGGTTCAAATAGACACAACGTTAGGACACTGAAATATTTAAGTTTATTTTTTATAAATATATCAATCAAAAATATTTGACGTGTAATGTGTCAAAATAGCTTAAAAGTTAAAAATATAACAAAAAGTTCATAATAAGTTATTTTAATAGTAGTTTAACAGTATTTAGTACCTATAGGTATTACTCCATCTTAAACACCAAATCTGAAACAGCTATTAAAATGATAATCGCCTTTATACTGGAGTCTGGCTTCATTACCTATATAGTATATAAGAATTTAATATGTTGTTAATCTTAATTTTGTATTGTTTTGTTTTATTATGTAATTGTCAAGCTATCACAGTTTATACTAGAGACTTTAAAAAAAAAAAGTACTTAGGTATACATAGTACATACAGGCCTATGCAAGCTTGTCTTTATTAGCGTTTTAAGTATAATTTTGACAAAATTCCATCAAAATCACAAATACTTTCATATTATTTTATTATTTTGTAGTTAAAAATTTATAAAATGCTCAATTTTTTAATTAAGAATTAAAAACTTAAAACAATGTTTCTCACGATAAATTAATATTAAAATCAAAAGCTTTAAAAATAATAAATATAATAATACAGTTATTTATTATAGACATTTCAAGTAATTTGGCAGAAATTAGATATTTAAATGAAGAATAACGAATTAATACGTAAATTGTCATAGACTATAATCTTTATTACACCTGCATCAATATAAATGTACAATAATATATATTATGATATTACTGGGTACCTACCTACCTTCAGATTTTTGGAAAATATTCCAAATTACCGTTTCTATTTTATCTTAGTAATAATGCCACAGATAGCTAAATATTATTTTCTTAGTGTGTTGACGTGTTGTTGTTTTATTTTGTATTGATATAATATTATTATGGAAAATTTAATTATAATAGCTTTATTATACCCACTAATCAAGATATTATTACCTAGGTATAATTGCACTATTGCGGTTTAGTTCCCAATCGATTTTTTTTTTTTTTTAAAACATGTATTTCAACGAGTTAAGAACGATGGTGCAAAAATAAATTTGTGTAATAATTATTTTGGAAGTTATAGTCCTCCAAAGTTTGGGATTTTACTTGTATACGCATGCACGGCACACTATATACTTTAATGTCGAGCGGAGGACCTCGAATTTGGCGACAGGAGCCTCTTACTTGTTATTTAATTGTTAGCACTGTTTTTTACTTGAAACCTAATTAAAATCATTTGAACGGGAGAGTTATTGGAATACAATATCACAAAGTGTTGATATTTCGGTTAGATAGTAACCTATATTTACAATTTACCTCATTTAATAAAACTATATAATCTTAATTATGTTATTATTTATTACTCTAAGTTATCTAATATCTAGTATTTACCTGTATAATGTATTCATTTTTAATAATTGGCTTCGATTTGTATTTATTCAAATCGCATATTTTGTTATTATACCTATATTAAGTATACTTACGCTCGATATATTTAGGCTATAAGTTATAAATATTATAATTTATTGTTGACTGCTGAGCTATATTTGTTGAGAGTTAATACAAATAAGAAAAACAAAATACAATATAGAGTAGGTATACGCGTAGTTTGCACTACGCGGACTTTATTACTTGGTACAATATGTCTTAAGAGTTAAGAGGATTCGATAGTCGATACCATGATTTTCTGTTTTTGTCTAACACATGAGTGACATAGTATTTTAGACATGTGTTTTGCCAAACATACCAATAATGGATCTAATGAAGCGATAAGAATTCTAAAAACAGATTTGAATTTGTCGTCAAGTCTACTTGAAAACGACTTTCCCATATTTTTGATTTTTTGATATTAACTTCTTCGAAAATTGAAATATAACAATTTTTAATATGACACTCTTTTAATATGACACTCTTTTAATATGACATTTTTAGGAATTTGGGGGATAATATCAAAAATGTGGGATAGTCAATTTCAAGTAGACTTGACGACAAATTCAAATCTGTTTTCAGAATTCTTTATCGCTTTATTAGATCAATTGGTATGTTTGGCAAAAAACACGACTAAAATACTATGTCACGCGTGTGCTAAACAAAAACAGAAAATCACGGTTTCGAATCCCCTTAATCTTTTAAGTATTTTAAATTTTTAAACTGTTTTCATGCAAAACTAACGTACCTGTAACTATGGAAGTATTAGAAAAACCAAAAATTCCGGAATGGAATTTAATTTCTAGAAACAATACGTTAAAGTGTAACGAAGGGCATACCCTTCAATAGACAATAATGCTCTAAAACCAGTGCTGTAGATGGATTTGTATGGCGATGTCGAAAAAAAACAAAAAAATGAGATTTTTTTCAATCGATCCGAAAACATACTTTTTTTTTAAATCGTATGTGTCGACTGTCACTTCCGAATAGTGTCGTTTTAATATTTGTGGCTCCAAAATGTTAGCTCATTATTCATTATGAGCAAATCTCTATTATCAAATATACTGCAGTAGACTGGACATCCTCCCATATTTCCATATAGAGGTTGTTTTTGAATGCATGATTATGCGCGGCATGAGTTAATTAGTTAGTATATATAAAAATATATTTACATATTTTTGAGTTTATATTACCATATTATAATAATATAATATTATTTAATAAGGAATTATTTTTTTTAATAAAATATAATTTTTTTTTTTTTCATAAATATAATTGTACATAATTATACTATAATTACCTAATATAGTAGATTTATATTTTTGATCAATTCATCTACTTGAAGTAATAAAATAATAGTAATTTTAAACTCTGAGTGAAACGATGAATGTATTGATTTTACAATGATGTGTGTTTTTTTATTTTTTTTGTGTCTGTCATCACGTTTTAGGACAGTAAAAGTGCTTGGATTTTCTTCAAAAGTATAGCTTTTCTGATAGGAAAGTGAATCTAGTTGGTACTTTGGGGGGTCAAAAGTAAAAATTTACCAGTAGTTTTCACAAGCGCCGGGAAAAACAACATAAAAATTAAGGGAAAACGGGAATTTTTACGCAAAATCGGTTTTCCAAAAAATAGCATTGGTTTTTGGTGTAACTCTATAAGAAATGAACGTATATACATGAAATTTTCACTGGATGTTTGTATTTGCATTTTATATACACGATAACATTTTCAAAATATTTTGATTTATTTTGAACTGTTTAGAGACATTTTCATTTTCCATTTTTTTTTAGTTTTTTTTCTAAAAATATCAATACAATTTTATTTGTTGGTTGCAAAAGCTTGAAAATTTAATAGAAGGCTCCTAGTATATTGTTTCAAAGACAGATGAAAAATATTAAAAATCCTTAGTCACAATTTTTTTTTATAAGCATTTAAAGTTCAAAAATTGACAAAATATGGAAAAATCACGAAAATTAGCAAATTATTTTGAGTTAAGAATTCGTAAAAATTTTTCTTTTTAAATCCAAGATTTGAAAATGTAATACAAGATTCCTTATAAGATTATCTACCTTTATCAAAAAAAAAATGTCTATTAGAAAGTCGAATTAAATTTTTATGAGCGTTTGAAATTCAAATTTTTACAGCATTGGATATTCACTCGATTTCTCATGTAGCGATTTCTTTTTTTTGTTGTAACTCAAAAAAAAATAACTGTAAATACATGAAAATTTCACTGAATGTTTATATTAGCATTTCCTATACATCATACAATTTTAAAAATATTTTGACTCTTTTTGAGCTGTTTACGGACATTTTCAGTTTTCAATTTTTTTAGTTTTTTTTTCTATAAATATCAATAAAGTTTTTTCTGTTGTTACATAATATATTGTGTGTATCATGTAATTTTTTTTTGTCAATCTAAATGGTACATATTGTATTAATATTATAGTTAGAAGAAATATGGTATATACATTTTGTACAAATATATTTATTAAAAATACAAATCTTTGGTCTGGACAACGTGGGGCGGGACAGCTAGTTATTAATATTATTTAACTTCCAATATGCGCCTATACCCAATATTCCTATGCCTACCAATTTAATACTTGAACAGTATAACTAAAACATAGTAATAAGATTTTAATAAATAATAATAGTATCGAATATAAATAAAAATAATATAGATACATTCCCGATTTAAAAAATCTATAAAAATATGGTTGCCACGGGTGTTTGTAAGTGTTTAAAACATTATAATTCTTTTCTGTGCGTATTCATTACCAAAACAGTTATCAGTATCTACCTATTTGTTACCACGAACTTTACGGATAATTTATAATACAATATAAAAATCTCAACGTACTTTTCGTTTAGTATAATATTAACTTAACCGTATCAGATCAATATGTCGAATATTGCAGCACTTGAGACTTCGCCCAAATGCAATATCCAGTCCGTCACCGAAATAATGCCCGAGGTTTTCGACGAGCTACAGGCAAATAAAACGAACACTTTGGAATCTCGAGTTATCAATTGTTCACAGGCGCACAAGCTACATAAATCGACACCTGATGTGACTGTGCAGAATAAGTCCGCAGGTGCAGATGCACCCGAGATCTGGTTGCAGTCTACGACCCAAGTTATGCGACGATATAATTCTATGCCTAATATACCTGTGAGATCAAACTCCGCAAGCGATGTACCAGGTATCGAGTTGCCTTCGGTCGCACCCATGGTGGAGATGCAAGTTACGACAGATTCACCGTCCACCGAGTTGCCAGGTACGACACCTGCAGCCACTGCAGAAGTTGGCGAGATCGAGTCGCCGTCAACCATCTCGTCATCTTTGCCACATGTTAGGCCGGTAGAAGCCGATGACGTGCTGCAGTCGAGTCCGACGTGCAACATGGCAGCTCTGCAGTTTGACGGCACCGAGTGTATAAACTGTACGACGAAACCATCAGTCCACCGGGCAAATAGTGTCCAGGATATGGCGCTAACCCTGCACGGCGACCGCAGTGACTCAGTCACGAACCCGACGGTAACCGCGGTAGTTCCGAGACGCCGTTCTCTGTGGAGCCGGACGAAGAGATTCGTCCGGCGAATGGTTTGTTGCGGAGCTATAGACCGCAATGTATAGTGTTGTGTACTTGTGTGTTTTGCGTGTTCATCCCAAGCTTGATCGGCACTTTCGTGTCCGGTCCTCATGTTTGCCGGGAAATCCGTCAAAATCTGTTTACTTCCGTCATTGTACGCGTTCATTCTGAGTTTGCTCCGAAGTTTGGACGTTTCCCCAAGTCACACGCGCTGTACTGACTTTGGTTACCGTCGAAATGCGCCGCTTGTATCATATAGATCTGCTGTGGAAGAAATCGTCGGTAAATACTGCTGCCCTCCGCTTTTATAATTAAAAAAATAAATTATACCGATTAATTATTATAAATGATGGGTATTAATACTGCCGTATATTATGTATAATCGAATAACCATGACCTATATATTATGTAAGTTTACACAAATAAATGTTTTTGTTTTGTTATTTATTTGATATTATTATTTAATAAACGCGTCAACACGTTGGGGTAAAATTAACTTATGCGGCTTGTGAATAGTAATATGTTGTCTAAATTGTATAGGTACAGCCGTACAGGTTACTTTCGGTTGTTCTTCACCTACTAGTGTATAAACCTCACGAGAAAACTTGTATTGAATTTTCAAGATTTTTGACCAAAAAAACATAATAATATTATCAACAACTAGCAAAGTTCATTGAAAAAAACCAAAAACACTACGATATCATGCAAAGAATGGTACTTACGTGTAATAATAAGTTCTCCGTGGATTTGGATTTCACCAAATTGCTTAATAATTTTATATTTTTCTATAGTTTTGACAATGACATTTTCATAACATTTAAATTAAATCGTTTTATACTAATTCATATTTATGGATATACTATATTATATTATATTATATGGTTTTACGGCTACCGCCAAGGGTTCCTCCCTAATTATCAAACTTCGTAACTGTGATGGTTTCCATAAACTTGTCGAATATTGCAACGACTCGGATTTAGAATGCCATACGTGGGCACCCGTCATACCCGACCATTCAAAGTGTTTATCCGCTATCTACATCATACTATACCTGTTGAAGATATAGAGAGGGCCCTCCGGGATTAGGGCTTCTCAATCATAAGTGCTAAACGTCCGCCACCGAGTTAGCAAACATGCTCTACCACTATTTACCGTTGTCCTAGAAGCAATGGATTTTAACCGGAGCATTTTCCAATTATCCTCCCTCTTAAACTCCAAAATAGTTGTCGAAAAACCGCATCAATCCCGTTACCCTCCAAAATGCAAACAATGTCAGCGATACGGTCACACTCGTTCTTACTGTAGTGAATCACCACGTTGTGTCAACTGACGGCAGCAATCATAACACCGTGGACTGTGTCAAATCTTCGGAACTGCCTGCGAAATGTGCGTTATGTTCTGGCGCACATACCGCGAACTATAAAGGTTGTCCTTCATTAACGAAATTTTTTTAGTTTTTTTCTAAAAATATCAATACAATTTTATTTGTTGGTTGCGAAAGCTTGAAAATTTAATAGAAGGCTCCTAGTATATTGTTTCAAAGGCAGATGAAAAATATTAAAAATCCTTAGTCACAATTTTTTTTTATAAGCATTTAAAGTTCAAAAATTGACAAAATATGGAAAAATCACGAAAATTAGCAAATTATTTTGAGTTAAGAATTCGTAAAAATTTTTCTCTTTAAATCTAAGATTTGAAAATGTAATACAAGATTCCTTATAAGATTATCTACCTTTATCAAAAAAAAAATGTCTATAAGAAAGTCAAATTAAATTTTTATGAGCGTTTGAAATTCAAATTTTTACAACATTGGATATTCACTCGATTTCTCATGTAGCGGTTTCCTTATTTTGTTGCAATTCAAAAACGAAGAACTGTAAATACATGAAAATATCATCTGAATGTTCATATTAGCATTTTCTATACACTGTACAATTTTGAAAATATTTTGACTTTTTTTGAGCTGTTTACGGGCATTTTCAGTTTTCAATTTTTTAGTTTTTTTTTCTATAAATATCAATAAAGTTTTATCTGTTGGGCCAAAAAGTGTAAAAATTTAATACAAGGCTCCTAATACATTGTTACAATAGCAATTGAAAAATTTTAAAAATACATAGGCACAGTTTTTTTTTATAAGCATTTAAAGATCGAATTTTGACAAAATTTATCAAAATCTCGAAAATTATCAATCATTGTAATTAATAAATTATAAAATGTTAATTTTGCATAGCTAAGGATTGCAAATTTAAAACAAAGGTTCCTAACCTAATTAAGTTTAAAAAAATAAAAATGGTTTTTTATAAATAAAACGTTTTAGGCGTATGGTTGCTTAGAAGAGGAAGGATTTCACCATTTGAGTGTGAATCACTCCAGTCAAATTTCTGAATCCAGAAGAAGGCGCTCATACCAATAATGTCGAGGGTCTGTGATGGCACGCAAAAGCCTCTGTCCCAATACTGCCGAAAAAAAAATGTATGGGTGTTACATTGCCAAATTCATGTTCATTAAATATTGTCGAACACAAAAATTGGACACGCTGACGGAATTTTTTTTAATACACCGGCGACAACCATTTGATTCGCTGTTGTTGAATACTTGAATGATATTTCCAAAAAAAATACGAAGAAACCGGAATCTAGTACTGATTCATTCGCGTGGGAGCTAAACTGAAATCGTTCCCACTTCCTGTCATCTTTTGTTATTTATAGTTTATGTGTAATGATGTTTACATATTGTTTAATTAAACCTGTAAAATGACATGTCCCCCCGACTAGAAAAAAATAGTCACCATCAGATTTCGATATTTTGGAAACCGCTGAAATGGTTCACAGGCATTGCCAACAGATCAATCGAGGGACATTTTCGTTCAGTGGGTACGGTCGCACTGGTGTCGCTGGCCTTGTGATAAAAATAATCTGACGAAATCAATTTTCTCTTTTGTTCCCTCTAATATAAGTCAAAACGTCCCTCTCAAGTCTGTTCACTGTGCCGTGAAGTTTCGCGTTCGATTAATAAGTTCGTCGATGAATCTCCTCCATTAGAATAATGTGGACGTCATTCAAACCAGAGAGTTTTTTCGATCGGTAGAACACTAGAACTGGTGGAAGGCATCGAATACCTTCACCCCTTACTTCAACTTGCGCGACATGTCGTCAAACAAAATCCTATGTGATAGTCAATTGTGATAAATACCTAATATCTATAAGTTAGTTTATTTAATTATTTATGATATATATTTATTTTGTTAATATATAATATGTATTGGTATATATTATGTATATAAATAAACATATTCCGTTAGTTAAGTGTTTGAAGAGTTTAATTTAATTTGGTTGATACGCTGTATAGTTTATTTTATTGTATTTCTTTATTTCTTTATTATACAAATATAACATACAATTTCTTGTACCGTGAGTGTGTATTAAAAGTTTGACTGTATAGCGGTGTGACAATGAACGTTCTTGGGTCTAGAACAGCAACAACGGTCAATCGTGTACCTGATATGGGACAACCAACCAAGCCGCTGACCAACAGTCCACCAGTAACAAAATCTATGTTTCAACATGTAAAAATAGAACATTTGGTGGCTGGATTTTCAGGCGGAGTTGCGTCGACACTAATACTTCATCCCCTAGATTTATTGAAAATTCGATTTGCTGGTGAGTTATTAATATGATTTTTATCACCCTTTAATTTAAATTTAAATATAATATAATTATATGTTTTACAGTCAATGATGGAAGAAATGCAATACCAAGTTATGCTGGACTGGGAAATGCAGTCACTACAATATTTAGACAAGAAGGAATTAAAGGACTTTATAAAGGAGTAACTCCAAATGTTTGGGGATCAGGAAGTGCATGGGGTTTTTATTTCCTATTGTAAGAAATTCTATTATTACTAAGTAAAATAATTATAACTAAAAGCTTACAATTTATATTTTTAGCTATAATTCAATTAAAGCTTGGATTCAAGGTGACAACACTAAAAAACCTTTGGGTCCAGCATTACATATGACTGCAGCAGCAGAAGCAGGAATACTCACATTAATGATAACCAATCCAGTATGGGTTGTCAAGACTCGTTTGTGTTTGCAGTTTGATAAACCCAATGATCCGAGCAAGTCGTACAGTGGCATGTGGGATGCATTTCGAAAGATTTATGGTGCTGAGGGTGTACGAGGCCTGTACAAGGTATTCTAGAATACCTGACAGTTTGATGAATGAAATAAAAAATATTTATTGTGTGGGCTAGATTTATATAATTTGTTCTTTGTACATTTAATTTAAACTAAAGATAAATACATTAGATGAATTTTAATATTAAAAGTCTGAAGTAAATTAAAGAGCAAATGAAAATATATTTCACAAAATATGAAAACTATGAAAACTGAAAAATTATTTAATCTGTTATTTAAAAAATTGAAGCTTAATTATATAACACATACTCACTGTTTATTTTAAATATCTATGTATATATATTTTAATTAAACTTTAAAAGTACATTTTAATTTATAATCTAATTCCACACTCTTTGATAGATGTTGGGTATATTCATTTTGTATTTGTTTAAGTAGTAAATAACAGATGGGTATAATAGATACCTATTCCCAAAAATAAAAGTAGTTGGTCATGTACGTTATTGTAGGGCTTTGTTCCTGGCATGTTTGGCGTATCTCATGGTGCCTTGCAGTTCATGACTTATGAGGAGATGAAAACTTTTTATAATGAATACAGAAGATTACCAATTGATGCTAAACTGGTGAGTTATAATTACAAAGTGATAAATTCAAGAGACGTGGCACCCGCATGTGTTGTCTCCTTCTTACAAGTGCGGTACATAGAAATTTGTACGCTCAGCTGATCACGTTTAGCTCCGTTAGTATAACAATGGGTGAATTGACCTATTATAAAATTTAAAGGTAAGATTATTATTTAAGCAATGTATTATGTTTTTTATTGTATTTTTATTTTTAGCTAGGTATGAGTATTTTATACTCAATACTTCAATACTCATAACTCGTTTAAATATTAAAACATAATAAAAAGCTTAAGCCATTGCTTAGATAATAATCTTACCTTTAAATTTTATATGAGCTCAATTCGCTCATTTTTATACTAAAGGAGTTAAACGTGATCAGCTGAGCGTACAATTTGCTATGTTCCGCACTTGTAAGACAAAGATGCGGGTGCCAAGTCCTCTCAACATAAGACACTTGAATTATGAGTGTTTTTGTTAAATCAATCACCCTGTGTATTCAAATTGTAAATATTAAAATATACTAATCATATTTAATTATTTACTACAGGAAACATCCGAATACATTGTATTTGCTGCGTTTTCAAAATTAATAGCAGCTGGTTTGACATATCCGTATCAAGTAATTCGTGCGAGACTGCAAGATCAGCACCGTGAATACAGAGGCACTTGGCATTGTATAACCCAAACATGGAGGTACGAAGGTGCTGGTGGATTCTATAAGGGATTATCGCCATATTTATTACATGTGCTTCCAAATATTTGTCTTGTGTTGTTGATATATGAGAAATTTACAAACAATTAATATTCTATTACTTCAATATGAGTTTAAACATAAACAAAACTTATCAGTCCTTTGTTAGTTTTTTGATTCCAAGTATTTTTATTTTATTTATAATTAGTATTAATAAAATGTTTTATTCTTTATGTTAAAAATAAAATTATCTGTCCCTCATATTTATATATTGATATAATTATAAATATGTATATTTATACACATCAATTGTGCAATATTCAAAGTTAAAATTCCCTTAAATACAAAAGTTAATGACAACTGAATAAGTTAAATAAAAAGAAAAGTTATCAGTCTACATTTATTTGATTTTTTTTCATATAACACGATTATTGCCTTTTGACAAATACTTGCCCCATTCAAAATTATTTCTCTTGTAGACAGAATTATGCTATGACAATACTCCTTTTAGTTGTATGTGTATTTTTAGAAATAATGTAATATATGTTATATTTCTTTGTTTTCAATTCTTTTATTTCTTAACAGTTAATCCTAATTACTCAAATTTATTTTACAACTGGTATTTTGTTTTATTTTTAATATATATTATATAATTTCATTTGATGTGATGAAGTAAAATCATTTTAATTTTATACCGTATTATGATAAAGTAATAATTTCCGAAAGTTATTTTTTAACATTTGTTCTGTCGTCGCGATACACTGATAATTGCAGTTAAAATAAACTAAGTTAAAATATTTTTATTGTTTCTATTGATTTGATTTACGTTCAAGAAGTATTTTGTATAAATATATTCTTTTATATCATGTTCATTGTTACTAAACATGTAAAATATAAATATAGATCACGTGATTAATACATTTGTAGTTCGTTTTAACATGTCATTTAACAGTGTGTTGCGGTGCTGCCAGTAGCATAGCAAAACAATTGGTAAGATATTTTTAATTACATATTAAATGTATTGATTTCAATAATTTTATTTTTATTCAGGTATGAAAGAACACGAGGATTTTATAAAGGAATTGGGCCAAATCTATTGAGAGTTGTACCAGCAACCATCATCACATTTCTAGTCTATGAAAACTTATCTTCATATTTAATTAAGTTGAATACTATACCTTAATAGTTAAATTTTAGAATAGTCATTAGTTATTCCCATAGATTTTGTGATATTTTTTTTTTATGAACCTTATTAATGATACAAAATAACGTATACAAGACTAAGAGTTGGTAGTTAGTAATTATTGGCTACTATTGTACTTAATAATGTTTATTCAAATTATTCGTTAGAGTAAATGTGGTAAAATTATAATATTTAAGCAGTTAATTGAATTTATTTATTTTATATCAAATAACTGAGAAATAAATTCTTGATGAAATATTACATTAAACTAGTGCTTCTCAACCCTTTTTTTTATTACAACACCCTAATTTAGATCCATATAATGCAACACATTTAAAACAATTAATGTATTTTTGAAAATGTAACAATTATATTATGTAATATAATTATATGTAGTATAAACCTATATGTAAATTGAGAATGAGAATATCTTCACAATTATTATTTTTATCTGTGGGTTTTACTATCACGTCATAATGCCCAAATAATGTAATATAACATATATTTATACTTTAAACACATACAATATAAATGAACAATTTTTTGTTCACGACACGACGGTTGAGAACCACTGCAATAGACTAAGTAAAAATATCATTGAAATTTACTTTTGGTCACAAGTATGTTTTAGAGTTAATTTTAATGCATTGTAAAAATAATATAAATGATTACTAAAAAGTTTTACTATTTTAATTTATATAATATTGTATAATGTAATGTGTAATGTAGTATACTTAATGCATTAATTCTACTTAAAATTGCATTATGTTAAGTCTTGTAGTTTTGTAACAGAAGTGCATTGAAATTTGTATTACCAAACAATCAAATACCTAATTAAGAATGTATTTATTTTAGACAAGGTATGATTATTGTTTCTTATTTTATTAAGATGAGTAACTATTAGTTTTATAACCTAAGTGACTGATATTTCTGTTCTCTTTTAAGCATGAAGACCAGAATAAAATATTTTTTTTTATATAAGGAGATCTCGTACGGCTGGGCGTCCGCATGAAAAACTGTACCCGAAATAAACCAGCCTCTGATTGTTTAATCGTGCCACTTATTTCGGGACATTATCAGAACTCAGAAGCGGAGTTTGGTCTCCTTATTCTAGTTTTCACTATTAAAAGAAATATAGTAATGTGATAAATGATAATGTTTCCCAAAAATATGATTCTACTCTTCTTGTTCAAGCCAAGATTATGCGTCCTCTTTGATTTGTCCCCCGGGGCTTTGGAGCCCCGGGGGACAAGACATTTATTAATGTGATATCTTTATATTAAATAAAGATATATAATAATTATTATATATAATTCTACTGTAAGTACGTGTGTTGTGATTGAACTCCTAAACGGTTGGACCGATTTGAATGAATTTTTTTGTACTCGTTTGGGTGACGCCCCGGATGGTTTAGATTCACAAATCATCCCCCTAGGTTCAACCAGGGGATGTGCTCAAACGAAGATTTAGAGATTTACGGTGGAAATTTTTGTTTATAAATGGTTGCCATGGGTCTTAAAGCTATTATAATAAAAATTATTGCATTTAATTTTTTTTGTACGCTGTGTTTTGATATTATATGTATCGCAATTACGTAAATATTGAGCGTATTATACTCACATATAAGTTACCACTTACGTACATAAAACAATGCCACGTCTTCGTGCGCTAGGAGGAAATATTGGTCGACAGACTCGGCATTCACAAGTAAAATTTGGTGCTTCTAACTGTATGAACAGCATAAGCTTCATCTAAATATTTTCTACCTACCAACATAATATATTTTGAAAAAATAAGAAAATCAAATATAAAAAGGTGGTTAAGTGGATGTCGCTCTGCTGTACAGTAGATTACATGTGGGTCACTGTAATGAATGGTGTTAAATTTGAATTCAATGATTTAATATCATTGTATAAGAAAAACGATTCTGAGCGAAGACGGTCAGTCAGCCTATGAAATTCGGTGGCGTGGTGAAGTGAAATATTTTATAGGGCAATTCATTTTTTGATTGATGACCTACCACCCATCCAGTGGTGTAACCAGGGGGGGCCCCAGTGGCCATGCCCCCCCTAGAAAAAATTCTGTATAGGTACGCAACTGCTGATCCACCCCTTCACTCAGTACTTACGACTTACCCTATGGCAATTACGGCATTACCCATGTGGCATGTACAATATGCATAGCAAACAGTGGCATACACACAGGGGGGGGGGGTTGGGTGTTCAAACCCCCCTTTAACTTTTTAAATATACGAATACCTATATATGAAAATTTTTAAACGACGTATTTTGATAAATATATATATATGTATAATTTTTAATATAACCCCCCCTCCCCCATATTACCTACTAAGTATATTTGAAGATATTAAGGTGAATAAAGTAATTTATATATAACCCATTTACGTGGAATCTTGTTTTAAATTTTCAATCCGTAGCTATAAAAGTTGAACATTTTATACATTTTTAACAACAAAATAATTATTAAATTTTAAGTTTAATAAATGTGTTGTCAAAAAGTGCTCTACTGGACAGTAGGTTACAAGTGGGTCATTGGTATTACATTTGAATTAAATGATATAATATCATTGTATAAGAAAAACGATTCTGAGCGGAGACGGTATGTCACTCTAGGTATAAGACATATTATAACCTTATCCATTTTATTAAAAAAAATTGACCTATAATAGGTACCTATAATTAATTCCAAATTAATCATATCACAATATCCATTAGGTACTTACTACTTAGATATACCACGTTATACATCGACAACAAACCCTGATATTATCATAGATATATAATAGTGTATTAGTGTACCTACTTTAGAAGTTTCAAGTACCAAAGAATAATATTATACAATCATAACAAAATAGGAAACTAAAATAGTTATTCTAGGTTTTTATTATGTAATTTCGTCCAAATTTGAACTTAAAATGATTATAAAAATTAACTGTGCTTGTGTATTTATTTAAATTTTTTGGTAACAGAATTAACTACCTACGTGGAATCTATTGTTACTATACACCATAAAATTTTGAAAATATTTTGACTCTCTTTGAGCTGTTTACGGACATTGTCAGTTTTTTAGATTCTGAGCGGAGCGATGAATGTATTGGTTTTACAATGATGTATGTTTTTATATTTTTATTTATATTTTTTTTTATTTATATTTTTGTGTCTGTCATCACGTTTTAGGACAGTAAAAGTGCTTGGATTTTCTTCATCAGTAGCTTTTCTGATAGGAAAGTGAATCTAGTTGGTACTTTGGGGAGTCAAAAGTATAAATTTCCCAGTAGTTTTCACAAGCGCCGGGAAAAACAACATAAAAATTAAGGAAAAACGGGAATTTTTACGCAAAATTGGTTTTCCAAAAAATCGATTTTGGTTATTGGTGTAACTCTAAAACAAATGAACGTATATACATGAAATTTTCACTGGTTGTTAATATTTGCATTTTCTATACACGATAACATTTTCAAAATATTTTGATTTATTTTGAACTGTTTAGGGACATTTTCATTTTCCATTTTTTTTTAGTTTTTTTTCTAAAAATATCAATAAAATTTTATTTGTTGGTTGCGAAAGCTTGAAAATTTAATAGAAGGCTCCTAATATGTTGTTTCAAAGGCAGATGAAAAATATTAAAAATCCTTAGTCACAATTTTTTTTTATAAGCATTTAAAGTTCAAAAATTGACAAAATATGGAAAAATCACGAAAATTAGCAAATTATTTTGAGTTAAGAATTCGTAAAAATTTTTCTTTTTAAATCTAAGATTTGAAAATGAAACACAAGATTCCTTATAAGATTATCTACCTTTATCAATAAAAAAATCTCTACCGGACAGTCAAATTAAATTTTTATGAGCGTTTGAAATTCAAATTTTTACAACATTGGATTTTCACTCGATTTCTCATGTAACGATTTCCTTATTTTGTTGTAATTCAAAAACGAATAACTGTAGATACATGCAAATTTCACTAAATGTTCATATTAGCATTTCCTATACACCATACAATTTTGAAAATATTTTGACTCTTTTTGAGCTGTTTACGGACATTTTCAGTTTTCAATTTTTTTAGTTTTTTTTTTTATAATTGTCAATAAAATTTTATTTGGTGGGCCAAAAAGTCTGAAAATTTAATACAAGCTTTCTTATATATTGTTACAATATCAGTTGAAAAATTTTAAAAATACATAGGCACGATTTTTTTTTATAAGCATTTAAAGTTGGAATTTTGACAAAATTTATCAAAATCTCGAAAATTATCAATCGTTGGAATTAAAAAATTATAAAATGATCAGTTTTTATAGCTAAGGATTACAAATTCAACACAAAGGTTCTCATAAACAGTTCATACTATAACCAAAAAATCTAAAAAATATATGAACACACTTATATTTTACAGACATTTTAAATTCAAATTTGGACGAAATTACATATTAAAAAACCTAGAATAACTATTTTAGTTATTTTGTTGTGATTGAATAATATTATTCGTGGGTACTTGAAACTTCTAAAGTTTACTATTATATATCTATGATAGTATCAACTATCAAGGTTTTTGTTGATGTATAACGCCTTATAAGTATCTAATGGATATTGTGATATGATTAATTTGGAATTTATTATAGGTACCTATTATAGGTCAATTTTTTGTTTAATACCATAAATATGTATATAATATGTCTGATACATAGACTGACATACCGTCACCGCTCAGAATCGTTTTTCTTATACAATGATATTATATCATTGAATTCAAATTTAAAACCATCCATTATACAGTGACCCACTTGTAACCTACTGTACAGCAGAGCGACACCCACTTGCCCACCTTTTTTTTCTATAAATATCAATAAAGTTTTATCTGTTGGGCCAAAAAGTGTAAAAATTTAATACAATAAGGCTCCTGATATATTGTTACAATAGCAATTGAAAAATATTAAAAATACAGACACAATTTTTTCTTATAAACATTTAAAGATCGAATTTTTACAACATTTATCAAATTTACAATTGAATAATTATTTTGTAGTTAAAAGTTTATAAAATTTTCAACTTTTATATCTATAAGGATTGAAAATTAAAACAATATTCTATGTAAGTAGTTAATTCTGTTACCAAAAATTCTAAAAACTACACAAGCATGGTTTATTTTTATAGTCATTTTAAGTTCAAATTTGGACAAAAATACATATTAAAAAACCTAGAATAACTATTTTAGTTATTTTGTTGTGATTGTATAATATTATTCGTGGGTACTTCAGTACTTGAAACTTCTAAACTATACTACAGTATATCTATGGTAATATCAGGGTTTGTTTGTGATGTATAACGCGTTATAAGTAGGTACCTAATGGATATTGTGATATGATTAATTTGGAATTATAGGTCAATTTTTTTTTAATACCATAGATATGTATATAATATGTCTTAAACCTAGACAGACATACCGTTTCCGCTCAGAATCGTTTTTCTGATACAATGATATTATATCATTGAATTCAAATTTAATACCATCCATTATACATTGACCCGCTTGTAACCTACTGTACAGCAGAGCACCTTTTTTTATATTGTTATTATTTATTAATTATTATATCCTGTTAGTTCAATTATTATTATAATATTATTATTTTTTATTCCTAGCTATATGGTGATGCACAAAGCTTTAGAAATTTAAATCCCATTCTTAGCGGTTTTTCGTAATTTGGCGGTGGTTTTTCCTGTGGCAAAATGACCTTTCTGAAGTACCATCTTGATCCAATTTGCTAAAAGATAAGGTACCTACTATAATATGTTTAAATCGAAGCACACCTTCTGGTAGAAATTTTTTATACAGGATGAAAAAAAAAAAATTCAATAAACACTATTGTATAACCACTGGTTTCCTTGCTCCGCTCAAAACTAAAGCACCTGTACAATTTAAATACATTTTTTTTTTACATTTTAGGCTATGAATTGCAATTTATTTTTACTGAGCAGGTACTGAACATAATATATTACAAGTACATATATATATATTACATGTGTAGGTAGAAGTGGTAGAACCATTTTTTATAGGAGAAAACTTGTTTTTACATCCTATTTATATGAAAAAATGTTTGTGTGAAAGAAAAAAAATAATGGAGATTTAGACCTCGTTGGCTTCTTAAAACAGTTTTGTTAGATATAGACATAATATAGTCATTTGTGTAGACTTTGGTAAGAACTCGGGAACGTTAAAACATTGTTGGTGACTACAACCCCCCCCCCCCTAAAATTGTTATTGCGCAGTGCGCACTATCAAATATTGTTCAAAACAAATGTTATCGTGTATATAAAATGTTAATATAAACAACCAGTGAAAATGCCATGTATAACCGGTCATTTGTTTACACTAAAAACTAAAATCGATTTTATCGAAACCGAGTTTGTGTAAAAATTCGCGTTTTTCTTTAATTTGTATGTTGTTTTTCCCGATGCTTTTGAAAACTATTAGGAATATACTATTAGGAATATATTATTATTAGGATTATATAAAATATAATATTTTTATTTTCCGAAACACCAACCAGATTCATTTTCCTATCGAACAAGATACTGTTGAAGAAAATCGGAAGAGTTTCACTGCCCTAAACGGGATGACAAACACAAAAAAAATCAATAAATTCATTGCTCCGCTCAGAATCTAAAATAAAAAGGAAATTAAAACACACATCATTGTAAAATCAATACATTCATCCCTCCGCTAAGTGTTTTCATCCTTAACATTTTGTTGAAATCAAACCTATCTACCTATCTCACTTACTTTTTATTGTATTGTTAAAAAAAGTATAATTTAATAAATAAAAATAAATCCGACTTTGGTACCTACCTTTCAATAAGTAGGTTTATACATATATATTTCTAAAAATACGAATAACTACTGACGGAAAATAAATAGTCGCACAGCGCCAGTGCAGTGTATAACTAAGAAACGAGTCGAGAAAATATGTAATTTCCACGAATTAATATATTAAAGTGAAAATATTTTTTAAGCAAACATATAATTCATGAATAAGTAGGTACGTTGGTAATAACTTATAACCTAACCATATAATAAATTGAATGTAAAATGATATTGGCTTTCATTTTTAGAGTTTAACTGTGATGTAAAATATAGATACCTTATTACCTATTATCCTGTAGTAAATGGCATAGTTATTTATTCTGGTTTCTGATTAATGACGATGATATTTATTTTTTAGCAAACAGTATACCTACGTTTTTTATAGAATTATAGAAACTATAGGGTTTTCTGAACAGATCGGATAATCCAGAAATGCCTTATGTTCTATGTACATATCTTGGAAATTGGTTGCAATTTATCGTAGTTTTAATCAACCTTTTAGGTCGGTTTAATTTTTAATTTTCGTAAATTGGAATAAAATACCAACTGAATATTTACGGTGCAGTGTACCTATATATTTTAAAACGAATATAATATATAAATATATATTTATATATAGGTACCATATTGTACCAAACAAGTGGAAAATATAATTGGACGCATACCTACATCAAAATATTATAATAATATAATTGTAGGTAATATAGTTATTACATATTATATTCGAAAACACGTAGTTAGTTACCTAACTATACATAACGATTCATCGTTAAAATATTAGCTACGAGCCGACGAATCAAGGAATAGAGATGACGATGACGTAAAGTCCACAAAATGTAAAAAATTATTATATTGTTTCAATTTATTCAATCCATCAGTAATGCTTAAAAGTGTTTTTGATTTAAAAAGTCAAGGTTAAACAATTCAGTAGAATCATATCCATGATACCGACTTATTATCTGCAATAGGTATAGCACTATAGCCGCACGTGTATAGGTATCTATATAATATAAATAGTTTCTACAATGACTAGGTACGCTTACACAATATTGTATTTTATAATATCTATATTATGAATTATGTAAATTGAACTAAATTCTTAAAAGACTAAATTTTATCATTTATACTCAGGGACTCCCGCAGAGAATTAGCTCACTATAGGTGCAAAATGGTTTATCATCATAAATTGAGAAATCTCGTCCCCACAAACATTTTTATTTTATAGCCTTATAGGTAACCTTTTAAAATAATCTTTGTATCTTATATGTAGGTACCTAGTTTATTTACAATTGATGTGCATAACGGTCAACGGCTCTTAATATTTTAGTCCAAGGTTATATTTCTATTAGGTTGTTATAGAAATGAAAATTACGTATAGGTACATTCCCTAGCAATTATACCTAACCAAGGAATTTGACCTGAATTTGATAGATATTGTACATCTCACAGATATGTATAAGGAGGGTAAACATTAAAACATATAGGTAGGTACCTACTCAGAGGCGTAGTTAGCCCCCCCCCCCAGTTTGAATGATATCCCACCACGAATCGTTACATGTCTGCCACTGGAAGGGCTCAAACAAATTGACCACCCTACGCCTATGTACTTACTGTTATATTTAAGTAAATTGTTTTGATCGTGAAGAACAATGTAATATAAAATATTTTAATTTATTACAGATATAGGTACGAGGACACGAGGTAAATATTACCTTCAGCCTACCTACTTAGATGTATTATTATCTCGAATTCGTAAAGGCATGTCTTCTACTCATGGATGTAAATCAATTTTGTTTTGATGATGAAACATTGAAAACTAAACAAAATAGACTTTAAACCTTTAAGTGCAATAATACTGAATAATTCATTGATCGAATTATGTAAATTATCGGAAAATCCATTTCGTTATTCGTAGGTATATAAGACAAACCAATGTATAGATGTAAAAATTGAATATTTTAATGGTCATAAATTGTCTGGAGCAAACAAATTGTTTCCTATCTGTAACCTCATCATTTTTATTAGAATACGCTTATATTTCTGATCTAAATAAAATAAACATGTTTTATTCATCATACCGCGTACCTAATAAATATTATAATGTCTCTATTTTTTTTTTTTTTTACAAAAATAATAAAATGATAAAACATATTACATATGTATGCTTTAGTTTTACTTTTATCTAATATAAGGGAATTTTGAGAAGGTATCAAAAAATAGTTATATATATACACACGTGGAATAACTGGTATACCTATCTTTTTTTATTAAATATTCAAGAGATTTGATCATAATTCATAATACGTTTTCTACAATTACAAAAAAAAAACGTGACATACCTGTGTTATTTAATTATTTTTAATAAACCTGTAAAACGCAATTTTTTACGAATACTAATTAATAGTGCCCATAAATCATAATATAATATATTATAAGGGGGACGGAGTGGCCGAGCATGTTTGCATAATTGCATGTGGCCTGTCTATTGCGTATTTATGGTCTATACTGATCTACAATATAAAATGCCCATATTATACCAATTTGGAATTTTTTTATAATTTTAGAAGTTTACAGCCGAAATGTGTATAGGTACATACTTATCATAGATTTTTTGTTGGTTTTTGTTTTTTAAGCACTTTTTAGGAGGTTTTTGTTAAGTATTTTTAGGGAGGATTGTTCAGATTCTCTAGCTCTATCAGTCTCCTTAGTACCAAATCTTAACTCCAACTCCTTTGCTTTAAAACTTATAATAATTAGCGCTCCCAGCACTAAACTCTTTACACGGAAGGCGCATTGTATATAATTCATGTAGGTATTAAATCCCTATATTGAGGGCCGCCATTTTGATTCCGTTAGTGTCCTAAACTTTAGTTCCTAAACTTCCTATCGATAATTTCTCATTGATAGAATTATTATAATAACATCAGTGATATACCGGTGGTTCGCATATTTCACAGACAACTTTTATTGTATATTCTATGAGAAGAATTAAAATGGAAGCCTACTAGGGTTTGACATTTTTTTTCCCCAATGCGCCTTCCATAGTATACTGCAGTTCAGTGGCTCTCAGTTATTATTTTAATGATTATAATTATTGCATAACATAGCATTAAATGACAGTATAAACTGCATTAGGTATCATAATATTAATTTAATATGCAGACATATGCAGGACGTCATTCGTCATTTGAATTGTGCTTTGCAAAATGTTGATGGCTAATTTCGGACGTTAGATATACCTAAATAATACATTATTACACTTAATTTATAATATATACTTATATACACGAACACTTTTACAGCATAGGTACCTACGGGCTACGTGGCTATACGTCCTAAATCAATGTATATTACATAATACGCTCTCTTTATTTGTACCTCATTTACTAATCATCCTGTAAAGTATTGAGTTATTTTGTTGTAAATCAAAATAATATTATACGCTACCGGGGCCGTAAGTAGGTATTAGGTACTTGAAACTTTTCGCCCCTACGAGTTCTACGTACGATGTATATTATTAAAGGTATTATTTATTACAGAAGCGCACATTGGATTTTTTTCGGAATGGGTCGCGTGTAACATGTTGATAATAATTTTCCAGAAATTACTTACTATTGATATTATGGCGATTTCCCAGTTGACCAACTTCAAATTCATCGGCAATCAGAATTCACCTCACTCTGTTTGAATTATAATATAAATAAATACCTACATAAACCATAACTGTAAACTCTTAGCGTATAATAAGTATAACAATTAATAGGTATGTAATATATAATCAATGGTAATACAAAGTGGGCAAGTAGGTATACATATCACTATGTTGTATACACACATAGGTAATTGGTATCGTCATGTCGAGGGTATATAATCAGTGCTCGAATTAGTTCAGTGAATCGAAAAAAAATAGAAAAAGTAGGAGAGCTCCGTCCCCCTGAGCACCCCCCCCCCACACAAGTCAAGCACTGTATATAATATGTATAGACGTATACTTATTGACGAAGTCACTGTATTACTGTACCTAATGGATATTGGATGTGTTAAATTTAAATTCAATAATAAATCAATAATCATTGCATACGAAAAACGAACCTGAGCGCAGTCCATCAGCCAATATTACTTACCCACCTATATATGTTTTATTATACATCTAAACTACTATATACAATTATAAGGGGTATTCTATATGACAGCGCTAACCGAGAAAACTGCTGAACCTATTTGGCTGAAATGTTTTACTGTTATAATACCTGTCAGTCTACTGAAGGTTTTAGAAACACTTTTGTTAATTAAAAATAAGTATAAGGTTCTTGAAAAATTAAAAAACAAAGCTAATCTATCCTTACATAATATATAAAAGAACAAAATTGTTCCAATTTTGTGAAGACACTGTTTAATATTTTTCCAATATTTTTTCACAGAGTTGTTCCAAAAATCTTCCTGAGTGACAATAAGTCGCCAGATTTTTCATTTTTTTCGTCAGAGGGGAGAGAGAAGGGTATCTATATATTAATATATATTATACATATATTATATAAAATCCAAATACCACTGACTCACTGATTGCTGTATCTCAAAAACTACTAAACGTACGAACTTGAAATTTGGAATAGTGGTTATTCTAATACTTTCACAGT
This sequence comes from Macrosiphum euphorbiae, assembly GCA_949089665.1. Taxonomy (NCBI): domain Eukaryota; kingdom Metazoa; phylum Arthropoda; class Insecta; order Hemiptera; family Aphididae; genus Macrosiphum; species Macrosiphum euphorbiae. The sequence goes on along the minus strand of CARXXK010000001.1, from coordinate 159,081,757 downwards.
GCAATAAGAACGGATTTGCCAAAACTCGTATTTTAAAGAGGTGCTCAAACAGGGACATTGAGGTTCACATTTTAATTTATTAATAGTTGCCATTGGTTACAGTCGTAGAAATTAGTGTTTATTTATTATTGGTTATTCGGGAAGATCAGGTACAAGCTTGAATCAAATGGAATTATTGAACATTGCCTACTAAGGTGAAAGGTTGCACTTTGTCCACGATCCGACGTATTCGGATTGCTTATCAGGATGACTGAGTTGCACTTACTGCAGGAAGTTACACCAAAAAAGAATTGAACAATCATAATTTTTTTAAGAGTTGCGATTTTTTTAGGTGCAACGAAGTATACGGGTTCAGCTTCAGCTATATACAAATACATTTATCATTAACACCACTAGAAACGTTTCAATACGTTTTAAATAACCGTTTTTTATATTTAGGTACTTGCCAATCACATTAAACGATAAAATTTGAATAAAATATTATACATATCATCGTCCGAAGTCAAAATAATCAACCAATCACGGGCGAAGCTGTGACGGGTCGGCTAGTAGGTAATAAAATATCTTTAGAAATTTAGGCACAAGCGTGCCGGCGGAATACAATTCCACTTGGTGCAAGATTAAATTCAATGACCAAATTAGTTTATATTTTGGTTTAGTTATTTTGACATTGGTACCTATTAAGCATCTCCATTTTCTAATATATAATATTACACCACATTGACAATTTATTTAATCCAGCAATATTTTATAAATTCTATCATATACCGTATTATGCATAATGCATGGTATTAAATTACATACAATTAACAACATTTCTTGGGGCAATGGCTCTTTTAGCCACCTTCCCCCCACCAAGCAGATGCCCTTGAAATAATAGGCTGACAAGACCGTCTCTTTTCAGAATCGTTTTTTATTGTATGCAATGGTTGAAGATTTGAATGATTTTTCATTGGATTCAAATTGAACACATCTATGACATTGACAAATACTATACCTAAATGATAAGATACACATAACACCTACAGCAGGGGCGTCATTTCAGTTTTCAATAGAGGGGGCAAAGGTTTTGACCGGCCCGAATAGGTAAAAAAAACCCTTTCGCTTCGCTCGTTATGTTATCTACATTTTTTTATGCTACCCTTTTTATTAACTAGGTAAGTAATATCATTTTTAAATAGAAAGTGGCAGATAATTTATAAAAACAACTGTACACCTATATCAATTAAAAGTCTACGAATTATTATGGCAATATTAATTGATAAACAAAAATATTAGTAGCTCTTCATTTTTTTATATTTTTGAAAATATATCTACTCTATAAGTATGCAATATATTATACCTACAAATTAATATTATTTTAAATTATAATATTTTTCTTTTTTATTGCTTGCTTACTGTTTCAAGTTTCGTCTTTTTATTAAACATACCTACCAGAAATTGTTTTCGATTCTTGGGCGGTTTGCGGCAATTTTATATTATAGCCGCACCACCCATTTATTTATTTTTTTTTTTAGTCATATTTTGTTCAAATTGAAAGATTAATGTAAGCGCGTCACGAAAAAAATAAAGGTACACCGTACACAACTAAATTAACACAATACGCAGAATAGTTGAATAGTTTACCATACAGGACTATCGCAACTCGTAAGTGAAACTCGTAGTGTAACTCGTGAAGTCTGGGATCGATGGACAATGATAATTAATAAGAGTGCCAATCGGTTGTTGTTTTTAGAATTTGTATTCATTTTAGATTTTAGAAATAAAACTATACGGGATTACTATAATAATTATTATTATTGTGTTACACTCACTCAAACAAACATAAATAAATATTAAATATACATATACCTACATACAATGTGTACGTCCCCGCATACGTCTAAATATAAATATATTCCAACTATCAATTATTATTAGTAAAAATGTATCATTGTGACAATCATTTCTTAGTACATAGTATAATATTTTCTGAAAATATTATAAAATAGGCATGTTTTTGGGTTAATAAAATATAATAATGGTAAAACGGCAACAACTCGACACCGGCCCATAGAGCCATTTTTAAAATCATACAGGGACAAATGCCCACCTTGGCACCTTGCACCCCCCCAAATTACGCTACTGACCTACAGCTATACAGCAGAGTGACTTTAAAATACGTGAAAATTTAATACAAGGCTTCTGATATATAGTAATTGAAAAATATTAAAAGCACATGGGTACAATTTTTTTTATAAATAAAATATTTATGTAAATATATATATTTTAATAAACATTTAAAATTCGAATTTTGACAGTGTATACAATTTAAAATTTAATAATTATTTTAAATAGTGTTAAAAATGTATAAAATGTTCAAATTTTATAAGTTTAAGGATTGAAAATTTAAAACGAGGTTCCATGTAAATATACTATATAGGTTATATATTTAAATTACTTTATTAGTTTATTCACAATAATATCACCAAATATACTTATATAGTTATATCATAGGCTGACTAACCATCTTCGCTCAGAATAGTTTTTCTTATACAATGATATTATATCATTAATAACCCACCTTTTGGCTTTTTTTCATTACTATAACAGTACATATAAGGATATAACGTACACAAAATAATTATTAAAATCGTTAGAGGAAAGAAATATCACCTTACTTATTTTTTGTCTACTAAGCACTTTATCGTCACGCTTTTAATAATATTGTGTTCATTACAATTTTCTAAAATTACATTATTAAGGGATAATTTAAAAATATCTAAGCAAGTTTTTACAATAGGTCCATTGTCCTGTGAACTCTGTTTTTCACATATTACAAATTCGAAACTAAACCCTTATTTCATAAGCATTGTTTTTTGTTTTTCACTTGACATATTATGCACTCCTTGATTTCACGCTCATAATTGTGTGTCCATGGAAGCAATTCCGAAGTATTATAATATAAAGTAGGTAGTCTGGGCATAGGCGCACATAGGGTGTTAATTTAGGGGGTGCTGGGATAATTTATGGTTCACTGATTCGTGGGGGACAAAGCCCCCCACACCCCCCTAATCCTAATATTTCTGAATTGCATTAGATTTACTTTGTACAGTGTATACAATAATTTCTAAAGTGCAATGTATCAAATAGTCTGTATGATTGTAAAGAAGACGCTAGGTACACCCACATGTGTTGTCTTCGTATTACAGACGTATAGGTACAACATAGGCAAAACTGTTTTGCACGGGGGTATAAAAAACATTCAGGCTCTACTCTAAGCTAAAAAAACTAAATGTTCACACTAGAAAAATGAGAACATTTACTCTGTAACTTTGTTTTTATATTTCCGATATCAAAACCAAATTAAAAGTTATTTAAGTTTGATAAACCAAAAAAAGGTGCTCTGCTGTACAGTAGGGTACAAGTGGGTCACTGTATAATCGATGGTATTAAATTTGAATTCAATGATATACTAACATCATTGTATAAGAAAAACGATTCTGAGCGAAGACGGTTAAGTCAGCCTATGATATTACTAAGTATATTTGATGATACTAAGGTGAATAAAGCAATTTATATATAACCTATTTAAGTAGAATCTTGTTTTAAATTTTCAATCATTAGCTATAAAAGTTGAACATTTAATACATTTTTAACTATAAAATTATTATTAAATTTTAAATGTGATAAATTTTGTCAAAATTTGAATTTTAAATAATTATAAAAAAAAATTGTGCCTATGTATTTTTAATATTTTTCAAGTGTTAATGTAACAATATATCAGGAGCTTTGCATTCAATTTTCAAGCTTTTTTACCATACAAATAAAATTTTATTGATATGAATAGAAAAAAAAATTAAAAAAATTGAAAACTGAAAATGTCCGTAAATAGCTCAAAAAGAATCAAAATATTTTCAAAACTATATGGTGTATAGGAAATGCTAATATAAACATTCAGTGAAATTTTCATGTATCTACAGTTATTCGTTTTTGAATTACAATAAAATAAGGAAATCGGTACATGAGAAATCGAGTGAATATCAAATGTTGTAAAAATGTGAATTTCAAACGTTGATAAAAATTTAATTTGAGATTCTTGTAGACATTTTTTTTTTTGATAAAGGTAGACAAACTTATAAGGAATCTTGCATTACATTTTCATATCTTAGATTTAAAAAGAAAAATTTTTATGAATTTCTAACTCGAAATAATTTGCAAATTTTGGTCATTTTGTAGTATATTGTTAATATTTGGAATTTAAATGCTTATAACAAAAAACTGTGGGTAAGGATTTTTAATATTTTTCATCTGTCTTTGAAACAATATATTAGGAGCCTTCTATTAAATGTTTAAGCTTTTATACCCAACAAATAAAATTTTATTGATACTTATAGAAAAAAAAACTAAAAAAAATGGAAACTAAAAATGTCCGTAAAAAGCTCAAAATAACTCAAAATATTTAGAAAATTTTATCATGTATAGAAAATGGAAATATAAATAACCAGTGAAAATGTCATATATCTACGGTCATTTGTTTTAAAGTTACACCAAAAACCAAAATCAATTTTCTCGAAAACAGATTTTGCGTCCAAGCAGTAAATCCAAGCACTTTTACTGTCCTAAAAGATGATGACAGACAAAAAAAAAAAATGAATTCGTGAATTCGTAAGCAGTTGTCAATATTTGTAATGAAAAGAAAAATTCCGAACCAATAAACCACGATAGTTTATAAATGATTGGTGAAATACTGAAATAAACTGAGGGTGCTAGTTTGAAGCTTGGGGGTGCTAAGCACCCCCAAGCACCCCCCTATGTGCGCCTATGAGTCTGGGGCTAATTCAATGCTATCACTTTAAAAGGTACCTATATAGTAGATCAGGCTGCTCAGCAATTGGTTTTCATTTTAAGTTTGTTTATTTTGATTAGTGCAGGTAGTCGGTAGACGCATCATTATTATTAATGTGGTATAGGTAGTTTCTATACATTACGATTCTTCTTCTACATAATATTACGATGGGTGTGAAACGCAAAAACGCGTCTTCATGTCGACCGACGGTCTCGCCACACACCGCGGGAGAACGGTCCTTATTATTATTACTTTTTTGTTGTCGGCGTCGGCTGCGTGTATACTGTACCTATATGTATAATATAATACAATTGCATGCATAGGTATACCTTCTCGGCCGGGTAGGTAGTAGTGATGCGTTTCCGATAGGTTCGGTGGAAATATTATTATTATTGTATTCTCGGTGTACACCTGTCTTTGTTGCCCCGAGATGGCGTACTTGACGTTTGGTAAAGCGCGCAAGAAGCGATACCGCGACCTCACTCTCCGCCGCACATTCGACCAGTCGCGGGACCGGTTGATCATCGCGACTAGCAACTCGCAGACCGCAGCCCGCAGTCAGCGTCCGTACTTCATTGTGCCGGCACGTCGTTACATTCCGTGCTACCTGTTGACACTGCACGGGACGCACGTTGTATCGCCGTCCGTGCGTTATAATGTCGCCAATAATTATAATCACGACGGTCCTGTTCACTCTCTTGTCCGTCCTCCCGCCGTCAAGGGTGAGTATCGCGACGCGCGTCGATCGTTAATATTTTAGACACAAGATTTCCGGATTTATTATTTAAATCTTGAACGTTTTTACTCGGAAAATTGGTCCGCCCACTGCGCGTAGGTAGTAGCTGGTACCTGTGTTATACATTATTTTCAAATTAGGTACCTATAGGTAAGCCAGGTATATCTTCCGACGTTTTTCTGATCGCACCTCCCTCAAGCTCGATTAGCTGCAGGTAGGTATCTGATATTATACCGATTCTCGACCTGAGGGTATATCCCACCTACACCGCGAAGGTTATTGTATATACAATAATACAATAATTATTCGTTTTAATATTTTACTAAAATATTATATGGCCATGTAGGACGTAGGTATTATAATAAGTACCTACAAAGTACAAATACAAATACAGACAATAAGCGAGAATACGTACTTACTCGTATAATTGTGTGATATCACAATACACATATTATAGATTGTTTATCTCAAGAGTTTGTGATCGTGCAGCTGTTATGCAAAATATTTTTCATTACGAGACCGCAACACGGATTTAGATAAGTCGATTCGCGCTCAAAATATGTATTAGTTTTATAATAATTTCGTTCCCATTAATTCTAAATCCTCGAGTGCTGTTAAATGGCCCTAGAGGAATGGGGAGATCCTGCTAGAGATTATTTTTCTTCTCTTAAAATGCTCTTATACTATTGTATTAACTATATAATAATAGTTGTTTTGGTATAGTATAAATAGTAGGTACCTACCTGGTAACTGTTGTGTATTCATTATTCCGTATTCGTTGGACTACACGCGTGTTATAATCTTCAGTCTAATTATATTTACAAATTTTAAATAATTAATTATTTAATCGTGCTCTTTGTTATATAAGATTTTTCGATTTATTTTTCAACGTGCATATAATAATTTTGTATTATTTTTAAACTGAAATGATAATGTAATTTAGTACCTACTTATATCCTATCACAAAAAAAAGAATATTAATATTTCAGTAGTCAGTAGTCAGTACCTACCTATAATAATATATTATGCACAATAGGTATACATCTATATTATTCTATATAATAATAATATATATATTGTATTTTATTATTGAGTTAAAATGTAAATAACACAGAACTAAGAAGTAAACAACAGGTATGTTCACTGTTAAGTGGCGTAAATGGGGGTCGACAAAGGTTTTATTTTTCCCCACCACCCAGATATACCAATATTTTTATTAATTATCATTTATATTTATATCTTATAATTAACATTAATCAATATGGGTACCTACAACCATTGATTATAAATATAAGTAATCAATGCTACAACATATAAATATAATTTGTATCTAAAAATTTGGGTAAAAACAAACAATTAGGTATAAACAGTTAACAGAATAAAGATATATTTAAACTGGAGAGGGGAAGGGCTCAAATTTTGATTTTGTTTAGTAAATTATTTTGCCCACTCCTAGTTTTTTACCCAATTACGCCACTGGGTATGTTAAACGTAATATTATGTCATGCGATGCTCTCTTCATTTATTCGTTTATTGGTCAGTTATATTTTTATTTTAAATCTTAATATACCTGTAATTACCTATAACTATAGGATATTGGTGGTAAAAACTAGTATTTGCCATATTTTATAAAAAAAAAAATGCGAAAAACTGAAAAGTAAACAATTTATTTTATTCTGACTATTATTATTTCAATAATTTAGAATTAGGTATATATATAGTTGTCTTTGAAACGTTACTAAGCTAATTATAACTGCAAGTGATACTGTAATGATGTAGTGTGGCTTTCATTTTTTACCCGATTAACATATGAAATATCTGTTCCAAACTCGTATTATGATTTATAGCCACAATAATGAATGATATGATCTTTAAAAATGTGTACCTTTTTAAAGTTAATTTTATTAAAAATCTGATTTTTGTAAACAATTAGCCATTAGGGTTTTAACAATAAAATTACATAATGTTTAAAATTATATTATAAACTTAATAATAATTTTTCAATTAAAAAAAAGAATGCTTTTATAAGAGTGCTTAGGATTAGGATGGTAAAGCGTTAAGTAATGTTGAAATTTTAAAAATGCTTGGTTTAATATCGATCACAAATTTGATCCAATCTGTATTTCTTCATAGCTATTTTAGTATCTTCCTACTATCTGTTTTATAATATGCTGTGTTATTGTAAAGTACCATTTATAGTATTTTAAATATTCTAATAAATAAGACATATTATAATAGCTTAATTTAAAAAAAACTTCCTATTTTAATAAAATTGTTGATTCTTGAATAATTTAAATTTTTTATACCTTGATCAAAAATGGAATATTCCGAGAATAGAGAATTGTCAACAATACTATATATACATTCTATATAGATTACTTTTCGTAAACAAATAATAATGTTTAAGAAATCAGTGTTGTTAACTCTGCGGAATGGTTATAATATGTGAATTATGAATATAGGTTTACACATAACATACATTCATTATTCATACACGAGACCTCG
>CARXXK010000001.1:157855521-157873588 GCA_949089665.1 Macrosiphum euphorbiae | reverse complement strand
AAAAAAATCCACGGGGAAAAAAATAGATAATGTACCTACTTACTCACGTCTCACCATCACAAATATAGCATAGAAAAATATTTCAAATGACCTATAGGTACGTAAAATATGTTACATTGAAAATACGTTTAGATTAATCTTAAAGTTATTCACAATAGATATTTTTATATGCTGTTTTTACTATAAGTAGGTGCCTGGTGCCTCGTGCCTACATTCAATAGATTATTGTTTGATAATTATTATTGTTATTATTATGTTCAAATTATTATTAGGTAATTTATATTTGTCTTAAACCGTGTTTACAAACTATCATTTGACAAAGTTTAATAAGTAGGTACCCATATTTATATTTATTCTATTGTCCAATAAGTAGTTGCACTGTGGTGTCTTGATACAGATTCACATATAGATTATAGGTGCACATATAAATATATGTGTAAATAATATTGTATTAATTTGTTTTAATTTAATTAAATTAGGTTTTACTTATATACTTACATAATACTAACAATATATTATCTCAAAGGCTCAAACTCTATATTTTATTTTCAATTTTGTACTTAATATTATTTAAATGTCATAAAATAAATTTCTTTTTTTTATGTTGAGATTTCAATTTAACAATTTATTATTACATCTTGACACTTAATAATACGGAAATATATAACTTTACAAAACTGTGTTTTTCCCGAATGAACTAATCGGCTCGGCAATTGCAGCAGATACAATGAAAATATATATTGGTATTAAACAGAAATAAAATTCAATTTGTAACGATCCCTGGACATATTGGCATACCGGGAAGCATAATATTAGCATTCTGTGGACGGTCTCGGCACCTATAAACCAATTGAGACTTCTGATTGGCCCGTTTGAATTTTCGCGCGAATTTCATAATTTTATGTTATCACTTATCACGCTATTTCTAAATACACATTTAATAATAAGCACGGCTATAGATAATTATCTATAGCCGTGATAATAAGTAACTATAAAATAAAAACATTCAAATAAGTAGGTAGGTATCCAATATTAATTGATGACAATAAATATTTTTTTATATTGAAAAATGTAATAATTTTTAACTTATAACTTATTTAATTGACAGGGTGCCGCCACTGGGTGACTTCCCCCTCCTGTAAACCAAATCGTCATCACATTTACTTATTGTATCACATGTAAATACAGATTGTAAATATATTATGTTTGTTCAATAAAAAAAAAAAAAAACTTATTTAATGACTTTTACAATATTATAAAGCATCAATAAATTAATTAAAATACTAATACCTAGATAAAATAAAATTATAAGTATCAAATAAGAAGATTTTTAATTTCATAATTATATTTGTATGCTTATTTGTTTGATTATAGTTGTATTTAATTATTTCTATAAAAACTTCTTAAAGATAAATTATTTCAAGTTTCATATCTAACTTAAACTCACTAATCAGTCCCCTCATCTCCCTCTTCTCGTCTGTACTAAATTCACTGATTGCTAAAGGCATTATATCTCCTTAAGAGGACGCCACATCCGGATTTTATGAGCATTTTTAATTTACATTTATTATACACGCATAACTCACTTAAAAACTGAATTATCGTAAAAAAACTTCCAACAAAACACAGATAATGTTCTTACGATCAAGTTTTATAATAGGTCGATTCACTCTAATTTTTAAGCTAACGACATAAAACTTGAATTTTGAGCGTAAATTTGGTATGTTACGTGTTTGTAAGACGGAGACAAAACATGCGGGTCCTCTTAATAATCTCCTACATGGCTACATACCACTATATTATTGCTCATTATAATTTTATTACATCCACTTGGAGATAGTAGATAACGCTAATCTGTTACTACTTACCACGGACTAAGATGTACAGGACTGGAAACGAATGAGCTGGCGGAGTGCGGGGTCTGGGCCAAATGTACAACGGTTCCTTTCTGACGCCTGTACAACCGCGACCAAATTTTGTAAAATTAATTACATTAAAAAAAAACCCGAAATATTAAATATATTTTATTAAATAATAATTTATAATAATAATAGTAAGTTTTTATATTACATATTCACAGAAAATATTTTATAACTATATTTTTAGAGGGAAATATCATAGAGATGACTCTAACCACGTCAAAGAAAAATATAACAATTTACTCAGTACCTATCCCATACACGACAAAATATCACCTAACCTATACCTAATCATTATTAATATCATTACTTAATTATATTTTTATTCATTCATAGAATTACGGTGATAAATTGGCCCGTCGATGTAAATAATACCCGTAGTAGCGTGGTATTTACTATTTACCTAATTAAAGTATAATACACAAAATTAATATAAGTACCTACAGTAACTAATTTTATTACAACCATTTATTCAAATATTGTAAGACATTTTTTGATTTATTGAATTATTATGTTATTTGTTAGCTTTAAAAAAGGTAGGTGGGTATAATTGTTAATTTTATTTTTAAAAAAAAGTAACTTATTTTTAACTAAGTTAAGTTACTTTTATTTTCTAATTAACTTGTAACTTTTACAAGTTAAAAAAAAATGAAGTTAACTTTTAACTTTAAACTTAACTTACATTTTTCTATATTAACTTAGCTTAACGAGTTAAAAAAAATAGTTAACTTGCCCAGCCTTGCCTTTAGGTATGAACTTCAAAATAGAATATTAAATATTCACAACAATTATTGTTATTGCAAATCAAGTATTAACAGGTATGTCATACTATAGTTTTTAGTAATTACATTAATAAATTAAAACACTAAAATGCAAATATGTAAAAATAATATAATGTATTAATTCTAATATTCTGTGCTACTTGTAAGATGAAAGTTTTATTGAAATTTGCTCTATATCTCATAAACTACTTGTCAATTAAGGTACCTTATATTGTATATAGGTAATTTAACTATACAAGTACATTTTAGATCTTAATTCTTAACTCAATATTGACAATATTATAATACATTTTTTTTTTATATAGGTACTAGGTAGTAGGTAGTAGGCACTAGGCAGTAGGCACCATAAATAATAATTACAATTTAATAATTTAACAATTAATTATTAAATTATTATGTAATGCACTTACGTACCTAGATGGCGTTAAGATCGACGTTGTACCAACTAGCGTTGTACATTAGTTCCATTGATAACGCCGTCGTTTCCAGTCCTGTATATCTTAGTCCGTGCTACTTACTAATAATATTTTATTCTTTTTTTTATTTATCATTAATTACATTAAAATCTAGGTGATTAGTACAATGGTTTTGTGTTAAGTTAGGTGTTATTTACGATTGTAACCTTTATGTTTTTTTCGGTTTCGGTTTCGTTTCGGTTTTTCAAAAAAATATTTTTAAGGTTTCGGTTTTAATTATAAATTTCAAAAATATGAAATTGAGGTTGCGGTTACGGTTGTGGTTTATACCGGTTTTAACCTGTTAAAAAAAAAAAAATATTTTAAAATTTTAAGCGATTATAGAACCGTACTAATACAACCAAAAAATATGTATAGGTACCTACAGATAAACCTGGTAGTTTTCAACCAAGTCTTGGGATAGACAGCTCTTTTAACAATCAAAAACCGTATGATAACATATATTCCAACTTAAAATTACAACTAACAAACTTATGCTTTAGTATTTACATTTTAACTTAATTAACAATTATTGTTGTAAACTTCATTAATGTGTTGACTATTGACGACAGAGACGATTAAAATATCACCACAACTCAATACAAAAACTTTCAGATGATTGATGTTGATTGTTGAGGGTAAAGATTCTAAATTGGAAGGTAGGCGTAGCACTCATTTTGGTTTAATATTAATACTTATTAGTATTATAATTCTCAAATAACAGTGCCGAGGTCTAAGAGTCTATTATGATTTAGGTTGAGACTTAAAAATTAATAAAATATAATACATATTTTATAAACTTTCTTTTACAAGATTTTATATTTTAAGTTTTAACAATATAATAATAATTTTTATATTCATAAAATACATATTATTATAATGTAACCATACTATTTTTTTTTGCGTTTTGAAGATGGGTTAGTAGTTCCAGATGTTTCAGTATGACTTCCTTCCCCTTGACTCATAGTGACCTAACCGAAAAAAACCTTTAAAAACCGAAAAAATTGAACTTTAAAAATTAGGGTTAGGGTTTTGGTTAGGTTTTTTAAACGTTTGAAAATAATGGTTTCGGTTAAGTTACGGTTAATAATTATCACAAGGTTCCCGGTTCTATAACCGGTTATTTTCGGTCCGGTTACAGTCCCTCAATTTTTACATTACATTGCATTATTTTTTTTTTAAATTAAATTATACAATTCTGATTTTTTTAAGAATAAAATTAAGTTGTTTGTATCCTGTGGGTTTGGTCCAAACTCCAAGTGCTTGGCATATATTTTGTTCGGAGATGTGGAATTGATTGGGGTACTGCCGTACCGGTTGTATTTGTAACATTCGGTGATGATGTGTTTGTCCGTTTAGAAGGAGTAAGGACACTGCATGTCTGCATGTGTCGCATAATGGAGGTTCGTCATTACTCATCAAGTAGCTGTGTGTGTCCTATTCGAAGTCGTTTAATTGTGGTTTCTTATTTTCTATTGAGTTCTGGGTTTTTTCCATAGGATGATGTTTTTGATTTGGTTGAGTTTAGTGTTGAGTTTTCGCCAGTGGGAGTGGCATTTATTATTTATCTGAGCGTTAATTTCGATCTTCGCGTCAGCGAATGTGATTGAACTTATAGTTGTGGTTGATGTTGAGACGATAGTGTTGGGTGCTTCTTGATCTGCTATTTCGTTTCCCGGTAGCATATTAGCATTTTGTGCACGGTCTCGGCACCTATAAACCAATTGAGACTTCTGATTGGCCCGTTTGAATTTTCGCGCGAATTTCATAATTTTATGTTATCACGCGTTACATTTTTTTTTTTTAATAATTCTGAGTTAGAAAGTAGTTAATTCTATTAATTGCTAGGTTAATATTACTTAAATCATTTGAATGATTTAGTATTTTTAAATACACATTTAATAATAAGTAACTATAAAATAAAAACATTCAAATAAGTAGGTAGGTATGAGGTATCCAATATTAATTTATGACAATAAATATTTTTTTATATTGAAAAATGTAATAACTTTTAACTTATAACTTATTTAATGACTTTTACAATATTATAGCGTATCAATAAATCAACTAAAATACTAATACCTAGATAAAATAAAATTATAAGTATCAAATTAGAAGATTTTTAATTTGATAATTATATTTGTATGCTTATTTGTTTGATTATAGTTGTATTTAATTATTTCTATAAAAACTTCTTAAAGATAGTGCATAATGATTATAATATAATATTTTTATTTTATAAGGAATTCAAGTTAAAATTATCAATACTTACTTGCAACATTAATTAATAACACAACTGAATTCATGAGATCATATTAATAATATTGTATTACCTATAATCATATAATAGGTAAAATTATTAGTTATTACTTATTACTTATTAGTTATTAGTTATTACCCTTGCAATCAGCATAATAATAATTGGAAATTGGTATTATAATTTTTAATTTTAAACCTAGTAGTTGTACTATCGTCTATCAAGTAGTTATCACTACACAATTTACAATTATTATTATTAACCTATTTTTACTATGTACTATGTAGATACATAGTAATATAATCTAGGCGCACATTGGGGGTGAATTCAGGGGGTGCTGGAATAATTTATGTTACACAAAACCGAAGGGGGCTTCGCCCCCACACCATCCTAAATCCTAATACTATAATAAATTACATTGCAATTATTTTAAATTTGTATACAATTTGTAAATAGCAATGAATCAAGTGGTTATAACCTTTCATTGATATAATTACGATTTTCTATAATATGATTGCTGCTTATTTTTAATATTTTGACGACAACTGAAACACTGAAACGTGCATTTGTGCAATACTGTTTTAATCGCAAATTCGTGATTTGTTGTCTATTTGTAATGGAAAAAAAAATCCGAACCACAATAATTTATTAATGATTGGTAAAATACTGAAATAAATTTCATAGGGAACTGGGGGTGCTAGTTTAAACCTTGGGGGTGCTAAGCACCCCCAAGCACCCCCCTATGTGAGCCTATGAATATAATATATTGCAACTAGCATAGAATATTGTGTTGTCTGATAATACTTGAGTTCATTAGCATTAGCATTATAATCATAATTCGCTAATCCCTATTTAATACAAAATTTAGATAGGTACCTAGTACCTACTCTTCTTTCATGACAAGTGGTAGATACTTTTAAATTTTAATATTATTCAAATTAATCCCAGTTTACTGTGTGCTAATCTGTTGAATGAAAATAACATTAATAATTATATAAAATATTATTCCCAACAAACACAAACAAGTTGTTCTAAAGTCTATAAATCTAATAGATTTGTTATTCGGTAAATCTATAATCCTTATTTATACATATAAATGTTATTATTAGTATTATACTAAATAGAGACGAACACACAGTGGCGTAACTAGCACAAAATCTTAGGGGGGGGGGGCTATAGCACCACCTCAATATTATACCAAAAGTAACCCATGGGGGCTATGCCCCCCACATCCCCCGATCCATCATCTTAAAATTTTTAAACAACATTTATTTTTAATTATATATTTTATTTATATGCATTGTAAAATAGTTATTAACATATTATTATATATTTATATAAGATTCATTTTTCTTTTGTTGATGACTATGAATTGTTCCAAAATTATCTCAGGATCAATTTCTACATATTTTTTAATATTCAATATCGATAAATTACTAAATCTATCTTGCTCCATTGTAAATCTTAAGTACGTATTAATTCGCCTCATGGCAGAAAATGCACGCTATGATGTTGCTATGAACATTTATTGGGATCATACTACGACCCGTAAGTACGAATAGTAAATAAGTTCGTTGAATGTTGTAACGATAAATTACACACAATTTTGTTTTTTTGATGTAGAGTGTGTTTTTATTCTTATTACAAATATATTATAATGTTGAAAAATATTTGTTTACAATATTTTCTTTTTTGTATATATATATATATGTGCTCTTCGAGCTACAGCGATACTATGGTATTGATAACATTTTCAATACAATATTTTCTTTTAGTCGATATATGTATTTTTGCTCTTCGAGCTACAGATATAATATGATAGGTTTTAAAATGAACAAGTTAAAAGACTCACGTTTAACTTCTGTTTAATGTAACCGTTTGGAAATTGGTGGCAATTGACGATCGTGACAGTGACTGCTGGGCTATCTTCCAAGCTCTCAGAGTATGGCAGCGATGGTGTAACGTAGACTACAATCGGGCGGTGGTATGACTCGTCCTCGATGTGGAATCGTTATGAGATTTGACCTCCTTCCTTCCAACGGGTTTGAACAGTATACAGTAGCTTCAATGGCACGAAGTGGTTACGCAGCGACGAAGTGTAACAGCGCTGACGTTATTTAATCCGTGGTGATTAGAACACTTACAACGGTGTAACATCGGTCGGACGACGGCGACGACGGATGATGCGATTTTACCTCTGAGCGAATATATTACACAGAGAGCTGCAGCTTGATCAGTACAATGATGAGTTGTACCACTGCAGAGTCTGTGTAATATTTGTTTTTCAACGAACGTTTTTACTATATAGCTATCTGCAGCATGAACAATACAAACAATACAATGATGCTGTATCACTGCAGATTTCTATATAGCGGGTTTTAGGGAGATTTTTCCTCTCCCACGCTGAGTAATAGTAGCTTGAAAAGTACAGACGATGCTGTACCAGTACCACTACTAATACTACTGGATTATTGATGTCGTAGGTTCCAATTTTGCAGGGATTTGTATTTAAAGTAGGTAAAACCTTGACAGTCGTAACACTGCATTGTTGCCGCGCACTCTATATTCAACACTGAGCATCCGTGTTGATATGTTTTATTAGTATAGGAACTAAAGGATGTTCTTTTATATATTTTTTATTATAATTTATTAAAAAAATCTACATTACGTTTTAATACATAAAATACAAATAACACGATTAATACATATTATAATACATTTTTTGACCGCTTGGCGCGCGACGATCGCGGCTCACTTTTCGCCTCGCGTACTATAGTAAAGGTAACAATGTTATATGTGTGAGTATAATGTTTCATTATACTTACAACCAATATTACTTCGCTTTTTGTCATATTCTAATCACGTAAAGTATACACGTGGTAGGTATCATTATTTGCGTACAAACGCATTAGGCCACCACTAGATAGCGTGAGCTATTTCATAATACGCTCGTTTTGTCCCGTTACAATGTTAATAAGAAAAATTTCAATGTGATAATCATTTTATTATTATACAGCTAAACTTAAAAAGTACTTATTGGTTACAAATGTTTGTTTTATAAGCTGTATAAATTGTTATGATTTTTTAATGTGATCTGCACTGAAGGCTCGGATGTTTTAGATTACCTATTATACGGCCAAATATCTGATTGTTAATGTTATTTTTAGGATTCTTTTTTTTTTTAATTCTAGGATTTTTTTCCTTCCTCGATGCCGCTCAGGCATTCGACAGGGTATGGCACCCTGGCCTCCTATATAAATTTAAAAAAATCCTCCCACTCGCCTTCTATCTATTTTTTAAATCATATCTCGATAACCGCCAGTTCGCTGTTCGGTACCGCTCAAGTCTCTCGTCTATATCCACTATAGAAGCCGGAGTTCCTCAAGGAGCAATTACAGCACCTGTCCTTTTCAACATCTTCATAGCTGATCAACCCACCTCTCCCTACACGTTCGTTGCTGAATACGCCGATGATAAAGCTATCCTTTCAACCCACGAAAACCCTATCATTGCCTCTCTTCAACTTCAATCTCATCTCTCTCGTTTGGAATCCTGGTGTCAAAATTGGAAAGTCAAAATAAATGAAACCAAAATCCTGCCACATCACTTTTACCCTTAAACATCAAATTTGCCCTCAAATTTCTTTTAACAACATCACAATTCCAACCTCACCAAGCACAAAATACCTAGGTATATATTTTGACAAAAAACTAAACTGGGCCCACCATACTCGTAACATCAAAATTAAACTAAACTCTCGTCTTCGTTCCCTTAAATTCTTCTTTAACGCAAAATCAAAACTTACACTTCACACTAAACTAAACTTATATAAAACTCTCCTTAAACCCATTTGGATGTATGGCATCCAAATATGGGGCTCTGCAAAAAAGTCACATATAAACAAAATTCAAATAACCCAAAATAAATTATTTCGTTTAATAACAAAGGCTCCTTTCTATGTATCCAATCAAACTTTACACTCTGACCTAAAAATGAACACAGTGTTAGAAACCGCTACCAAGTCTTACTCTCGTTACCACAACTCGCTCTTCGACCATCCTAACATCCTAGCTAAAAATCTAACCAACCCTGCAATGCCTGGCAACCCTCCCAAAAGATTGAAAAGA
This sequence comes from Macrosiphum euphorbiae, assembly GCA_949089665.1. Classification (NCBI taxonomy): domain Eukaryota; kingdom Metazoa; phylum Arthropoda; class Insecta; order Hemiptera; family Aphididae; genus Macrosiphum; species Macrosiphum euphorbiae. The sequence continues at coordinate 157,864,048 of CARXXK010000001.1, read as the reverse complement.
AAGTGGTGCCGCGACCTACTTTCATAATTTAACCTTACGACTCTGACCTGGAGTGTCACCAGTGGGTGGCTTCTCCTTCATGTTTTTCTGGCTGTAATCTTAATTTGTTAACACTTAAGCTTATTATACATAATTTGTATAGATTGTTTAACTCAAATAAAAAAAAAAAAAAAAGGATTTTTTTTTCATTCATGACTCTGGAAGATACATTATACGAATTGCGCAGTAATATTAATTTCAGGAAGAAGAATATCCAGACATCGTAGTTGCATACACTTTCCCAGGAAACGAAGAACAATTCCGAAGGATACTGTTTAGCACTGAGTACATCAACTGGCAGAAGAAATTGGTGTTTCAAACTATACCGTTCAGGATGAAGGCCATCGTGGAAACGATGATTGAGGAAAAAGGACTGAAGAGTCAACTAAACTTAAGTGCCGTGATTAAATGGATGCCAGCCGATGTAGCCGCAAGATTAGACTATGAGTAAGATATGCTATTAAGAAGCTACATACCTACATGTATTACTAGCTGTACTATGTGTACGTAATATAGTCAAAATATTTAAGCTATAATAATAATATGATATTTGACTTCAGAACTTATTGTTTGTTACATTTTTTATGGCAAAATTCAGTATTTAACTTGGGAGTATATACACGATATTATACACAATTATAATAATAATAATAATAATTTTTATTGCTAGTTGTAGACAAATGTGTACAAGTGTATGGTTACATATGGATTAACTAGCTTTGCTCTACACTGAGGTAATACCTCTTATCGTAGAGCAGGAATACTAATCTAGATTAAATTAAATAAAAAATTAAATTTAGAATAATGAAAAAAAAAAATCACAATTTGTTATGATGTATAAGTAATACAATCTAACTTAAGAGTACATTATAATTAATAACAAACATGATTTATAAAAAAAATTTAAACATTGAATATAAAAAAATTGCAAACTAAGTTGTGTAGATAAATAGGTTTTTAAGCATAATATTTCTCATACAATATAATAGATAATTAATAGATTTGAATTATAAAATACTTTTACAGATTATAATAAAACCAATTTTTTAGTTTGTATTTAAAATTCGGATTATTTAAATACTTTCTCAATTCATCCGGGATGATATCTAATGCCCTCAGACCAACTTGCATGAATGTATTAGAAGCTATCTTGGTGTTAGTAAGTGGAATTTCGAAATATTGTTTTCTAAGCTTATGATGATTGTTTTTAATTTTAAATGATTTAGTTTTATAAATAAAACATATCGCTTGCTTTTTATATAGACTCCTCTATGAATTATACCTATATGTCACTTAGTTTATCACTTACTTTGACCTGTTGAGTCCTACCTTCTAAATATGATTTAAAAATTAAATATGCTGATCCAATAATACCAAACAATTTTATACAATTTAGCAGTTTTGGATGAGGTATACTATCAAAAGCTTTACTAAGATCTAAAAATATACCGATAGTTTTATTATGGTTATCTAAATTATCATAAATATCTTTTGTTAAGTTTGCCAGAGCGTCTTCTGTACCTAATCCCTTTCTGAAACCATATTGTGAGTTGGGTAATAAATTGTTTTCTTCTAAATAATTTATGAGCCTAGTTTTGATTGCTTTTTCAAATATTTTGGAAAATACGTTTAATAAACTTATTGGCCTAAAATTAATAAGGTTGGTTTTAGATCCTTTACCTTTATAAATGGGCGATATTAATGCATTTTTGAAGGCATCTGGGATAATCCCTTCTTTTAAAATTTGGTTGAACATTTTTTCTAGAATGTCAGATATAAAGTCTTTAAGATTTTTAATAACATTAATTGAGATTGTGTCTGGACCAGGAGCTGAATCGTTTTTCATATCAGTTATAATTTTGTATAATTCGGTTCTAGTGATCTTTCTTAGATATAATGAACATGAAGGGTTATTGGTATTATATTCATTTTCCTTATTAGAAATATTATCGTTGAGATCTCACATAGTTAAAAAGTAATCGTTAAATTTATTCGTGATTATGGATGCATTTGTTCTGGAGTCGTAGATTATATTATTTATTTTTAAATTTATTTCTGTTGACTTTGCCACATTTTGGTGTGTTGCTTGATTAATGATAGACCAAATTTTTTTTGGATTAGAACTATTATTTTTTACTTTTTCTCCGAAATAAGAGTATTTTGCTTTAGCGATAATTTCAGTTAATTTATTTCTAAATTGTTTGTATTTATTCTTTAGATTAATATTAAATGGTTCTTGTTTACTTAGTTTATGCAATTTATCTCTTTTTTTAATTGCGTTAATTATACCTGGTTGAATCCATGGATTGTTTCTTTTTATTGATTTGTTTGTTCTTTTAGTAGTATAGTAGAATTGCGTATTTAGAATCTATAGATACTAATATAGGTACTATGATATATGCTAATGCATACAATAATTTGGCTCATGATTTTAATCTTTTGCACACATTTAAATTTATTTTATATTATCTATTTTAAAAGTATACGTGATAAATGTTTAATCTAATAGAATTATTAAGACAATAATACCGTATTATAATGGTTTGCCTAAATATGTGCACGTTAAAATTCAACTGCAGTATTGATGCCATTGATAAAGTGGTTATACATTGCAAAAGAGCGAAAGGTACTTAGTCAATAATGTTAATTTTTATTTAAGTGATACAAAATTTGCAACAGCTACACTAACTAATTAGTAATTAATGAAGCAAAACAGATATTAATTTAGCTTGAAGTGTAGTACAAGAGATCGATCTGGCCATTATATTAAATTGAGCTCCTTAATCTCAAAAAAATTGATTTAAAATTGAAAAAAGTAGTCTGATCGATCTCATGACTCAGGACCGGCTCAAGCGAAAATAATGAAATAGGCAAAATCAAATTTTGCCGCCACTAACAATATAATATTATCAGTATTTTGAAAATGCCGCCCTCTTAATAAATAAGTGCTGCTTAAGTGCCGCCCTAGGTGTGGGCCAAGTGCCGCCCTAGGCGTGGGCCAAGTGCCGCCCTAGGCGTGGGCCAAGTGTCGCCTACTCCTAAAGCCGAGACGGGCCTGTCATGACTTCACGCTGAATTCAAATCTCTATGTATAAATTATAATATTTATCAATACAATAATCTTACTTATTGACTCGAAATTGGTTGTTTTTACTTTTAGTACGTTGCACATTCGAAAGACAGTGACAACAAATATCTGAACCCAGTCCAAAACTTTCATGTGCAGTTATTAATTTCACTGGTATTATATGTACTAGGATCTTGAAACTTTTTAAATATTTAGTCAAAAGATTTTCCATAATTTATATTTGTCTACAACATTGTAGTTTTTTATTTTGTTGCTAAAATTGTATACTAAATATGGCTACAATAAATGTTCGTCAATAATTCAACCTCTAAACAGTCTAAACTACACGTATAACTATATTTAACACATAACAAATTAATATTTGTTGTATAAGAGCGTATCTACTATCTAGCGTGTTAAAAAAGCAATCGTTTTTACCTTTAATCAACGCGAGTACACCTATTTAAATGCAGTGGCGCATTTAGAAAATATGCGCCCCGGGGCAACGTATTTTTGCCGCCCTTACCCCCCCCCCCTACAAAAAAAATAAAAATAAATAGTATATGTAAATTTATTAAACATCATTTAAACATTGAGGTTATGTAAAAACTTTTCCTCCAAAAGGTCTTTTTCAGCTTTTAAAATCTTCTTCGTGCTTGTCTAGTAGCAAAATTATTAATAACATGATTATAATTTAGTTTTTTTGTAATTTCGTTTTCAATATTTAGGATTGCCAACGCATTTAATCTTTCCTCTTTTATATTTGATCTTAGGTATGATTTTACTCTTTTTAAAGCTGAAAAAGACCGTTCAGTGAAACAGTTACTACATGATGTACATAATAACATTCTTAACGCAATAACAATGTAAGGATACATTTCAAAAAAATCATTATTTTTGATAAATATAAGCATTTGCTGAATATTTTTAGGTCTTTCATCAACTTTGAGGTTCTTTATATGTGACTTAAAGTGAACACATTCATTGGGAAAAGAACTTCCTAAATCATCTGCATATATATCTTAAAGACATTTTGCCTGTTCTCTGATTTCTACGCTGTTCAATTTTTCCAATTGAAAGAAAAACGAGTATTTTTCAAATAACTGATCATAGCCCATAGGCTATTTTTCTTTTTTCTAGCTCATTTTTGATTCTATCTAAGATAACAAAATATGTACTTATCTTATAATTTATGTCACTGTTGCCAACGTAATAAATAATAATAATAGATTTATGTTTTCATAGCCCATAGGCAGTCTGAATTTATAACATAACAATTAACAAACCTGAAATTGTTTAGCGATCAATTTCGTATGTGTAAATGATTTATGTAAATTACATATTATTTTCAAATTGCTTCATATTTTGTTAGGTACCTAGCGGCTAACATTACTTTAGAACAAATTACAAAATTATATATTTTATATTATTATAATTTTTAATAAATATATAGGTACAAAAACTGCCGCCCCTATAAATTTGCCGCCGGGGGCAATTGCCCCCTTTGCCCCCCCCTAAATGCGCCACTGTTTAAATGAAGTGTGAAACATTAGCGAATGGATAGAAACAAATAACAATTAAATACTAAAGTATTGTTATTAAGAGGATGTCACACCCGCATGTGTTGTCTCCGTCTTACAAATGTACAACATAGCAAAAACTGTTTTTGGGGACAACTTTTATCGCACCAAATTTGTTGTAGAACTACCAAATTTCCACAACACGTAAAGAAGAAATTTATCTGTGCAACAGCTTGTTCTTCTTTTAATAACTCTATCCAATAATTTTTTATAAGCTGCGAATTAAAAAAAAAAAAAACAACCAAATGTTTAGAAGCAAATAACTTTTGTTGTATTTATGTTATCTAAAAATATGGGCACGCTGTTGCATAGATAATTGTCCACCCTAAATTTTCAGAAATCTTGGAGCCACTACTACAAACACAGAAAGATAAAAGTTGTCCCTCGTAAAACAGTTTTTGCTATAAGTATATTTGTAAGACGGAGACAACACAAGCGGGTATGACATCCTCTAAAATATGTCTAAAGTTCTATTAACAAATAACATTTATAAGAGTTCCTTACTACAATATTATAAACATAATGGGCCGTGATATAAATTCTAAGATCGTAATATTAATAGTCCGTGGTTCTAATTTAATAGTAATAAAACCATTTTCTATTTTTCTATAAATTATACTATCTATGCATATTAACCAGCTTGACTTGATGCGCTTAAAATCACTTAAATATGAGTTCATTATTTAATTTTCGTACCTAGTTGGATGGCAAATGGCAATGAAAAAAACCCATGAAATACGGACTGTCAATTTATACGAGGGTTCAATAATTATCGAATTTATATTTTAAACTTATAAATATTATAATCTATGTATTATATTTTAACAATATTATCGAAACCTATAATCATAGGTCGATGATTAATAATATGGGATTAGTATTCTGGTATACGACTGCCGACTATATAATAACATTACATTTTTTATTAAGCTATTTAATGAAATTATAATATTCAATTGTGTATAATAAAAAATTTAAAAATGCAAAAATAATATGTAAAATTTCAAATCTATGGTAAGAAAATCTCCAAATTATGTATATTAAACAGCTTAATCTGTTACATTTTTGTGTCTAGGCGATATGCCTTTGTGTTTGGTGAAAAAAATAATATGTACCTATCTATAAATGCTTAATTTCCATTTTCCGAGTTCTAGTTATGAATTGTGATTTATAACAGTTATAAATATTGATTGAGAGTACCTATTAATTATTATAATGGATGCAACTATGCAAGGTCATTTTAATAATCTGTTAAATTACGTTTAATAACCAATGCGTTGTAATTTAAGATAAGATAAAAAAAAAACTTATATATTTCTTTTACAGAATATAAAAAAAAACAATAGGTATTATCATTGATTATAAATACTAGTATTTATAATCAATGGTATTATATAAGAAAAGAGGATATTTATCAGTTTTTTCAAAATAGAAAATGTTCCTCATTTTAATATGAATTTTAATTTCTCATTGGAATTCAGTAGTTATCTATAAATTATTTTTGTTTCTAGGATTCCAGAAGATGTTTTTATTGACAAATTGAGCTTGGATCACATAGACTTTATTTATTCGCTATGGAAATTTAACGACATTTACCCCAAGTCCGACCTTTGGGATACAGTAAGGCTCAACATTGGTTTAGGTGTATTCAACCGGCATAATAGAGAGCTATTGGCGTGGGCCATGTGTGGCAGTTACCGAGGTCTTGGTACTTTGGAGGTTCATCCAGATTACAGAGGACGTGGATTTGGTAAGCTGATTGTGTTGGCAATAACAAAGGTAATGGGCGAAAATGGTATCTCCCCACATGCAATTATCTTTGAAGAGAACAAAGTCTCATTGGGCTTGTTTGAGAACGTTGGCTACACTCGACCAAATGTACCGGTGGGTTTAATACTAATGTAGGCGGATTTAACAATATGTTTGTAGCGTTCATAAATGTTTATTAATACATTTAGAAGTACAATATTTGTTACCAGCCAATTCAAATAATAAAATATATCATTGATTCTACAATATTATGTTTATCAATGCTTTAGATAAGATTATGAATTAATTTATCGAAGATTGAATCAACCATAGTTTTGTTAACTTAAACACTTTCATTTGTTTAAAAAACAAAATATTTTGTTATAAAATACCTTTATTATACTAATATATTGCCTTATATATTTGTTGGCTCATACTTTTATATTTGTTAATTTAACCAATAAATAAATAAAATGTATTATTCATTCTACAATATATTTTATTAATACCAAATGTTAAAATTATTAATATAATAATTTATTCATATAAGATAATATTGCAATAATTGTTTTGTTAAATCTAAAAAAATATTTGTATTATTTACAAGTACAGTGAAACCTTCGCCAACGGACACCTCCAAACAGTGGACTTTTTTTGGGAATAAGCTACAAACCCTCCGAATAGCGGACACAATTTCAGTGACTGAGAGTGTCCGCTTTATAGAGGTTTCATTGTACAGAGAAATATAATGCCTTTTAATACACAGGACAATTAGGAAACGACATATAAAACTCTACACCCTTCAAATATGTAATGAATTTAACAATGCTATTTTTATGCAAATTGTCCACCCGGAACTTCCTGGTAGTATGCACCGAAGAATGGACAGTCGGACAGAATACATATGCCTACTTAGGTACAACACTTGTATAAGTTTAACTTCGCAATCTTATACTATATTACATAGGAAATCTTCTCATCGTCGTATAGACTGGTAAATTGCAAAATTTAGACGCTAGATTAGAAGCGACATTACCACGGCACTGATAACTATAGTAATTACCAGTTATAATGATATAATTTATTTTTGTAAATTATCATAATAATTTAGCAAAAGATAAAAACATCTCATGTTTGTAAAAAATTACATTTTTGATGTAAGGGCACCAGACATTTTGGTATGGGCAGCTGCCCGCCTTGCCCATAGCTAGAACCGCCACTGCAAATGATGATGATATACAATAATAATCAAAATCATTAAATCGAAATTGTTTTAACAAAAAGATACACATTTCACTTGATCACTTGTGTCGTAGTTTGTAAGGTGAACAACTTTTTTAATGATTATTTTAAAGTTAGAAATAGAACTGACATTTTACTGCAGAATATTCCAAGTTATGCTAAGAAATTAAATATTAGCTAACCCCTGGAATATTAATTAAATAAACAAAAATTCCTGTAAAGCTTATATAGTAACTACTAACTACTAGGTATTAAAAATGGCTATCTTGTCGTATGCGCTCTACTGAGTCTGAGTACCTAGTTGGTCACATAGGCACACACACGAGGCGAGACGGCAGAGTCCAGGCTCAACCGGAAATTTTGGAGGCATGGTAAAATTTGCGTATACATTTTATTATAATGATTAATATAGGTATTCGTGTATATCATGAACATTTTATTTGTAAAAAAATTAAAAATATTTGAGTGTACCACTTCACCAATTTTGTTCATCTAACGAAAACATTGTGTATATTTAATAGTATATTAAGCAGTATAGTAGATAGCAATTATAAATTAAACATGTAATACGAATTGTAGATAAGAGTATAAGAGAATTTTGGTCATTTTGTTTGTTTTTAAAAACACGTCCAAAAGTTGTCAATCTTTTGAAGTTAAGTATTTTTAATACCTGCGGAACGATTCATTCCAAGCCGTGACGACTGGTGAATTCAATGCATTAATAAAAGTGGACCACTCAGACTGTCCATATACCTTCCAGCAAGCTGGTTGCGATCATCGTTGCTAGGTGAACTTAGCTGCGAACAGCAGACCACCAGCCGTCTCACGCTCTGGCACATGGACAAGTCTC